>VZRF01001110.1:2703124-2770462 GCA_013396875.1 Vireo altiloquus | reverse complement strand
AGGGGGAGCGGGGCCGCCGCCATTGCCAGCCGCGGAGGAGCTGGGCAACCCGGGCCCGCCGCTCGGGGCCGGGGGCCGGGGCGCGCCTCCCGGGGCCGGGCCGGCGGCAGCGCGGCCGGGGAAATCAGGTAATGCCGAGCGGGCGGGGCGGCCGAGCGGGACGGTGCCATCGCTCGATGGTGGCCGGGGTCACCCTGGGGGCCCGCAAGCGTCCTTACCCTGCCGCCGCCCGCCCCGGCGGGTCCCGCAGGGCCGCCTGCGCTCCGCCGCGCCTCTCCCTAGTGCGGGTCTTGCCCGCGCTGCCCCCCTGTGCTGGCGGCCAGCCCGGGAAGGGTTGTGCTGCTGTCCTGGGACAGGGGGAGCGTGCCCTCCTCACCTTCCCCTTCGTTCCCTTCCTGCTTGGCGTGAAGCGGAGGGGCTCTGACACGCCCGGTGGCGGCACCCCGGGCTGGCGAGTCCCCGGCCCGCCGCGGCGCTGGCCCGTGTGCCCTCCGGCAGCGGTGGTAGAACTCCCGGCGCAGGGGTGCCTTACAACAGCGAGGGAAAAGTTACCGCTTCAGGTATCAAAGTCGTGTGTTCTGGCTCCTAGCAGCTTCAGGATCTGGCGGCTTCCCTCACAAAGTTTGTGTTACCAGGTTGCAGTGATGAGCATCATCTTCACAAGTGTAACTTGTCTGAAATGTAGAAAGTTTTTTTTCTTCTTATGGCTCGTGTGTAATCTTCAGCCTATTGGAAATACTTTTGTTGTGGTAGTGTGGTCTCTAAACTGACAAGTCTCAGTGGTAATGGAAAACAAGTATGATATATCAAAACAGGTTTCCATCAGTGCTGTACAGCTCTAACCCTTAAAGCAGAACCTCATTTGCAGTGATATTCTGATTCCTGCCCGCCTTTCTAGCACATAATTTAATTATGAAGATTGTGTCATGGAACTTTGCTTTCAAATGCATATGAGGAAGGAATGTGCGCCAGATTTTAGAGTAAGTAGTCATTTCATATTGTATAGAGTAATGAATTAACACCTGGTTCAAACACTCATAAGAGGCTGATAAGCATTTATGGAATTCAGCTATAGACTGTTATCTCTTGCTGGCAATTTTTTTTATACAAGTTGCAACATAATTTTTGATTCAAATTAGGAAACAAATTTTAAAGAGAAGATATTTCATAGTGGAAGGTGAAGTGCTTCAGGATTTTGGTAACTTAATGTGATTCTTCTGTGTAGAATTCTTTACTACCTGGCTTGTGCAAGGTTGGTGATTTGAGGACAGAACAAATGGACTGATTGGAGAATGCAAAATAGATCTGGGGAAGCTTTTAGTGGGTCACTTAGGTGCAGAGAAAAGGCAGCAATTTTCTTATTGGAGAGGAGTTTAAGTAGAGTGCATGAAAGAGCAGTGCAGTGTGACAATCCTGTTACACTGACTTAGAGCTGATGTTGCAAACCTGTCTAATGCAACTGCAGAGGGATATGGTGCAGAGTTATACAAGAATGACAGTGAGAATTGAAATTAATAATCTTCAATTAATTTAATCTTCAATTAAATTAATAATCTTAAAATAGTTTCTTTTGATGTCTAGTATTCATTCCAACGGATTTCTTTTTTACTGAAAAGCCTTACCCAAGGAACAGGAATTTTGTTGAGGAAAAGACCTGTAATGTCGCCAAAGAGACTTGACTTGTCTTTTTATTTTTTTGTTGTTGTTGTTCAGTCTGTATGATTTTTGGTTTTTTAATTAAAAAAGTCCTGGGCAAATACTGCTGTAAAAAAAAATCCCAGAAACCAAACAAACAACCAAGGGTGTACTGCCTTTTTTTTTGTTTGTTTCATGACGTCCAGTGTCTGATTTATACTTAGTAGCACTAGGAGGAGTATGCCTAGGAAAGTATGACAGTTCTGAAGTGAAGGCAGAAAGGAAGTTGAAATCTCAACAGGTGGCCTGGCTAGTAGGAGGAAAAATCACTGATCACTTGGACCATCTTTTTGAGGCTTTTTAGTACAGAAGACATTGATGAAATAAGAGCATCAGCAGCTGAATAAACAGGATATTAAACAAGAATGGCAATGCCTTAGACTTTAAAATAACTGAATTTCATATGGACACCGAAGTCAAGGGTTGTCAGTGGAATTTCTTGAGCAATAGTTTGTGCTTGTACTTGCAAGTGTGTTAGCACAGCCTGCTAGTGTGTATACTTTTTAAATTCAAGCCTTTTCAGCTCGTTTGTGGAAAAAATGGAACTGAAAAAGGAATAAAATTCTCAATAGTAATAAAACATGCAGATGCTCACACAGAGTTATTAACACTTTCAGACTTTTTACCACCTTGCAAAAGATCTGAGACCTTAAAACTGGAGAAAATACAGTATAGTTGAGTCACTTGCTCTGCAGCTTCACCTGAAGTTGGTTTTTGGACAGCTGCTGAGTCACTTTGTCAGTAACACTGTCCTCATATTTTTACATTTTCAAGCAATTTTTAATCTTCAGCAAAGTTCAAGTGATGTGGCAGTTAGAGGTCTGCCTTAAGATACTTGTTTTATTTCTTCTGTTCTTTTAGTACGAAATGCATTGCTCTAATATTAGTTACTGCAAGCCACATTCCGTTAATTTCCTTTGTGCTCTGGATTGCAGAGCACTTTGTATTATGTGTCCAGAGACTGGGAAAATGACAATAAAATTAAACAGTGTTGTACTCACTTAAATTTATTTTGAGACTGGGTAAACTTGGCCTAACCTCCAAAACTGGATTTGTTCAGATGAAAATAATGTCCACCCTACTTCAGAGTGTGAAGGAATTCCTGGTGAAATAAACCAAAACAAGTCTGTCTTCTCTGAAAATACATTAATTAGTATTTTTGAGCACTCTACCTGTAAGCCAAATCTATAAGCTGATTTTGATAATTAACATTTTTACTTGATGCATTTTTTTTCCCCACTGTAGATGCAAATCATATTTGTGCTGCATAAAGAGCTTAAGTTACCTGTAGAAATTGTGATTGTTGTTCGTTCTGGCTGATACACATAAAGTTACTGTCAGACAGTTAAAGGACTTCATAAGTTTGTAGTATCATGAAAAAGTATCCTTTTTATGCCTGATTAACAAAAAAAACCAGAAGAACCCAAACAAAAAGCTCACATAAACATTAATGCCTCCATAAATCGTGTCCCTTAGATCAGTAGGAACCTTTCATGCAAGCAGTGATGGTAGAAGGCCTGACCACACCGTTCACAGAATTGTAGAAAAGCTCTTTGGGCACAAGGATGTGAAATGGCCACGTAAAAACAGATGAAAATACTGTGCACTTCTACAGTGCAGTAATCCTGTGGGATGTAATTTGCTTCTCCATCAAGAAAGACCATGTAATGAGTTTGCACACATTTCTAAAGTGTGTTGTTTCCAAAATTTGAAAAAGCATGATAGTCAGGCTATGTTACTTACCTAGTCTGCAATTCTGTGTCTTGTAGTGAATATTTAATCTTGGTACAAAGTCTACCTGGAATCCGTAGGATTTACCTGTAGTGGTAGAGGAGAAGGAGAAAAAGCTTTTTAAAATTTCATAATGAAATTTATTATAACATAATTATATACATAATAATAATTTTAAAATATCCAGTTGTGCTGCCTTTCTGTCACTGTTCAACTGTACACAGCAGCTGTTAGGTTGGCAAAATGTTGCAGCCAGGCCCTTATATTGCCAATGAGGGGAGTGTAAATGGGGGAAGACAGTGGCTTAACAGCATGTATGCACGTTTTGGTTACACTGAATATTAACTGATATAATACTTTTGAGCAAACTTGGGAATACAGAGATCTCTCACTCCAGTAGAAGTAATTGTAATGCTCTTGGTATGGGAGCTGTGGGTTCGTACTTAATCCAGATACTGGAAATGGAATTCTCTAGTTGATGTTTATTGATTGATATTGAGTGCTTTGTCTTACAAATAATTAACTAGTTTAAGGATGATGGGCCATTTAGTAATTCAGTATTTCTTGAAACTTAATCCAATTTATGCGAAGTTCTTGCTCAAATCAGAATAAAGGTCAGATTGCTGGTTTTAGGAATATTTCAGGCCTATTGTTTGTGTGTTGTAACTTTTCAGTATGCTGAACACTACAAGTTAGATACTTACACTTAATTGGATTTTTTTCTTCATAAAGGGACAATATTTTGTGGGTATTTGAATGATTGTAATTTTTGCTTGCTTTAAATGACTACTTGATAATGAATACTTTACAAAGTAGTAGAGCAGGAGAGAGGGTGCATTTTGGGAAACAGGATGGGAGGAGTTACAGGTATCTTTTAGGTTGGTCCAGTTATAGCTGAAGACACGAATCGAGGTCATTGTACCTTCCCTGTTCTCTGGACCAACTGTTAGCAGCCACTTGTAAAAATACTTTCCACAGCAAAGTATCTGTTCTGTAATTTACCTTTATTTACAGGCTTTTTACCTGATGCATCCATTTTTAGTTTGAGTAAAAGACAAGGAATTCCTTAGCAAATGTAATCATTGAAATGTAGTAATGAGTCCCTTCTGCCTGCTTTTCACAGAATAATAATTTGGTACATTGATAGCATTGAGTTGTGCTTTATCCCCAGTGTGGCTCTTTGGTACGGTCAGGGATGGGTTTTCCCAAAAAGGCATACAACAGGAGGTCAGGTGGCTGCTTTTGGAAAACTGATCCTTACGCCTGCTTGAAAAGGGTGGCAGCTCTGAAGCTGCTCCTTGCTGCTGCCGGTAGGAAGTGGCTGGTGTATGTTACTTGCCTGGCTGCAGTCAATGGGGTGATGCGTGGTGGTTATGGTTTAGGATTTTCATTGGTTTAGTTGAGTTGGTTTGGGGTTTTTTTTATTTGTTTGTTTTGCTGCATTTCAGTGAGTGTTCTGGCTGATAGGTTCTTTTTTTCTTATTTTAGCTTCAGTTTTTATCTTCTGGAGTGGTTGTCCTCTGTATATTTCTGCTGTTTTCTTCTGCTTCTGCTCCGCTCTCCTAGGAGCACTACATGATACAATTTTTGATGATTACTTTCAGAAAGCCCTTAATGTTCATGATGTTGGTTGCTGATACTTTTCTTCATCCTCAAATGTGGTCATATACAACAGTTTTGTGACTGTAGAGTTTCAGGAACTGTCTCTTATGTTAACTTAGTTTTCTAGATTTATCTTTTTCAGTCAGAAGAGTTTGGAGGTTTGTAGAATTTGTATCCTAAAATTAGGCTCCCAGCAACCAAAGCAGTGGTTGTACATTGTTGTATTTATTATTGTTTTTATACTTACGTAGGTTATTGTACCTGTGCATATAAGAATATTATGTATTCTTATGAATGTTCTTAGGAGCCTTCACCAAAGACACTGGATTCTGTGTTCTTTCCTGTGATAATGGGTAGGGAGGGCAGAGAAGGGGAGTGTTTTTTTTCCAACAGCTGTATTTTTGTTGTTGCTACTAAGTCGGCTTGGTATTAGAAACATATTTTCCACAGAGGACAGACTCTGCCTGCAAAGTTCCAATATAAATAACTGTTTTTCTTCACACAGAACTGTTGGGGTTTTTGTCTTAATACCATAGCTATGAGGGTATCTTCTGTGAGAAAGTCTTAATTGTGTGTGCTATCACAGGGAGTGGGAAGTGGCAGTTCTGCAGCTGGCTTCTTGCAGTTCTCTCCCACACTGAAGTGAGTTCTGTGCCCTTTTTTGCTTCCTTTTTCTTAACATACTTATTGACATATGGAAATTACCTAATCTTTTCTGTTCTTGGGCAAAACTTTCTTTCTTTGAGAATCTATGGCATGTAATGAAAATAACTGCACTGTGTATGAATTGTAGTGAATATTAGCACTCTGAAGTTACTTAAAAAACCAGTTTCTCATCTTCTAGAAAGTTGAAAACAAACTGGAAGTTAGAACTCCCTAACTGGGTAGTTATTAACAAAAAAATATGTTGTGATGGTTTTTTTGCTGGGGTAAAAGGGGGAAGGTAAGCTGGGGGGACATGTGATGGTGAATTATTCTAGATAAGGCGCAGTGAAGGGTTTGGAGCAATTTAAGAATGGGAGGGAGTACAGCTTGCATGCCTGGAATGCAAGTTGAGCTGAAATGCTGCAGAAACTAAGGTGGAAAGGTTGCTTGTGTTGTTACGTAAACCAAAGACAGTAGGTACTGTCCATAGTCTTTCTAGATCTTTGTCTTTCTTTTGCTTTGGGGAAACCTTTGAAGGTTTGTTTTGTCTGACTTGTTTTCTTATAAAAGTGGTTTAGGATAGGAAAGTAGTAGACTTAGTGAGCTGCTTTAGCATGGATTCTTACAGACTTTTCCTTTTGTTAGTGTTTTGAAGTAAGGTAGGTACATCACTAGTGTTCTGTGCCATATTCCCCTCGATGCCAAACCCTTGTTCCCAAACTTTCAAGGTGGTGAGACTTGCTGACGAAGTTCACTGTGATTCTCACTGCTGTGCATATGGCTGAAAGAGCTGGTGGATGAGAGATATTGTTTCTTCCCTGGTGTGTGTGAGATTTGGAGAGGAAGAGGAACAGCTTGTCCAGAAAAAAATTTGTTCTCCAGGTATCTGTCTCTTCCACAGTCGTAAGACTGTTGTTGCTTTTCAGTGTCTTATCAGCAGTAACAAGCAATAGAAGGCATAACGTATTGTTGCACAAAGGAGAGTGCAAAAAAAGGAAATTATGCTTGGGAGAAGCCATTCAGGTTCCTATAGAACTGGAATGTCATAGTGTTTCTAAAAGTACTGTACAGGTACTGTGGTAATTAATTTTAAAAAATGTCTTTTAGATAACTTTGGATTTGCCTTCTATTTTTTGGTCCAGTGGCGCATTACCAGAGGTGAGCAGAGATGATGACTTGTCTAGCAAGGAGTTATGTCAAGAACAAACAAGCAGTTGTGTTTACTGTATATCTTTATAGATATTTATGAACATTTGTATATAGACAAACAGTTAAAAGTTGGAATATTGTATTATGGAACGTCATACAAAGTTCTAAATGAAGGCAATATTTAAGATAATATACTGACATTCAGTAAAACTGAAGGCATCCAGGTTCTGTAGTCTCTTCAGAAGTTCAGCTATGTCCATTAGGAAATGAGAGATATGAGTTGATAGTTTTGCATAAGAAGTACTGCAGTATTGCAGCAGGACCTTTCTTCATGTCATTTGGAGCATTAATGATGAGATAATTTTTGGGGTTTCGTTGTTTTGGGGTTTTTTTTCTTGTGGAGCCATTTTGAGAAGAGTAGGTTTGTTTGACTTCTGCAGGGTGATCGCTTTGATCTTTAGGATATTGTGTGCTGTTGTAATGAAGTTCTGTTTCATATATTTCTAGTAACTTGGTTTTACGTCTGTCTAGTAAGCTGGTCCTGAAGCATGCTGATGCATACTGTTTTCAAAGGGTGTAAATATGAAGTGGAGAGGATTAATTAGTGATCTCCTGTGTTGTGGTTTCCATGATCTTCTTTAAACAAACTTTTCTTCCAACTTAGTGATATTGATACTAGGAGCTAGGGTGCTTTTGTGCAAAGTAATATCTGTGTGATTTCACTTTCATTCTGACAAACAGTTTCACCTTTACTTTGCTTCCATTTTTAAAAATAATTTTTCAGAATGCCATTTTCAGCAGGAAAGAGTGCTCATGCTTGAGGCTGTCCTCCTTCTTCATGTTTTCTGTCACTGCAGATTCATTAGCATTTCTTCCTGTCCTTAAAGGAGATTTTAGCATTCAGAAATAAAAACCAAACCTGTATGATGTTAAATCGGCAGCTTTGGAAGAATCCAAGACTTTTAAAGTTACTAATACCTTTCTCCAGGACAATCCTATTAGTGTCAAAAACCCACCTCAGTCCCTCCCTCTACCCCACCCCTCCAAAAAAAAATCATGACCAGAAAACAAAAAAAACCCCACCCCAAAACCCCCTTGGCTTTTCAAGAGTAAAGTAGAAATCTGAGTGGTTTATGGCTGCCTGTATATCATAAAAAATCAAATATACAAATGTCACTGTTTTTCTCTAAATATCATAAATTCCAAACAGCTTTCTGGTAGGATAAAATATCATCAAGGAAGAGATTTGGTTAGGATATTCTGAAGGCTTAATTTTGGAGAAGTTGACCTGTTCTGTGCTGTAACTTCCTTTGTTTTCTGTTTTATTTATTCTCAGAATTTCTTTAGTTTTGTGAATCTGAGCATAAAGACAGGTTATTTCTTAAATTTCTAATAATACCTTATTTATTTCTGTATTTTTATCAGAGTTCTTCAGAGTCATTGATGACTCGTTTTCTCTGAAGCTGTTGATTAAGTAGGTTTTGCGTAAGTTCTGAACTTTTTGATCAGAATTGCATTAATTTAGTGTGCTTCTATACGTTGTTGAACTTAAGAGTTACTCTTGCTCCTTTTATCCATTTAAACCACAAGATTTCATATTCATACATATTCTCTCAATATTTAGGTGTTGATTATATTTTCTTCAGCGTTCCGGTGGAAAACAAGCATGAGGTAACTGCAACTAACCTTAAAAATCTAACTTGTATGCTTACAAAATTCCCAGTAATGAGGAAACACAGTTGCTCTGAGGCCTGTCAGCAGGCAAATAGTTAACTGAATTTATGGGCCCAAAAGTAGGCACAGAACTTCTGTTGATGTAGAACAGTAAGTTTTTGGGACGTATTAGTCAATATCATTGTGAATTTATGAAGCCTTTGAACAAGGTATTCAGAGGGGGGTTTTTTAACTGTGAATGTTCAAGAAAATGGCAAAGTTTCCTTTATCTTTGGTGCTCACTTTTGGTTAAGAAGCTTTGTTATTACTGCAAATAACATAAGCTGTTTTCTTGCTAGAAGAAAATATTTCTGTCTTGGGGTTGTGTCCTTTTTAGGGTGGGAAACATACAGGTTTCTTTGCTTCAGTTTAAAAACCGTGTCTATGTTCTGAAACAGAGCAATGATGTGAATGACTTGAGCCATTTATACTCTTTGATTTTATGCAGTCTTAGCCCATGCAGATCCAGTTCTTTTGTGCTAGCCTAGTAATCCAGTGTAAAGCATATGAAACAGGCTTAGAGTATGTGTCTTGTCTCTTCTCTTTCTTGAGCTACTTCGGCAAATTTTGTTGGGAAACCTGTTTTGGTTAGGAAAACTGACAAATCAAGTGTATATGGATTCTTTAGCTCCAGCCAGGTGAGATGCCTAAGGACAGCCAGCGGGCCAGATATGCACAGGTGTGGCATGCTGGAAATACCAAGTTTTTCCACTTGCTTTCATGTATTTGGAAGAACTAATTCAAATAGCGAAAGAATCATAGAGTCAAAGCTTTTATAGCTAAGCAAAAGGAAGTGAACAAGTCCACAAGCATTTAAAGGGTTCAAGGCTGAGAAGAAGAAGATTAATGAAGCCCTAATCTTGAAGTGAAGCCTGTGTCAAACTGCTGTTTCTTCTTGCCGTCTCACATGGAGACTCTATTAAACAGATTAGAAAGTAGACCACAAAGTACTGCATAACTTGAGAGTCCTTGGGGTAGATCTTGAAAACACCTGCTTCATAGCAAAATACTTTTTTCATGGAATAATTTTGTCACAAAGACAGTAACTTTACAAAACGCTTAGAAATGGGCTATAGGAAACCCTCCTGTATGATAACTGTATTAGTAATAAAGCTTGTGGATACTGTCCAGTTGAAAACAGGGACCACGAATAGGAGCTTACTGACGAGACGTGGGTGCTGTGTCAGAGCTGAACGGTGGTTGTGGTGCTGGTGGTGTGTGACTGGTTTGATTGAGCGTTCTCAGTGGTAACTGGTGGTCACTAACTACGTTTCAGAGAGGGATGTGGAAGCATTTGCTCCAGTTTGCTTGCCAGGTCTGGTAATATAACATGGGTTGTAAGTTTCAAAAAACACTAATGCAGTAATCTGGCATGATGGTGTAAAATAAAACAGAGTTGGCTTAATTAGGTTGCATTGCTATAGCTTATCTAAGGTTGGATATAGTTTTTACCTATTTATGTAGGCAGTGGACAATGCTGGAAACTTACAGTGTCACGAAACCGAAGGTGAACACTGAGCAGCTTGGCAAGGAATGGATTTTTACATTTTCAGTAGCTATTAAGGTGATTGTGTTGACAGTGTATTATAACTTTCCTTCTTCACCAAAACCATTCCTCTGTCACCAAAAAGCAGGCTCCTGCAAAATGAAGTCTTTATGTTACTGGTTAAGTATATGTGACTCCCCAAAGTGCTTTTTCATAGATTATAAAAATTATAGCTTGTATATCAACCCAATAAGGACACATTTTGTAGCTTCACTTCAAGTCTGATGAGCAGTGGCTAAATCCTATTGTATGACATATGTTTATATTTTATTTGGAAAAAGCTTTTGCTGGAAGAATGGCAGTGCTGGGGTTTATCTTTTTAGGTGATTGTTTTGGATTGTTTTATATGGTTATTTTCTTCATCCTGGAACATTCATTGTAGTCACATCTTAGTCTTCTAAGGAAGAGGGCTGTTTGGGAGTTAGCAGTGCTGTTTACAGAGAGTAATACTCCAGAGTGTCTACTCTGTCCTCTGCTGTAAGGTACTGTCATGGGGATATCAGAATAAAATCTCTACCACACCAACTCAGAGTTCATCATAGGCCTACCTTTAAGTGTAAGCCCTTATATATGAGATATTTCTTAGCACTCGATGAGCAAAGCTTTGCGAATACTTATGAAAAGTGTGTATGACATCTCTAGGAAATTTTTGTTAGATTTTACATTTTCACGGGCACAGAAAGTACGCTTCCTCTGAGGCTAGGAGCAGGAGATTCCCTTTCCTGCCATGGTCAGGAAATGTCAGAAACGCTGTCTAGACAGACAACAGCAGGCATTAGAGCTCGTGATCCCAGCATAGCTACCCTTTCAACTGGAACAAACTTGGGAGGAACTGAATTTGGACTTAGGGTTTTGTAGGGGGTTCTTATGTGATAATACCAGTTCACTATTTCCTCCCATTGCTGTTATAAATGTTTATGTAATTCACTTTCTGTTCTCTACTGCTTGCTTTCAAACTGTCATGATAACAAGAAAGGGAGATTTTTTTTAGGAAAAAAGATAAGGGTCATTTGTCACTGATTTTGAACTGTAGGATTTTAGGCACAACCTTTTTTAAAATCTGCATTGCAGTTTTAATTCAAGAAAGTGTTTTGAGTTTTGTCATTTTTAAGACTTTAGAAACAGAGGGGAAGACTTGGAAATGAATGTGTACGCTAGTTTGCCTTACAGTGTAGAAAGTTCAGAGATATTCAGAGTAAGTCTAATAAGAAATTGGTTTTGGCTCCAGCGCTCGCTTTGATGCAGTGTGTGACTGCGAAGGGTTCAGTGGCTGCTGTCGGTGTTGTGACCGAGGCGCAGCCTGCGGCTTGGTGATCCTCTATTGGGCTGTGTGTTCTTAGCGCCTGCAGGTGGAAATAATGAACTGCAGCGCTGCTCTCCCCTTAAAGTATCCTTTAGTCGACTGTTCGGTCTCCTAAATGTGAGGTTGGTCGTTTGGAGTTTTTTAAAACGGGAGCTGCCATGCTGTTATATTTCCATTAGTGTAAAATGAAATTGAGTCGAGTGCAGCCCCAGAGATACTGATAGGTGAGTGTGTTGGACTGAAGGTGGTCTGGAGGGAGGCATCTGGAGAGTGTAGCCAGAGAAAACTGCTGAGCAGTTCGCTGCCTTTGGGTTTGTACAAAGGTTGCAGGAAGGGCTGTTGGCTTTGAAACAGTGTTAAAGCTGGAAAGAAAATGGCTACCAGAAATCATTGTTGCTACAGTAACAACATGGCATGATTATTAATGTGCTCATTTAACTACTGTTAAAAGTGTTGTGTGAGATACTGCCTTGAAGTAAAAGTATCCTTAAAGGGAACAGACGTTTTAATCTATTTAGATATTGATGGATATGATCAGGCATTTTTGTTTTAGAATGCCAGTCTATTTAGTGGAGAAAGTAATTTCTATTAAATATTTTTTAAAACCTCATTACTGCCTTTTCTACACTAAAAAAATTGCTTAATGGTTTTAAATTTTAATAATAAACATAATGTCCTTATAAAACAACTTTCAGGGATAAAAAACTGTATAGAGATACTATTTCACAAAATATGTTGTTTCAGGTAACATAATTCTGGCTTTCTGAAATTAAGCCCTTGAGTGTTTTTTCTGCATGGAGCAAAGCTGCTTTTTTTTCCTTCATATTTTTTTTAGTAGTTTGAGTTTGAAATAAATATGCCCAACCTAAATCCTGTTTGAAGATTTATAAATAAGGGTCAGATTTTAGAGTGGAATCTACTTGGGAAACTATTGTATTTTATTTCGTAAGGATGTAACTGTATGCGTTGTGTAGTAAACTTCTTGCAGGTTTTCGATTAATAGATTGCAGTTACATTGAGGAATTTCAGAGTTATTTTATGCAGTATGTCAGGAAAGGGATATGTCAAGTTCAATGAATGTGTGAAGAATAATTGATGCATTTCTGTCTCTATCAGGATTCCTCAGGTGGCAGATTGATGACAGGTATGGACTGACAGTAAACCATGTCTGCTCTTCATCAAAGTCCTGTATATGTGGTGTGTTTTATACCTAGAGAAGATCCCATTTTTCTGTACTTTTTTCATCTTTTGGGGTTTTGGTGAAGGTCTGTGTTGGACTTCCTTGACTGAAAAGGCACTAGATTCATTCAGTAGAGGTGGGGCTGATAAACTGTTTACAGGCATGTGTGCCAAATACATGCAAGATTAAACTTTGAAGTTGTAGAAAAATGAGTAGTATGTGAAGACAGATGTTTGTACTGTAGAATGGTGTTGCTTAATGGTTCACAAAAGGGGATGCACTAATTTGATGGACACAACCTTAGCTTAAACTTTTTTTACTCTTATGCTTAACTTGGCCTGCTTCATGTTTTTATTAAAATTCTGTAGTTCTGGAGAAAGGAGAGGACAACACTGCGAATGTCTAACATCACAGTTTGGTATTTTGAAAACAAGCCTTGAAATATAAGAGGCTGTTTTCTTAAAATGAGCTGCCTCAGATGTTTCTAAAAGCTTGCCTTTTCTTTTTTTTTAAGACACAAAATGCATGTTTTTAAATTAAGGCTGTTGGTTCCTTAGAAAACACTTCAGTGATCAAGCTTTCCTAGTTTGCATTTTCAGTTACTTTTCAACTGAGAAATGGGAGGTGCAAACTTGGACAAAAAATTTTTAAGGAACCATAATCAAATTTTTTACGAGGTAGGGAAGATTTCGTGTAACTGTTTTCTGGAATGCTTTTATACAGTGCTTATAGAGTATGTCACTGTATTTTGAGGTGCTCTGTGTAAAGCTTACGTGATGATATTGTGAAGGAATATATATATATTTTATATATATATAAAAATGCAGACTGGGCACAGAGTGATTGTATAAGTGAAAGGGTAGAGGCAGTTCCTGTACAGGTAATGTATTGACGAGATTTTGCTGCCAGCATAATGAATGGAGAAGTGTTCAGAGTCAAGGATGATGCCTAGTATGTGTACAGTGCCATTAGTACTTTGGAGAGGAATGGAGAGATGATGTCATTCTGTGCTTTAATATTTCCCTATTTGAGAAAAGCTGTTATTTAAGGTGTATAAGTGCAGGAAATGAAGAGTTCATGTGGTCAAGATGAATAGGGTGAAGGGTGACTGAACATGTTTCAATGTTTATTATGTGAGTGGTAGGTTGATCTGTAGTTTAAACAGGTAGGGAAATTTTAAAGAAGGTGAATTATTTTTACGTAGCTTATTGCTTATGGTAAATCTCATTGTAAAGAATGCCACTGAATTTAGTTGGGTATTGATTGTAAACTTTTCAATATCAATGATACTTAGAAAGTTTGCGCCCATTTTAGCTGAGGGGGGAAACTGCATTGATAAGTAACCTCCAAAAACAACATGTTAGTATTTTCTGTTAAGGTCTTGAAATTCTAAATGTTTTCAGGACTCCCATCTTCAAACTGATGCTTCAGTTTAGTGCTTTTATGATGCTTTTGATTGTGTGTTGATTGTAACATATTTGCTTACTGGATAATGTATGCTCGAAGTAAATAGCTCTCAAATTGTTTGTTTCCTCTTGCTTCTCTGTAGATGTCTTTGCATCTTTATTGTGTGCCTGTTGTGTACATCTTTGAATGTTTGCATCTGATCTGTTTAGTGATAGAGAAGAAAAATAACCTTCTCAACCAATATGTTTTGTTAGTCCAAACTCTTGCCTACGTAGAACACTTTTCGCTGTGATGACTTTACAATTTTTTTACTGATGGTATGCTCATTTATGAAATAATAATAAAATCTCATTTGACCTAATTGATCATATAAACAGAGGTTTTTTTTTTCCGTTCAAGCTACTCTCTCAGACTACTTTTTTCCCTACTGTGATACTCCTATTAATGTTGCATTCAACTACTTGTAATCTTGTTTGGACTGAAACAGCTTCTCAGTCTGAGGTATGATCAGTTGTGTTCATCTCCTATGCTGTCACACGTTTCCTTGAAGTGCTTCACCGTCCCATACGGAGCATTGTCAAAAAGCAAAACTTTCTACGAGTAGAAAAATGAGAGATTTCAACATTTCCACGTGAAAGCCCTACCACAGCTTTGGGAGCTGTGCGTGTGGCTTTTACTGTGATGAATAGACAAAGTAAGAACTGTAACTTCTTTGAACTATTTTTCAGATAACTCTCAAAATCTAGGAAGAGATTGAAAATGCAAGAGGCAGTCTTTCTTGCAGTCCCTTGCTTGCTTTTGTTCACTCACTGCAGATTCTTTGAAGTCAGAAGCATCTCCAGTAAAAAGACTTAAATTTTGTCTCTTCATGTTATAAAGTGTTAAGCTTTTGCTTAATTTGACTTCTGGGTAATTCAGGCTTCGGTATAGTACCTGTTCTTAAGTATTGCTCATTAACTGTTTTAAGGAGAGTGATTATTATTTTTTCCTTACAGATTTAATTTTGGTAAGTGGGATTGTGGCATATATAATTCAGTTGGTTAAACTAAAGTTGGAATAGCATAGATTGAGAGGTTGTACAAATTCTCAAAGGGGATTAATTTTGTGGTTTTAGAAAACCTCATGTTTAAATTCAAATGATTATTTAGTCTACACTGAATGTTAGTTCTAGATATTTGTGGGTACTGAATGTAGATTAAGTTGGTTTTATTCTTTTTAAATAGAAATCAAAGACAATCAAAGTTCGTTCTGCAAATAGAAAGCAGGAAACTACATTTTGTACAGACAAGGTCATTGCTGACTACTTGTTTGGAAAATGGCGTTATAGGCTTGTATTTAAAGAGCTTTTCAGCTGTATTAACTTAGGTAGGAGACTCTTGTCAGCTAAGTTTTTGCCTTTTCAGTCCTCTTCTGAAATTACCTTATCCCTGATACTGTATGTACAGTTTTGGCAGGAAATTCTGGGTTTCTTCTAATAGGCTTTTCTTAGAGTAATCTCTGCTTTCTGCTGGCTGTTTTTTCCTGCACTGATAGTATTGTTAGATTTTTGTAAGATTATAGATGTTTTCCAGAGCTGCGTCAGATACTCGAATGAAATTTATTCCACGCCCCACACTCTGCTTTTGAATTTAGTGCTGGGATGGTCATATCCTAATAAATGTATCTGTTGCTCTCGACTAACTAATCAATTTTTCTAAACCATGAAGTCAAAACTACAGTTGCAAACCTTTTGCTGTGGTATGTCAAGCTGATGGAATTGACTGTTTAGCCACAGTTTATATCAATAAAAGTCGTTTGTATAGTATAGTTATTCTGGTCTTTGTTTCTTCCTCTTTCTTCCTTCCCACACAGTCATAATCAGCTATAAATCAGCTATAAGGGCAAAACCTGGTTTTGTGTTCAACAACAACACGCCATGAAACGAAAACCATCGAACAAACCACCTGAAAAACTTCCATATGAATTACGTTCCTGGCTGCAGCCATTCTGGGAGAAGGTGGTAGTTAAAGGTGGTTGTATCTTTTCCCAGATAGATATAGAAATGTCACTTTTAACACAGATCTGTTATTAAATAAGGGCTACATAGTAAATAAATGGATCAAAACTCTTGTCAGGATTACAGCAAATTTTACTTAGTCGTTGTACACCATGCATTCTAGTGTTTCTTAAACTTTTTCCTCAGAGAGGGAGGGGTGTGTTAGAAGATACTTTATAATAGCAGTCCATGTTTCTGTTTAGTATCACTGGGGGTGCACTTTTGATCGCTCTCATCTCCACCATTTCAGTTTTCTTCCACTTCCTGTTCACTGCCCTTATCAGAGCAGGCAGCTGCTTATCACTAATCAGAAGCCTGACCATTTGACAGCAGTCCTTTTTCCCTGCTGTGGCCCCCCTTCTCACTCGTTGAATATCAAGGCCTCCAGGTGAATGCTCCATAACTACATTTCTTACTCAATTCTGCATCCCTTTTGATGCCGTATTTTATTACTTGGTATGGGAGAGTGAATTTCATTCTCACTTCCTTTCCTGATAATGAGAATTAAGACAGGCATATTGGAGCAAAAACATTTATGATGTTGGAATCTTTGCCTTTCCCTAAGGAAATTTTTTGAAAACTACCTATCTTGAATCTGCTGGTAAAGAATGTCAGGCGCTCAGTTATTTCAAATGTCATCACCCTTGAAATGAATAGTAGGTGTTAGAGTTTGATTGTACTGGAGTGAGAGGAATCTTATTTGACAGCAGAAAGACCTTTGAGAGGAGAGGTGAGTGCTGGTTAAGCACTATAGGTGGGTGGCTTTAAACAGCCTCAGTGCTGGGCTAAAATCTGGTGTCTTGTGGATTGTGGTGCCTTCATCAAGATGTTTGCATGACACTGCAAGTACCATCTCCCATTGGGTGAAGCTTTGTACAACAGAGGGTTTGAAATCCCAGAAAGGGGAGTTAATTCTGCAGGGCCTTCTGCAGGGCTGCAGTGACCAGCCCTTTGGTCCTTCAGCAGTTTATTTGCTGGTGATCTTTGTGAAACTTGTGACCTCTCCTTCAGCTGGACAATATCCAAATTATGATGGCCCATCTTCTCTTTTTCCTTTTTTTTTTCCCCTCTGTGTTGGATATAGAATAACCCCAGATTTATCCCCAGAGTGATTTGTGAGTTCCCTGTGATCCAAAGAATACTGAAATGCAAGAGTACTTGCATTTACATTTTCTGCAAAGTGGACATTCAACAAGCACTGGAGTGCATGCCCTCTGTATAGATGGTGTAGGGTAAGACTTCCCGTTTTACGTCAACCAAGTAAATAGATTCGTCCAAAGTAAAGTGTTCCTATGGAAAAGCTGTTAGAGAGGGTAGTGGGTGGTATGACACTATACTGCAGTATCACCCCAGTGATCTGCAGTTGTCTGGGCTCACTCCTTTGATGGAGAGATTCTGTCTGCACTTGAGTCACAAGCCATGAAATCTGTGATGAGAACAGTCATTGCTAATGTTTCGTTAATTGCAGTGTTTAGAAGATGTGGGTGTTGAGGCCATTTTGCATGGGGGCAGAGTCATTGTAGTTCTTAATGAGAGAAGTGTTAGACTTCGGTTGTCACTTCCCAGCCAAAGTACACAGGATTGCTGAGATGTCTGATTTAGTGCTCATCATAATGTTTTACCATGTAAAGCCACGACCATTGACTTTGTCATTTTTTGAAAGGTGTTTTGGCTCTTCATGTATGGAGGCTGTTATTTTTGTGGGTGTATAACTGTAGCTTTACATTTACTTTCTGTAACATACAGTAGAGCTCCACTGCTGTTTGAAAGTAACACTTCTGCTTCTCTAAATTAATGAACACTACTTTGAAACCTGACTAAAGAATTCTATTTTTTTTCTGTAATAAATCTTATTTGAGAAACGAGTATGTGTATTGAATAACATTCTTGCATAAAGCTACAGTTTAACGTGATATTTGGGACATGATGCTAGGGAAAAGAGCTCAAATACTTATCTTCTGTTGCTTTATATTATCCAGTCAGACTTTTTTGAAAGGTCTGTCTTGCCTTACTATCTGTCTTTGTATTTTAGGCAAGTGACTTTGAGACAGTTGCAGGTTGTTTGGGGAACTCTGAATCAAAAAGCTGTGTGTGACTAAAATGAGGTAAGGAGTCCTCGCCGGTGTGTGAGGATAGTTACCTCATTCAGAGTCAATTTTGCTGATGCCTAAACATTTAGTGTAGATGAGAATAACCTACCTTTTCTGTAAAGCTCTATGCTGGTAGTTGTGTCTTCCTTAGTAGACACAGTTCTGTAGAGGTACCGTGCCCAAATCCATTCTTGTTTTTGTGCAACTTCAGTGGCTTTTGGAGTCTTTTCCAGATTTCCAAATAGGAAGTGGAAAATGGCCTTGTATAGTTAGTTCTAAAGATACATGAGCAAAACAAGTTCATCTGACATTGATCAGTTTTCATGAAGACAAGTAAATGACAATTTTTAAATGGGCCAGCTAGTCTTAGAATAATAAACACAACTTTGCCCTAGAAAAGGTGAGGAATTAGAAAGGCCCAGGCTTAAAGTCCAGCACTTAATCTCGGATATGTTGATCATTTTTGCTAAAAAGATTTTTTAAAAAGCTTTCATTTTTAACCATTTCCATTCTGTGCATCATTCCTCATTCAGGGAACTTAAGATAGCTGATTTTGAAGGCACTAGCAGCAAATGCAGAGATTTTCTTGCCATGCAACTTCTTTTCCCCTGTTCTGCCCACTTAGTTTAATAGCATATGTATATTTGATACAACTTCTTGGTAGATTTTTTAATTAAAATGCCAATAGCTATGTTATTTAGAAATTACATGTGTTTGAGAGAAGAGCACTGGAATGTTGATAATTTACCCTGAGAAGAAAAAAGGTAGAATACTTTTGTGGCTGTGGATTTTTTACCTCTCTGCTTTGCTTGTCTTGTCTGATAAGCAGAAAACGATGGCTGTATAATAAATTCTTGTTTTATTTTGCAGGTTTGTTTTAATGTAGAAGTGGATCTTACAGCATAATGTAAATCAAACAAGCAAAGGTGAGTAGGAGTTTTGTATTGGTGTTTCTTTTTCCCAAAAAATGGCATTGGCATATACTGCTAAACATGCAGAAAAGTGGTCAGTGAAGATTCTCTTGACATTTGTATCTTGATTACTGTAATGTATGCAGTGTATGTACTGTAATGGTGCAGTGTTACTTCTAGGAAACTAAAAGAGGAACAAAAGATATTGCCCCATTATTTAATATTATTATGATAATTATGTTTTTCTTCAATAAATTATTATAGTCAAAAAGCTATCAAGGCATTCTGCTAGCTGTTGAGAGCCACAATTATGAGTGCTTTAAATTAATTCTGTTCTCCACATATTATCCACCTGGTTTCAAAGAACTGAAAGTGTATTTTGCACTGTAAAAGCAGCATGTTAAACTTGCACTTACTGTACTACTAAATAACTGTGGGAAATTTGACCAACTATTAGAATAGCATTTCAAGTTTTAAATAATAAAATTCTGTTGGAATTTTCCCTCCTTTTCTGTCCTTAGGAACCCATTTGCAAGCTATTTAAAAGACAAAGTGTATGGAGATTTACTGCTGGCAGAACTTTAGTGCCCATTTGCAATTGCAAAGTGTCCTTCTAGGAAGAATTTTCTGTAATTGGCGTTTTCCTTCTTCCCCCCACCCCTTCCTCTGTTATTTTGAGAAAAAGAATTTAGATAAGCCTAGGATTTTGCTCTTCCATTTACTTGCTACTCCAGGAATAATTTGAACTATAAAATGAATCTCTTCTCCATATAATTATGTGAAACATGTAACAAAGAGTTTTAATCTGTTTTAACTTGAGTCTTTCAAGGGAATCTTTAGGTAAGGCCCCACAGTTCAGTAAATTCTCTCCTTTGGAGATATGGCATGATGGACTGTGGTACAGAGGCTCCTGTAACAAACCAAAACTGTCTCCTCCTGCTTGCTGTTTGACTGCCGTGCCATCTCAGAACGTAGCTGCTTGCAGTGACTTGATAATTTGAAGAGGTGAGAGGGAGATCCCATTTGCTTAAATGAGTTTGTTCCTCAATTCCAAACGCCAGTTGATACACAGACTTAATATTGCCTTGAAATTGTAGTAGGTGCATTGTGAAATAGACATGAGCTGCTTTGTTTGTGTCTTCTGTTCCACTAAGATACTCTTCCTTCTTCAGAGCTATTGCTGTCAACTTTAAAATACTGATTATAGAAGAGTGCTTTGTGGGGAATTCAAAATAACTCTTCTGTTGAGTGTTGATCTTTTGTGTAATGTATAACTGATTCAGGACTTTGATTATGAGTTGTCTTCTGAACTATGAACAATTAAAAATAAGCTCTACTCCTGTGTTATGCATATACTTACATGTGGAGGACGTTTACTGCCTTAGCCTGACTTTGCTGGTTTCTGGAATGTGCTGCTTTGAGAAAACAAGTAATTATAACTCTGCAAAAGGAAATACTTTGTGTAAGAATGAGTGTAAAACAAGAATTGTGGCTAGGAAAGGGACTTGAATTAACAGTAAAATTCAAGCTGTTCTTCTGCCTGCTAATGCTTTCAGTACTTAATGCTTGCCATTTATGTTCTGTTTCTTTTTAATTTATGTGTTACTTAATTACTGGTTTAAATACAGAAAATTAGTTGAAGCCTAATGTGTAAATAACTGAGTGTGTTTTTAAGCATGAAGTCTTCTGAATGAAACTGAAGACCTTTCATCCTAATGGTGGTTATCTGTGTTTAGTAGGAAAAAGCTGGTCTCTGAGGAGAAAGCCTGTAGTGTTGCATTCACAGCAAGAAGACAGAAAAATGTCCTCTTGTATGTAAAAGAATAAATCGAAACAATGTAATGACATTTGATCAGTATTGTTATTGCTTTGAGGAGATCTTGAGGTTCCCAGAGCTCAGTAAAAATGACAACTGAATAGTCAGTGAATCAATGAAATTACTGTGCTTTATTAGGGAACAAAGCAAAAACCAGATCCAGTCCTACAAATTTGTTGTGTACCATGCTTGCATTGCATTGCAATGTGTATTGCTTCTTGAGTACTGGTCTAGTCCTGTGACTGAAAAACAACATAGTAGAGTTGCAGAAGGTTCAGAGAGGCAGCAGGGATCACTGAAAGAGTTCATTTTCAAGAACAACCTGCATTTCCCAACTGCCTCTGTCTTCACTCTCCACTCACAAGTGTAGTGGCTGCAGCATCTTACAGACTTCTAAACAATAAATTTCACTCCCACAGCTCATTGCAGAGTTGCCTTTTTGTGTAAGCTTATGTCTTTTAAAGCAATAGCTGAAGATGTGATTTAATTATTTGCTCAAACATTTTTCTTGTACACTTGACCAGAGGGCATTTCCTGATGATTCTGCTAGTGTGCTTTCCATGCAGGGTTTATTTTTTGGGTTTTTTTTTGTCAAGGGTTTGTTTTTATAATTTCAAATCATTCACTTTCCTAAGGCAAATATAAAAGATATCATATGCTGACTTTTGGAAATAAATCAAGAAATCTGTTACTAGTTAAAAACAGACAGGCATAAGATACTGTTTACAAACAGTGAATGTACTTTACTGGGGTAACTGTAGTATTTTTTCTTAAATTTTCTGATTTACAGACTGCATCTTCTGAACTCCACAGAAGAATCTGTCTTGTTTTAAATACAGGGGAAAGTTAGGAAAAAATAAGCTTGGTCTCAGTGTATTAAAGGTGCAATGGGCCACATTTCTATGTAGCAGGATAGGTTGCAGGATAGGTGCTGAATTTCCCTGTACTAGTGTGTACGATGAAGTGAGGTCATATTTTAAGCATTTTAGATACCAGGCAAAACTAAACTTGTTTCCAGAAACTGCCTTGAATGTATTTAGTATTGTTTTACTTAAAAGTGGAAGGATGTAATTAGTGAATAGTAGTACCATGAATACTGAAGAAAGATATGTTATATACAGAATTCTGCACAGGAGAAATTTTAGTCTGTGGGATTTTTGTTGCTTTGGCTCAGACAGGATCTCATATAATTTTTATCTTGTTCATATTATCCTGGTAATGTGAAGTTGAGTTTTCTGCCGTTAAATCACTTCTGGTGATGACTTTGTTTAAATTTTAAAAAAATAAAGAAACAAAACCCAAGTATTGGTGGCCTGACCTGAACTTTTCTTCTCACTTATGTTTTTCTGGTCACGTACAGTATTATATAGGTTTGGATTTTTTTAAAAGCTGTGATTTTGTGTTTTCATCAACAAGCACGATAACTTTCTCCGAGTCAGCAGAATTTTTTGGTCTTAATCTGAAAGGCTACAAGATGGCTTCTTTTGCCTTACCTGGTACTTCTGCTTAGAATCCTACTAGCTTTTTAATCCTTGATCACTGAAAGAACATAGAGGATGAGAACCAGTTTGCTGATGAGTGAATATTACTAATGTAGTTCATTACTCTAAGGTTCTAAATTAAATTAGTAAAAGCAGAGTGTTTGTTTCATCTAGTGTTTTTGTGATTGAGAAAGGTAACATACTTTAGAAGTTAAAAAATCTCTCAACATTAGCAGGAGATACAGTCTTAAAATTTGTGATAACATTAACATTTGTATATCAAGTGGTTATCAGCCAAAAAAGCAAAAATAATGAGAAACTGCTAGATGTGTTTCAGGTCATGCTGAATAAAAAGAATGACAGCTTTTATTCAATATAACAGGAAATAAGGTCAGAATTGTTCTGAAGTTGAAAGATGTGTTGTCTTAATTGAGTTAAACTCTTCTTAATATCATCTTTAAGAAAGTACATCTACTACACAGCATTGTGTTGTTGTCATTCAAGTTTTCATCTGTGATCTGTTGGATTGACACTTCACAAATAGTTGGTGCAGTTAACTAACAGTATCATTTAATTAATTTGTGAAATGTTCCTGTAAAAATAGTCGAATATACCTGATTTCTAAAAATTCCTCCCAGTCTGACTGTGATCTTTACATATTGATGAAGGTAGATTGAGTGGGTAGCTTATCCAGATAAGAAACTGGGTGTCTATACCATAAGAGGTCTCTTATGTCAGTTACTTAATTCCTTTTCCTGAAGTTTGGGATTATGGTGAAAATAAGACATCTCTGGTGATGTAGTTGTAATCATTGGGGATTTGCATAAAATTACATAAAACACCTAATTATTAAATGTTTTGCTGATACATATTGGATTTGTATTGCAAAAAAAGATTTCTTTGCCCAACTGCTTGCAAGTGGTATCTGAACAAAGGGACCAAATTGTTGGAAAAACCTTTGTTTTACATTGAAGATCAGTTTCAGATTTGGATATCTGGGTTCTGCTTTGATTAATTTTTGAATGTCTTGTGTTAGCAGAGCATTGCTCATATTTGGCAGCTGCAGGAACGTTTTCAGTTCTGTATGCTATACACGTGGGGAATAATTGGATTTGCATACCGATTTTCACCACCACTTGGTGGCAGTACCTGGCTTCAAAAGGACTTGTCTCTGAGCAGATAAGGTGGATGATCCTGTGAAACTAGAGGTTAAGGGGCAATAATTAGATTTTAAATTTCTGAAAGTTAGTTATGTGTTTTAGAAATGAAAATACTTTTTATTTAACTTACTGGCAGGATTTGCATTTGTATGTCTCTATGGAAAATCTAGCTATCATGTCTAATATGTAGTTTAAGAGTATTGCTTGTGTTAATAGTATTCTCAGAAGATGTATTTAATGTTCCCCAGTTGAATTATTTTAGCATTTACTTCTAGCATTTTGCTTCGATTGAGTAGTTTAGTTCAAGTAATTTTAGAACATAAAATTTGCTTCATGGTAGTATTCTTTATAGTGCTGCATTTTGCACTTGAGTGGAGGACTGTCAAAGCTTCTTTTTTGCCCTAAGTTCTCTGCATTTTTACTTTATTTGTTCATATAGATTTTTGAGAAAAATTCCCCAGTGGATTTTTCTGTCAACAAAGCTAGTAAAAGTTTGTGCCCTTACTCACAGTTGTCACCTCTTGACTGCTGATTCAGCAGTGTTTGGGTCCCAGCCTTTTAAACTGGATAATGAAATGGTTGATAAAGTGTGAAAGAAGGAACTCCAAGGGGGGGTGGAAAAAGGCAGCAATTACTTAAACTGGCTTTGCTGCAAAGAAAGGCATAATTCCAGTGAATAGCACAGTCATTTGACAGTGATGATGACAGTATGATGCCATGTTGAAAATACTTCCTCTTCTCTGCAAGGCAAAATCTTCTGCAATGGTCAGCAGGTTCTTTAATTTTAGTATTATGCCCCATGTAAGGACTGCAGTGGTGAAGTCTGGAAGAGTGCAGATACTTTCCTACACACAGTTTCCTTGTGAAATGTCTCACTCACTGTGACTGGAGATGAACATTGCTGGTGGCAGTGGGTTCTGTAAGAAGGAAATAATTCTACTGTATTGCCTGAAGAGCTAACACTGAGAAGCCTCTCTGAGGTGTGACACATCAGGAAGATATTTAAGTATATTGTGGTGAAAAAGGATTCATCCTGTGTAAAATTGTAGAAATACAACTAGAAAATGAGGTGGGACTTGGGAAATGCAGGTTTATAAATTTGAGTGATAATACTACTCTACTTAGTGATAATATTGTTTTATTTAGTGAGAGAACTCGAAAACAGGATCACTGGAAGAGAAGTAGAAGGGAAAGGAGCATAAAATTATAGTTTTGCTGTCAGTTTATTCTGCATAACTTGGGATATAGAGAACCTGCTTTTACCATATGTCTAATAATTTTCATGTCATTTTCTTCAGCTTTCAGAATGATAAATTCAAAGTTGGTAGTTGCAAACCTTTTAAAATTAAAATACTTTAGTGCCTATATTGATGATATTTTGAAACTGAAAAATTGTGGGTAATCTAAGCATGTGGAGCACTCTAAAGAGGTCTAAAATATGCAAGAGTTGGGATACTGTGTACCAAAGTGCACTAAAAACAAAACACAGAATAGTTGAGTTTGGGAGGAACCTGTAGCGATTTTGTCCAGTCCCACTGTCCATTCTGTTGAGGTCCCTCTCAGTGGCATCCCAACCTGCTGGTGTATCAGTCTTGTGTGATCAGCAGCCTTGCCAAGGGTACCTTCTGCCCCGTCATCCATGTCATTAATGAAGATGTTGAACAGTGTGGGACCTGGTCCTGGCCCCAGGGTACAGCATTAGTTCCTGGCCGTGCACACTTTGTACCACTGATTACAACCATTAATTTTTTGGCAGTGGGATAAAGATGTCTCACAGCAAGGATAGGAGCAGGAATTTTATTTGTAGACTATAATGAAGAAAAGCTTTCTGGTTTTAATAATGCTGCTGGTTATTAAAATTGTTTATTGTGTCATGTCTGTATAAAAGCTGGTTTTTGTACCATACTTAAGGATTAGGAATGCATTTCACTGAAAAACACAGGTAATGGTGCTGAAAGAGGTCAATTGTATTTTCTCAAACATTTAGTTTCTTTAGAGAGAAGGCGTGTGAGCATGCGAGATGGCATCAAGGAAGAGAATTTATGCATGTAAAAGTTAGGGAACAGTGTAGAAGAGAAATAGTGTGTGTTTTCACAGAGAATTAATTCTGTATTTTTAATACTTCTGTGTCTTTATTGGAATACTGCTAGTCATTACCGTGTATGTCCACGTTTAGGACAATTCAATATTTGATTGCAGTTCTCATCTTTAGTAGAGCTAATGGCAGTGCAGTTCAAACTAGATTGTACTACTAAAAATCGAAACTGGAGAGCTGCAGGAATATGAAGACTTAAGTACCTGTCTGTCTTCTGTGAACAGGGCTGTGGAATCCTGGGCAGGAGTTACAAAGCCTGTGGAATTCCCAGACAACGTGTGTCTGTTCTTAAGCTACCAGATTTAACATCTTGGTTTTTTGTTCTGGCTAGTCATCTTTTAGAAATCCCTAGTTCATTTTGAAAAACATCTGCCAGTGAAACCATCTTAAACTGCTGCATGAGCACTAGAAGAGTATTTTTTATAGTGATAGATGTGATTCTTGTGACACTGAAATTGTATTGTCATTTATTGTTATTGATTTCAGTATTGAATTTTAGCATGATGTCCCCCATTGTGGCAAACTGGTTTATTTCCCCAAGCAAATCAATACTAGAGGAGTAAGATTAAGGATGGTTGGTGGCAGTAATGGAATTGTCTTTTGTGATTTCTGATTGTAAGATGGTCGCTCTTAAGTTGTATTCAGTTTCCTTTCACACGAGATGTTAACATATCATTCTTAGGTATTTTAGACCCGAAATCAAGTTTCTGAAATTTTGACATTTTTAAGGAATGTTTTGCTTTTCTCACTGTTCCTGACAGATAGCTTTTGAAGACATTGTTGCATTAGGAACTAAGTTTAAGGAAAGTAACTTTCCGAAAAAGTGTGCTTCAGGTTTGATCCTCCCAATTATAATCTTACTGAAAAGATGAGCTGCTTTTGTCATGGCTCCTCTATAACCCAGAGTTTCGCTTTGATCAACGTTTTCTGCAGATATTTGACAACTTGGTGAACTTTTCAACAGTATAAAAAGAGGTTATACTATGAATAGCAGAAGCTTTGTATTTATTTGGGTATAGTACAAATGTTGTATTGGCAATATTTCATACTCCTTTGAAAATTTTTAATATGGCAGTCTAGTTAGCTATGAGAGTTTTCCAGTGTTCCTGTTTTTATGTGAACAGCTGTGGATTTGAAGTGTATTGAAGATAACTAGTTTTGAATGAAACTCTTTATGTTGTAGTAAGATTAATAACTATGGACTGTATGTAAAGTAGGTGTGGTGGAGTGTTTAATATGCATAACACTCATGGTGTTCTGCATATTAAACAAGCTGTCTCTTCACTACTGAAGTTTGAAAAAATGCAGAAGTGTTCAGGTGAATTTGTAGATTTCAAAGCTAAGTAAGGCAGTCTACAAATAGTGTTTCTGTTGTGCAGAAGGAGATGTATTTCTAACGGCTTAATTTGCAAACACAAATAGAAGCTGGAGGAAGGCAAGGTGAGTCACTGACTCATCCTCTAGTTGTCAGGCTTTGCGGTTTTATTTCTATCTGAAGGGTGGATCGAGATAGCTTTTTAACAAGGAAGTAAACTGGAAAACAAGGAGTAGACATTCTTCTAATTTTCAGAGTATCATGATTTTATTGATTTGGGGTATTAATATTGCTAGATAACATCCAAAGCTCCAGAGGCATAAACTCTGTTCATTACTATATGGAATAGGCAAAAATAGTTTGCAGCTGTCCTCTTAATTTTTTTTTTTTCTCAAGATATGGCTGGTTTGTGCTCATTTGCTACTAGTTCCTCAATTACTCTGTACAAACCTTCATTTTCCAGAAATTCTTAAACCTTTCTCTTTTGGCAGAAGTTCTGTGCTTGATGTTTGTCATGATTAAGCATAGACTGTGATGGGGCAAAATGGAAGGAGATGCCTTTTTTAGCCGTGTGCCATGCTGTGCTTAAACTGTCTCTGTTCTGCTGTTTGTTGCCTAAAAATCTGTGACTTTGGTTCCATCATCTTTAATATAATATGTCACTTGAGAAAGCTTTATTACAGGAGCACTTGTGGAAAAATGATAGGTTTTGTTAGTTTTCTCTATTTACATAATGAAGTCTTGAAGAAAAATCTAAATGGAAACAGGGCAAACCTGAAGCACCTTTCCTATCTCTTGAATATTTGAATAGTCCCTTGAGTGTCCTGGTTATTCGCATACCTGCTTAAAGAACTTACGGGGAGTTATTTAGCACAGGACAAGTATGTTTTTGCCTTTGTTAGAGCACTGCTGAAAGACACTGTATTTCTTCAGTTTCTTTATCCAGGCTGAATAAATTCAATCCATTTAGGAGATGGCTTCTAAGTTTTTGTGTTACTTAATAGTTGCTCTGTGCTTTTAGCTCATTGGCTTATATTTATGAATTTAGTGAGAAACTTGATATCAGAACACATAAAGGCACTTCCAAATTGTTCCATTTTAGTTTTTCAGCTCCAATGTGCTTTCAAATTTATTGTAAATCCCTATAAAATAACATGGGGCATGCAAAAGAGACTGACGGATCTCTTGCCTACACCTGTTAGTAGGCAACAGCATGGTATACTTGGCACTGAGGTGTAAGCTTTACTGAACTAGCATTGCATGAAGGCAGTGCTCTTAATTTGGTGTTTGACCCTACTGCATAGTAAAGGTTGTCATTATGAAATAAAAACTTGGAAAGGTCATAAGCCTACTGGTAATAAATACAGTTAATAGTGTACACAGAACAATGGATTTAAGTACATTCCTATCAAAAGGAATTATTAATGAACAGAAAGTGGACAGCATAGATCTGATGACAGGAAGGTTGCATCTAATCTGAATTACTGAGTGACCTAGGAAGCTTGCTTGGAGGGATTACCAAATAATTATGTTAATATGCAATTATCACCTCATTTCTTCTGTAGTAACCTCAAGATGTAGTGTAGTAAGGGTGTTATAGCAAGTGCTGATAGTTTGCAAAAATACTGATGTTGAAGATTTTTAAGACAATAAGATTAGCTTAAGGCATTTAAATTATGATCTGTCAGCTTGAAGATAGATCTGACCTTACACTTCTTTAATGCTTAGACTGTCTGGCCACAGGCAGTCATATCTGCAGAACATAATATGATTTTTAAAACTGATACTTTATGAATAAAAACAGTATTTAAAATTAAGTAAATTTTAAATCACTTAATAGGGAGTGGAGTGTGGCTTAGCTGGATAAATAATTGGTTTCTGTCTACTTTTGAATATGAAATAATTTCTATATAATAAATAGCATAGTATGTAAACCAGGAATAACACTTTTAAGTGCACTGCAGTCATTCTGGGCTTAACAGAAATAATTGAGTTGAATTTCACCTAGCCTTTAGATAAAATGTGTTTCAGAGGTATGAGCTGGGATTGTGTACGCTCGTGTAGGCTTTTCCAGCCACTTTCCATCACCATTTTTACGTGTATATATATCTCCTAAGTATATTGCAGTGGGTCCTTAAATAAAAAATTACCTCAGCTATGTAGTTGATGTAATATAGTCCTGGTAGTGGATATGATAAACAGTACTTTGAACAAATTTAAAGTTTGATCTCAATTTTTAATTTTTCAAACACACCAAGTATTAAATGCTGTATATTTTGACAGAATTGATAATTTTGTATTCCTGATATGATGTAGAAAAGACAATTTTAAAACTCTGATGGATGCATGCAAAGAATAACCTTGGTTACGTCTTAGTTACAATGATTGGTTTTTCTTTTTTTCCTAAGAGACAAGTTAGATAACATTTCCTCAAAAATCATGACACTGTGTCTTTAGTTATGCCTATCATTGTTACTGCATAAATTGTGACATGTGGAGTAGGTGATGTAACTAAAATATTGCATCTTGGTTCAGTGTTACCACAAGACTAAATTATTGTAGTTTAAAAATATGTTTTTTGTTTTCTCTAATACCACACTGTTAAAACTGTTAACTTTATTGTTGTTGTCCTGCACAAAAAGCGGTGTATTGCACCACCTTGATAGCTGGAAAAAATAATAATATATGATTATAAGAATAAAAATTATAATTAGCAGAAAATTATTAAAATGTAGCAGTGATACTATTGATACAGTATGCATTTCAAACTTGATTCAAAGACCTGAAATCTGTAGGGATACCTGTATTACCATAGAAGACTTCTAATCATACCCATATGGAATAGTTCACAATCTCTATAAATACACAGTATGGAAAGGAGGCTATTACAAGTTCGTGTGAGGTAATGCTTTAGATATCTCTGATAATTCTGAAGAGAATCTCAATTTAATGGATGTCCTAGCCACTTTCTTAACTTCAGCTTTAACACTAATATTTATTATCAGTGTGGTTTTGTATGTAGAGCAACATGGTTTTGTCTTCATCTTGTAAACCTGTGAGAAGTTTTGAGGAGCTATTCTGATAATGAGGATTGCAGTCTCCAGGCAGCACAATATTCTCAGTCTGCCTCCCCGCTGTTCAGGGGGTAGCAATGAAGTTGCTTTAAATGGGAAGCGTCTGTTCTTCCTCTGAACCCCTCACAGGAGAACAGATGGGTGGAACTTGGAACATGGAAGGTTTTACCTCAGAGGTGGTAACAGTGGAGCCACTCATTAACACTGAATTTACCACTTCGTTAGCGACGTTGCTTCCTGTTGAGAAAAGCTAATACAAGTTCTCAGATTGACTGAGGACGCTTTTGTCTGCTTCTGCAGCAATAAACCAAGGAGAACATATTCCAAGCAAAATTGTCTTACTCAGTTTCTTATTAATGTTCTGTGAACAATTCTGTACTCTGCTGCTGGATTCTATAGGAAGCCTACATTATTCAGTTGTAAAATTGCTGGAGCAATTTTAACCTCATTGGAGGTTTCACTTCTTTTAATTGACTTTTGCATCACTGATTCTTAGTGCATGTTTGCACTGCCCGTTTCTAACTTGTGTACATGATGTAAAGACTCCTGCTGGGTGGTGCATTATCACCATTTTAGGGTGATAGCTTTGAATGTGATCTTATTGGAAGTCGTTATTATAGTGAAAAATGACCCATCTCGAAACAGCAAAGAAAAGCAAAAATCTAAGAAATGGCAAGATGAGAAACTGGGCTGTCTAGTAGAACATTTGTGTAAAGGTATGTTATAGATAAGTAATACAATAAAATATTTCACACACTTTAGGCAATTATTATGCCTCTGATGTGAGCATTACTGTATTTTTTAAGTTGGCTAGTTCAGTGATGGAGTAGCAAAGGAAATATTTTTTAATTACTAATTTTTTCATTGTGTTTCTACTCCAAATACAATTACTTTTATCTGCAAAAGTAAGTTACGTTAAGATTTGTTTTTTACAAACTCTAAAGAGGTTAACTAATTGCTTTGTCCTTTTGCTGATTTGTAGCAAGTGCAATAACAGAGAACTTCCATTAAACCATAGTTAGCTTTGAATTGTGTGGATAGCTGTCATTCTGTTGAATTGAAGGTACTGGACATATTTTAAAATGTGATGTATAAAGATGAAACTGGTGTTGTTTAACCAGGTTGTTTTTTCTCCTTAGGAAAAAAGGATGTCTAAAGTGGTCTTCCTGGATTTCAATAAAGGACCATTGCAGGAAGCCATGGATATTAGTTGTAAGTTGTAACATCTTAATTCAAAGAGTCTAGGTAGTAAACTCAGTTTTAACTGAGTTTTATTCAAAATGTTAATTAGTAACTGGAACTGTGTGATGGGAGGAATCAAATCCCTTAAAAGATCAAAGCAAGTAGTACTCTCTAAGGGTAAAATATATGATTTCTGTAAAATACAAATGTCCTGGCTCCCAGATGAATGTTTTAATGCCTTATGCTCACTGTGTTCTGAGGACCCTTATAAGAAGTGAATTCCAGGGTAGACTAAACTTTACATTTCTGTTGGTCACACACTGATTTTCATGTGTATGCAACCCCTTTGTGCTCACTAAGCATTGAGTAGATGATTTGATGTATGAATAAAAGTCACTTGTAGAAAGGCAACCCACAGGGAATTAATATGCAGTAGTTCTCTGTACTAGGAGATGCTGTTATTGTCATGCACTGAATTCAACATGGTGACTTCATCTGGTAGGTAAATCCTAATGAAATGTTTCGTTCTTACAGTATTTTTTCCCCCCGCCTTTGATAAGATGTTGTTTAATTGGTTTATCATTTAAAATAGCCTTATAAGCAGAATGGGATTTGTTTTAAAGCAAGGAGAGTCCTTTTGTAAGAAGGGAATAGGAAGACATCTAGTTTCCTAAGTGAGTTTGATCCTTTGCCATGTCTCTGTCAGATGCTCAAAATCAGCGTCATTGTGTTTTTGCCTTCTTCAAGCTTCCGTGTAGCATCAGGTCAGCTGTATGGAAGTACTTTGAAAAAAGTGCTACCTTGAGAAATGTAAAGCTTGTTTTAGTTTCCTAAAGAAAGTATGTTTAAAAAAACCCAGAATCTCTAGTGGATATGTGGGTAGCCTTTACTCCTTGCTTTTACTTCTGGAGAACAACTGAAGATAAACTGTATTCATGTACATGTAGAATGTATTTGCGTTTGTTTTGACAATCTGATTTTCCCTATCTTGCTTGTGTGTAGGTCTCAGGCTTCAAACTGGCATACTCGGCACTGACTAGTTTGCTGTATGGCTATTAATATCCCATAGCAAAAAAAGTGTATTTTTTTATTGCTTCATTGATTCACTATTAATGTCCTGGATATCCTGAATGAAAAATAGATTTTTGACAAGTTCAAAACATCTTTTTAGATATGAAGAGTGGTCCTGAAGAAAAGCTGTAAATTAAAATTGCCATTATTTATTTCTGCAATTGCCTGATTTTTTTTTTTCTTGTTTGTTTTTTAGTATAAATATATTTAATGGACAGACCAGCAATATGGATGATTTAGAGATAAATACTGAAGTCACTGGTGCTAAAGAAGAAGAAATCCGATGTGATGATAATTTTGTGTCTGAGGAAAAAGGTGGCATTCCCAAACCAGAAGAGAGTGACACGTCATTTCAGAACACCACATTGACTCTGACTGAGGAGCTATCAAGGGACAGATCTGAAAAAGCCTTAAGTGGAGGCCAGGCTTCTCTATTTATACACACTGGTGCTCCTACTGTTTCTAGTGAAAACTTTATGTTGTCTAGAGGAACTGCTGTTAATGGACCAGTTTCACACTCCGCCTCAGCAAAGACTTCCATTATGAATAAAGGCAGTGTTTCGTTAACCACCGGACAGCCTGGAGGTCATCTTGCAGATTCCTGCTCAGCTTTGACAGTGGTTCATGATCTTCAGCTGCCTGCAAAGAGTGCAACACAGAAATCAAATCAGCACCAAGTTTTATTTTTGTTACCTGATGTAGCACATGCTAAGAACCTGACTCATTCCATTAAAAATCTACCTACCTCTGCTTCAATTGGTTGTGATTCACAGAAAACAGTAGGAAATAGTGTAGATAGCACTTTAGTAGGCCAAGTAGAAGTTTGTGAGGATGATAAAAATTTACTATTAAAAGATGATTGTGTTGATACATTAACAGGCATTTCCTCAGGTACAGGTGGCTTCAGATCGGGATGTGATCCCAGCTGGGATCCACAAAAAGAGTTTATACAGTTTCTTATGACAAATGAAGAAACAGTAGAGAAGTCTCCCATTCACTGTAAGGTAGGGCTAGAAAAGAAGCGAAAAAGGAAAATGGATGTTAGTAAAATAACACGCTATACTGAAGACTGTTTTGATGATACTAGTTGTATTCCTAGTAAATCAAAGCTATTAAATGTTGAATTCTTAGAGCAGAATGAGGAGCTGCAAATAGTAGAACCACAGAAATATTCGTTGAGTAAAGTAAAGCCTGAATCCACAGATGAAGAGCTGGAAACTGTTGATGCTATCCAGCAGCTCATTTATAGTCCCACTAGTAACTGTGCAGAAGATACTTCTCCTGTTCACACTAGCACTTTTCTATCCAATACTTTGAAAAACAAATGTGAAGAGAATGATTCTGAACCACCGTCTACTTTCAGTACTGATGAACCATCATTTTATCCCTGTACAAAGTGCAATGTGAATTTTAGAGAGAAAAAACATCTGCATAGGCATATGATGTACCATTTAGATGGGAACAGTCATTTCCGGCATCTCAATGTCCCCAGGCCCTATTCATGTAGGGAATGTGGAAGGACATTTCGAGATCGTAATTCACTTCTTAAGCATATGATAATTCACCAGGAAAGAAGGCAGAAACTGATGGAAGAAATCCGTGAGCTGAAAGAACTTCAGGATGAGGGTAGGAGTGCACGGTTACAATGCCCACAGTGTGTATTTGGTACCAATTGTCCCAAAACATTTGTGCAGCATGCAAAGACCCATGAAAAAGATAAAAGATATTACTGTTGTGAGGAATGCAATTTCATGGCTGTGACAGAAAATGAACTGGAATGCCATCGAGGGATCGCTCATGGAGCAGGAGTCAAATGTTCAATTATTGGTAGCGACTTGTCCCAGAGAAAAACGCAGAAAAAGGCATCCTTGAAAGATCCTTATTTAAAATCCTCGAGAAAGTCATTGACATATATGTGTAAGCTGTGTCCATTTGCTACTTCAGCTAGAAGCATTTTAAAAAAACATATGGCATATTTGCATGCAGCATCATGCATTGATCCCTTTGGTAGCCATCTTAGACTAGAGAAAAGAAAAGGCAGCATAATAGAAGAGTCTTTAGATTTTCGTAGCAGGACAAAACAGTTGATGAAACATTCTTCTACTTTTCCAAAGAACTCTGCTTTAAAACAGGATGTAAAAAGATCATTTGGCTCTACTTCACAGTCCGGTAACTTCGCAAAACTTCACAAGAGACCCTACAGGATACAGAAGGCTCGGAAAAGCGTTTCACAGTCATCTGTAAGTGTGTGCAATCTAAATTCTACAAACAAGAACATTTTTATTAGAAATAGCATTGACCAAAAACGTAAATATTTTCATCAAGCAGCAAAGCAGAAAGCTAGTGCCAAAAAAAGTAATTATTTATATAGACACAAATATGAAAACTACAGGATGATTAAAAAATCTAGTGACTCTTACCCTTTGCATTTAAAAAAGGAAGAGTCCAAATCTGTCAGTGCTTTACATTTATTTTCTTCATCAAGTAATAATTGTTTTGTCATGGATTCAAATAGCCTTGATTGCAAAAGGGCAGAAGGCTGTAAAGATCGTAGTCATGTAGCTGTAAAAAGAGTGGTTAAAGAATCCAAGAGGGAAGGCTCTGTTACAGGAGATGATTTGGATTGCTATCCAGATTTTCTGCATAAAATGACTGTTGTTGTTTTACAGAAACTAAACTCTGCTGAAAAAAAAGACAGCTATGAAACGGAGGATGAAAGTTCATGGGATAATGTTGAACTATGTGATTACACTACACAATCTGTGGAGGATGAATCTTACAGTGATATTAATCAGGAGCATGTAAACCTATTCCCCATATTCAAAGGTAAAATGGAAGATAATGAAGCTGGTGATAAATCTTCACTTGGTTATGAGCAGAATGATGGTTTTTATTTTGAGTATTACGAAGATGCTGAGGGTAGTAACTTCTTGCATGATTTGCATGATCCTCAGAATTTAGAAAATGTAGGATCAGCATTGCCAAAGCATAATTCAGTTTTCCACTGGACTGATTTGTCGCTTGAAAAGAAGTCCTGCCCGTACTGTCCAGCAACCTTTGAAACAGGTGTTGGCTTGTCCAATCATGTCAGAGGACATCTTCACAGAGCTGGACTAAGCTATGAAGCCCGCCATGTTGTTTCACCAGAACAGATAGCAACAAGTGACAAAATGCAGCATTTTAAAAGAGCTGGAACAGGGACTCCTGTTAAACGCGTTAGAAAAGGTAAGATTTGGTTTTTTATATGCATATGAAGTAAAGAGGGGACAAAGGGATTTATTGAGCACTAAACAAGACTTGGCTTTATCTTTTCGTAAAGCCTCTCTTCTTGTGATTTGCTTTTGTCGTGTTTAACTATATACAATTGTCAAAAACCATTATCATTATTTTCTTTGTAGCAATTGAGAAATCTGAAACTTCCTCTGAGCATACATGTCAGCTCTGTGGTGGCTGGTTCGATACTAAAATTGGATTGTCTAATCATGTGCGAGGACACCTGAAGAGACTTGGCAAAACCAAGTGGGACGCACACAAGTCTCCCATCTGTGTTCTGAATGAGATGATGCAAAATGAAGAGAAGTATGAAAAAATCCTAAAGGCTTTGAACAGTCGCCGTATTATTCCCAGACCATTTGTTGCTCAGAAATTTGCATCAAATGATGACTTTTTATCTCAGAATGTTATACCTCTTGAAGCATACCATAATGGCCTAAAGACTGAAGATATATCTGTGTCTGCATCGGAGGAAGAAGGGCTGAGTTTCCTAAATGAATGTGATGAAACAAAAGCAGTACTACATGATGAAAAAAGAAATCAGTCACTTACACTGATAGAACTCCTGAAAAACAAGCGATTAGGAGAAGAAAGGAATCCTGATATTTCCCCTCAAAAGATGCATAATCAAACTGCAAGAAAGAGGTTTGTTCAGAAATGTGTTCTTCCATTAAATGAAGACAGTCCATTGATGTATCAGCCACAAAAAATGGACTTGACTATGCAGTCAGGTAAGAAGGTGTTTCTTGACAACATTTCCAAAGAACCATGTAATTCATAGAAAATGTACAAGTGCAGAGTATTTTTTTTGGGATTCTGTTCATATAATTCTTGTTTCATTTCCAGAGGACACTTGACTGCAAGAGGTAGCACAGCAAATTTTTCTGACATGTTTTTCCTAAAGTGGAAAAACGCCTCAGCAGCACTGAAGGGTTTTTGCATGGGACATAGTTCCTGTTCTGCATATGACTGGGCATGCAAATTCAAAGTGGACACAAAGTGAGCCTCAGTAAGGAAGAAGACACAGCCTGCAGTAAACAAGTCGAAGTGTCCATGCATATTTGGTAGACTAACAGTTCTGAAATGTTTGGGCTTGCAACCTTGTTTTTGGGCATTAAAACAGCTGGTTTGGAATACTGCATTTAAATCTTCGAGGTTTGTGCAAGGCAGCATTTGCTCAAACTAACAGAACTGTTGATACCATTATAAATGCATAATACTGCAAATTGGTGAATCACTGTCAACTAACTTCGATGGTTCTAGGCAAACATACTCTTACAACATAGATTAATTCTTGTTTGTTGCAAACTGTGGCTGCTCTGAGAAACTCATGCTTGCTTAGGGCCTGTCTATCCTGAGTGACAACCTGTGCTGGTTCAAGCTTTGTTGGCATACAGTTGTAGCCAGCAGGTTTCCAATGCACGGCCTCTGACCAGTGAGGACCTAGGCTTGTCCTTCCACTGAGAATTGTGCTAATGAAACAATTCTACAATCAACTTCCTAGCTACTCTGTATACTAATAGAGCAGGCTCTTAGAGTGATGTTTTTAACTTACTTGTCACATGAGAATTATTTCTAGTCTTGGGGAACTCTTACATCCTTTTTAATGTGTATGTAGAGCTTGCATTTACTGGTTTCTTGGTTGGACACCACCAATGCTGCAGGATTCTTTAGACTGAGGAGCAGGATCTTATTTTTATACCCCTGACTTTTTTTGGTTCTGTTTCTTTTCTTGTTATTGACCAGGTTAGTAAAACTGGCAGTGCCTAGTACTTTTTCACCTATATTCTTTTCTTCCTTTGAACAAAACCCCCCAACAATCCGATGTGCTCAGAAGTTCTTTTAGGGGATTACAAAAGTGTGGCAGTCAATCTCTTAACAAAGGTGGCTTTCTAAAATGACATAGTAGAAGTGGAAAAGAATTATATTTTATGTCTTCTGTACGTCTGTGGTTGTCCCTTAAGACAGGAGATTGCTTAATAAAGGAAGTGTATCTTTGACAGGTTTAATGATTTGGAAAACAGTGCTCAAGGAATAGCTTGCCAAACCTGACACTGTGTTTTGCTTTCTGTATAATATTTACTGCTCAATACTAGGTAGAACCTGTTTGATTGTGATGAACAACCAAGTAAAAATAAACATATGCTCGCATAGTACTAACAGTTATGAATGGGGCCTGATAGTTTTCTGTGGCTGAGGTAACAGAATTTGATAACTAACACCAGTTGAGTTAATAAGAAAATATTTAACATCAAGTTGAAAATCTTCTGTTTTTCCTAAAAAGGGCAAATATTCCTAATTCTGGTTTTAGTTTTAAAAAGGCTTTTACCAACCAGGTATTCTTCTTCTGTAACTTGCCTGAAAAAACAGCATGTCTTCTGTGGGCTGCTGGAGAATAGCATTCTTTCTTTCCTGCAAACAGAGACTTTCCAGCTGAGTAGTTTTAGCTTTTTCATTTATTCTTCTAATAATTTATTAGTAGAGAACCTGAAATATTAGTTGACCAAAACAATATATCTTTGGTAAAATGCAGGGAGAAACATGGTGAAGTTGAGCAGTGGATAAGTTACAATGGTTTCTTTGTCTGTAGGTGAGGAATTCAGTATTGTTTCATTGTTCTCCTGTGATAAATAGCATGTTGCTTTGTTGATATTTATTTAGCACAAAGATTTTAGCAAATAACTTCAAATCATTTACTTTCATTTTCAATTGTGCATCTAAAGTAATGAATAGAAAATGCACTGAAGAAAATGTTTGTCTAACAACTGTTCAGTGGTGTGTTTTACCACCTTTTTCTCTGAGCCTTCAACAGCAGCCTAATTTTAGTATTGAGCTCTTCAGTCTTATGGGTAAAACACTTCTAATTACCACTTTGTCACCTTGACTTTTCAAATTCTTTTTATTGGAAATGTTGAAAGTTCTGAAATTTCTCAACAGAATTGTGCTGTTCAAATTGCAGGATTGTATTTTGGAATTAGAGCTTCATAATGTGGAGATCTGTAGGAACTTGATAGTTGGTACTAAATGCAGAGTAGCCTACTGGGCTCAAGTTGCCTCCTTTCTGTTCTTTTTCAAATAACATGGTTTGGCTTAAAGCACTAGGTGGAAAACTAATAACGGTTAACTTGGATCCTTCTAATATACTAAACAATCGCGTCAATGCAGTGAATATATTTTAAACCATCTTTATTGCAGAAAACTTTTTACAACGCTTTGAGAATTTCATTTTTTGAAGAGAGAACTGGATTATAGTTTTCTTTTGAATGATAGGTATGCCTGTGAAGCTTAGAACGTGTGTGCATTGCAATACGACGTTTACAAGTGCTGTTAGCCTGTCCAACCACTTACGCGCTTATGCACGAAAGAAGAGTGCTGGACTTTTGACTGGGACAGGTATGTTTTGTTACAGATGTAAAAGCAAGTCTGTCTATGATACATTTTCTTCATCAGACTGGACAAAAGCATATGTTAATTCAAAATAATTTTGAAGCTTCTGCTGGTAAACAATTTATTTGCCATAAAACTTCAGCAACTTGTAAGAAAACGTATGTTGCTGTTGTCCACTCTCATGTCTGATTTTCATTCTTACTCTTTGATTTTGGATCCAACACTTAAGGTATGTAAGCAAAACTAAGAGATGGTTGCTTAAATTCATTCTGTGATATCACAACTTCCAAACCAGATAGCTGGCCTTCTAATTAAGTGTTTAAAAGTATCTTGAAAATAAGAGCGGTGGGGAGAAAAAAAAGGCAACAAAACAACAAGTAGTTTTTACTGTCCAGTACGTATTGTTGCAAAGAATAGTCCAGTAAAATAGGACAAGCAAGTAATTTTACACCTTGTGTATTTCTAACAGCATACTGTATGTAGTTGGTTTCATATCTTGTACGACTCACAACTCTAAAACTACCTGCTCTAACATTGAGTGAGGGTAGTACAGCATTTGGCACTGCTATTAATGTTTATTATTAAAACAAGCTTCATTTTTAAATTCTTCTAATATGCTGTATTTTGACTTGTTTCCAGAGACCTGCCCTTGCTTGGCTGTAGGCAGTTTCTGAGTTTACTTGGATTATTTCTGAGATTAGTGGAACTTAACATGATCAACAGCAAATTGAGGGGCAGAGATGCAATATAATGAGGAAAATTTGGAGATACGAAGCCTGAAATATTCTGTAATTAAGAAGGGCAGCCATCAGTTTTCTGTCAACAAACACAGACTTTTACATAATGCTCTTGGAAATTGCATATTTTATGCATTTTTTTATCTGCAAGTGTAATTCATTATGCTAAGAATGGCAAACTGAGTTGCAGGCCTTCTCTGTAGAAGGCTAAAAGAAATATTTTTACAATATGGGCCTGTGGCTGCCAGGTCTTATGTTACTCTACAATAATGCTATAACAAAGCAGATTTGGAAGGAAGTCAGCAGATGCAGTAATAGCTTAACATGTAGAAGAATATGCCTTTAGTCAGGGATTCTGAAAATTTTCATATTTATTCAGTAGAAAGATGATGGTAGTGGACTTCATTTACCACTGTTGTGATTTGATATTAGCCCTGTGTATGTTCCTTTTCTTCTGTACTTACTGAGGAAGTATTTTTCAATAGCTATATATTTAAATCACGCATTAATAACTTACCAGTAACTCAGTGAAGGAGACGCTGGCAAGCAGGATGGTACACAGAGATTGAATCCTGGACAATGACTTTGTACCTAGCTTCCCTTTTGCTAAGTGGGAAAAGTGAAGGAAGCTTGTTAAGGTGCTTTCAGGGATTTTTAGTTGTTTCCTCTAAGAAACATATTTTGCTAGTGAAGTAGTTGCATAGTCATCAGAACAGTTGCCACTTAATTTAAAAGAATGGAAAGAAAACTCATGAGTCTTTTGTCATTGGACCTAGAAGTTGGTTTAAAATCAGGCTGGAAACAAAATGGGGTTTGAAACAAAGTTTAAGTGAAAGGTTAGAAACAAAACTTTGGAAAAAAATCTTTTGATCTCAAAAGCTGGAACTACGCCAGATAAATAACGTATACAATGGATATAGACCTGTCACTGAAACCATTGACTTAAGGAGTCAGTGTTGAGTTCTAGCTGTAACACCATGCAACCAATGTATGTTTGTAGTAGCTTAGTCGTTACACTGCTACAACTCTGTGAAGGTTGTAAACTTTGCTCATTGACTTCTCATTCAAGCAAGCTTAATGCAAGGCTTGTAGACCAAAAAATACACTTTTAAACAGTTGTTTTTATTTGATACTACACTTTATAATGTAAGTTTTGTAATAATTATTTTATTGCAAGATTTCACTAGTACACACTAGTTTTAAAGTACACACAAGTACACACTTCTTATGAGTGTTGCTCTTGGGTAAATCTCAGATTTTCTTATTAAAAGATAGTTGTGGTTGAGAGCAGTTTCAAGATGCCTTTAGTTTGGCCTCAGCCACAGCTGAACCTTCAGTGGTCTTCAGCTAGTCTTTGGAGACAATGAGGACACGTTTACACAGGTTCCTTCTTCTCATTAAGCTTTCTTACATCTTCTGAAGTAAACATAACTACCAAAAATAAATCACATCAGTTGAATAATTATTGCAGTTTCTTGCTGTAATAAAATAATTGTGTCTGAACATGAATACTGTAATTCTTTTATTTGGCAGTTGTTATGGGACCTATCTAAGCACTACTGTTTACTAGGAGAAATATATGAGAAATACATGATCTCTGCATGCCACCAAAGTGAGACCTTTCAGAGCACTACGTTAGCTTATGTACTAGTCTCAGATTTCCCATTTGTCTGAATGTGTTTTTGATATTGACTGTTACCATATTGCTCTTCTGGCAGATGCCCTGCTTCCTCAATCAGTAATTTCATCATATTTAGTTAAATCTTAGCCTTTTTTCTTTTCAAATGCAACTTGACAGTTTCAGCAGTATAGTAGACATAGTTAAGCATAATGGTAGGTTTGGAGAATGGACTCAAGAAAAACATCCTAGAAGTGAAAGTTCCTAGGTTAGTTTTGTTTGAGGTTAGTCTTTATTAACCCTTATTTGTGCTTATAGTTATGCATTACAGATCCACTGTAGAGCAAATACCTGTGTCTTCAGATGTCTGACTGGACATTTTTTTGTTGTTGTTATTCAGTCCAGTTTTTAACAATGTAATGATCTAATTGTTCATCTTGAGTAGATGTTAATTTCCTTTTATACCTGTTTTGATGTATAGCAACACATTGGTGTTTCTCAGCGCTCATGGTAAACTTGCTTCTTTCTTCTGAGTGTCTTTAGAGCATTGGACAGACCTACACAAAATCTTCAAAATACATCTCACTCTTCTTCGTTATAGTTGTATATTCAGCTTCTTTTCTTTTTTTCTCTCTGGGCTTCTCTTCCTCCCTCCTCCCCTGACTCTCCCCAAGTCTCTTGATACTTTCTGGCACCCTGGCTTTTTACATCTTCTCTTTGTTGACTCTTTTCACATACTCAAGTCTCTTCTTACTGGCTGTCATCTTCTGGGAATCACCACTTTTCTTTGGTCTCTGGTAGGTGGAGACTGCTCTATCAGAAGTTTGGGAGGGAGCAATAAAGTACAGAGCAAGGAGTCTGGCCTTCAAGCCAACAGTGTGACTGAGGTAGCAGTTCATGAGGGCTACTATGCGTTCAAATAACTTCAAATACTCTTTTTTTCTAACTTGTAACTTTGGGAAGTTTGTGGTGGAAGCATATCAGGTACACAGAAATCTGAGATCCACTGGCTTCGTGTCTTTATTCTGTGCTGTTACAGTCATAACAAATCAACTGACATGATGAGCTAATTTTCAGTATCCTATAAAATCCTATAGAGAGAAAATCATGGAGGGTTTTTTTTAATGTACTTTATTGTGCAGTAGTGATGAGGATAGGTAGCAAGTGATTGAATTTGAAAACTTAGTGAATAAATGTATGAGAAGGATAATTCTTTTTTTTTTTTACTTTTTAATTGGCAATGTTTTTCAAATGGTTAATTAGTTCCATTTCGGTGTGCAATTTTTCAGCTTGTTTTAGCTTACATACACTATGACAAAAGTGATGAAGTCTGAGTAAAAGACCCAGCTTCAGTTTTCCTGAAATAAGATCCATTTCATGTTGGGGGACATCAGGAAGAAGAGCATTTTAATTTGGAACTGCAGACCAAATGTCATGACATGAAAGGGCCTCTAATTGTGACCTGTCTAATTCATGTTGTCTTAGGCCTGCTCACTGGAACCTCCTATCTCCATCTGCTTGTAGTCTTTCTTGATAAATGGTCACAGAGGTTTTTATATGCATTGTTTTTACCTAGCATTTATTTTTCGAAGTAGCGTGCTCTGAAATTGTATATAAGTACCTCAAGAAGATTCCTCCAAAGTTTGATTGTCTTTTGTTTTAAATGAGTTGTTTCTCCATCATGTTGTATCAGCAGTTTGAGGAAGTGATGTACTGGTTGTTTACAAGAAATTTTTCAGTTATCAACTGGGAAACAACAGGTGGCCAAACTTGGAAGAGACTTCTTCCAAAAAGAAGTAGACCTTAAAGGAGAATGAAGGATGATAGTTTGGCAGCTGTTGTAACTACAAAATAGGTGTTAATGATATGTGGTTCCTGCCTCTCTCTAGCAATTTGCTGCAGTTTCCATGCAGCTTACTAGAGTTAAATTATCCTTGGTCTTTTCCCAGATGTGATAAAAATATACTTTCTGAGGAGGTCATGTTTTGTTACAGTAAAGGCATAGAAAAAGAAGTAACTGAGTTTTGGTCAGAACTTGGCTACCTTTATGGGGAGGCAATGGGTGAGGCAATTGTGTGACTTACTTGATGTTTGCAACCACTTGTAAGCATCATATCGACAGAGTACTCAAGTGTGTGCATTTGACTTTATTTCAAGTTGTTGCTCTCTGGATAGACAAAATGAAATTATTGTGACACTGGTACACATGCCTTATAACTGCTGTTTGAATTGTGGTTTTCAATCAGCTTGACTCAGATACTCCTTCTTCACTCACTTTCCAGCTTCACTGGAGTAACCTCAAAACGTACTGCTGCTGCTTTGAGCTCCCTAAAATGTGAAAGAATATGTTCACTAGCTCAAAAGACAAGGGGAGCAAAAAATGACCCTTGCAGAACACAGGTGTAGTGTTCTTAGTATTTTCTGTCTTTTGTAACAGTTTCTTGCTTGGGCAAATCTACTTTCAAATTCAGCTAAGTTGCTCTGAGAATTCGTTGCATAATCTGAATCTTTTTTTCTTGGTCTTTTGCTGTTCTTTCTTTTGTAATTTCCCTATCCAGAGTCTCCATCATAAACGGCTCAGAGAACATGCCCTTTCATTTGTTTACCTTGTTTTCTCATTGTTCTTGGAAAAGGTACCTTTCAAGGAAGTAGAAGCTACCTCTCCTGGTTCATTATGGCAGTTTCTGTCACTGATGCTGTTTTTTGGTTGCACAGTAGTTTAGAGGTTTCTTTCATATAAAAAGAAGATCGTACATGCACACACACAAACCCATTAGGTGCTAGGAATCTGTTACAGAAGACCTATCCAGGTCTAATAAGAAAAGGAAAGCTCTCTGAAATGCTCCAGATGTGTGTGAGTAGAATCAAATTTCTTGATGGGCATGAATGTCTTTGCCAACATCAAGGAAATCAGCGAGTCCTTGTTTCAAGTGCAGGTTGGCCTCTAGGATGAGTCTGTTGTCTACTGTTTTTTTTTCCCCACTCATATCAACTGACATCAACTAACTGTCATCAGATGGAACTCATGGACATGTTTGCATTCGGATAACTCCAGCTTCTGTTTCCCTTCTTCCCATGATGTTCCACAAAATTTACAAAGGCAAAGCTTTTGCTGTAATAACTGCTGCAGATAAGTTGCCCCTCATACTAAAAGTTCTCTTCAAATCATGGGTGTCTGGGTTCCAGTATTTTATCTGCTTACATTGCTGATGGTGTTACTGAAGTTGTGATGTGTAAAATATTTATGTACGTGGTAGTTCCTACCTGATACGATAGTTAGCTTTTTTCTTCCTAATTAAATGAAGAATGTGCTTTTGGTGAGAGAATAAAGTATTAAGAACCCCTTAATGCTTTTCCAGAAGTTATCTTGGCCATTTCTCTCTCTCTCCTCCTTGCCACCTTGGGTTACTGCCCTTATATCCAGACTGGTTTTGTTGTTGCTGTCAGAAAAAAACGCTATTAAGCCTAATTTTCCTAATGTTGATCTGAAGAAGTCTCGCTAGGTTGGTGTCTGCTTTCTGCTTATTTTATTGGTTCTCTCGTACCTTCAAACCTCAGAAATTCATTCTAAAATTTAGATCGGTAGGAATCTTTAAGTCTGGGGATGGAACTCCAAAACATCTGGGGTATCTTCCGAGTTAAAAGTGGGCTACAAGGTAAAAAGCTTGAGAGGTGCTCATTTGGAGGGCATGAGAAAAATTAAGGATGCAATCAAGACTGTGTGTTCTTTAAATCAACATGTTTTACCTCACCAGACGATGTCTTATGCTTCAGAATGCTAAGAGGTTAATTCTTCTGTTTTATATTCTAGGAGTCAAAACTTTAGCCAAGTGTAACAATTTTTTTTTCCATTTTACTGTTAAGATGCTTCAGTAGCATAGCATTATGCCTTCTTGGTATCAAGAATACCACCTGGTACTGTCTTTCTGGTTGTTTTTGTTGAAGTGATGTAACTGGTTGTTTGCAAAAAGTTTTTGTGTTGGAGTTTTATTGTTGGTGTCTTGTGTTTCAGAATAGAGCATAGCTAGATACACTTCTCAGTTCAAGCAGTCACAAACTTCTTGAGCTTTATCAGCTTTATTGCATCATAACAATATTAATGTAGTTTAATCCACTCATCCACTTTGGCAGCTTCTTAGAATCTCCAGGTTTTGTTTCAGATTCCCATTACATGTGTTTATGGGAGCTACAGACCTGAAAGCTATCTGAACTCATTTGCTCTGTGTTTCCTGTTCACACACGTTACTTTCATACATAGTTTCAAATGCTTAGACTGAATTTAAAAAGTGGCCTTGCCATCCCTGTTGATTGTCCTAATACCAGCTCCCACTGCCAAGGTCTAATAAATACTTTTTGTAAGCTTCATTAGAATTCAGACAGGAGTGAAGGGGAAACTTCATTTGAAATTCTTAAAACAAAAGGACAAAGCTTTGCTTTGTGTTGAAAACATGGCAGGTGTTTTATTGAAACTAGAAATTCTTGATTGTAATAGCTGAAAGCTACAACTTCGTTAAGGTGTAACTTGGTTGAACATGAGTGGTCTTATGATGGTACTTGAACTACAAAACTAGTTCAGAGATTTTGAGAGTGTTTTATGCATGAAAGGGAATTTCCAATGGTGCTTTGCTTCTGTATAATTCTTCAATAGGTTTGTAGGTGCTTGCTGATACTAAAACAACAGTTAAATGCTGAATGTCAGTTATCTAGTCTTTCAAAGAGCAAGCACTATGCTAAGCTAAAAAAAACCAGCTTCATGTGTTTTGCCAGTATATTTCCTAGAATACACTTTAATTGTTTTGGATTTACGTTATAATTAAATACAGAATAACAAGGAGGTAGATGTCTTTTTCACTACTGCTATAGGGAATACTTACTGAATATCTCTATTTGACTAACACTCATTGAAGTATTACTTTCACATATGGAAATTTCTCTTCTTAGCTTTAGACTGTAAGCAAAAGAAGTCAAGGTCAAGATCTGGAAGCAAGAAGAAAATGCTGCCGTTACCTCATAGTGCTGATGAAGTTTACATACTCAGATGCAGGTACATAGTGTTACTTTAAGTGGAAGAATATGTTCTTAAGAGCTTGCTAATGTTAGTCATGAAAAGATTTATAATTGTACCCGTAAATGAGATTAAATTGAATGATAAGGGGGAAAAGCAATTGTCTTTCATTAATTTGAGCAAGAGAATTTGATTCAGTCACACTTGGTTGTTAGAGTGCCAGTTGTTTCTCTAGCTAAAATCTTATTGCTCATGTCTGAGTAATATTCTGTCCTTCAAAAGAAATCTTACATAAGAACAACAGATTGTTATTACTGGTGTTGAAAGCATGAAAGTGTGAGTTGTATAAGCTGCTGCAGGGTTTTGTGCTCACAGTTACTACTAATGAACTCAATTACTAAGTTTTTCAGTTAAAACATGTAGAAACAAACTTCCAAGAAAATGAAGACTTTCCTCTTACCGTCTTTATTTTATAATTTTTCAGTAGAGATAGATATATCTTGATGGATTAATTTTAATATTTGCATAGGTTTTGTGGTCTGGTCTTTCGAGGACCTTTGTCTGTTCAAGAAGACTGGATAAAGCACTTGCAGCGACACATTGTCAACGCAAATCTTCCACGGACTGGAGCTGGCATGGTTGAAGTCACATCACTACTTAAAAAGCCTGCTTCAATTACTGAAACTTCATTTTCTTTACTGATGGCAGAAGCAGCATCATAGAACACGGAAACATTTTAAATTTTAATTGGATGTAAATTTGAAATACTTAATCATTTTTTAAAATAAATTGCTACACTAAATTATGTTTATAAATGCTTAAGACAGAAAATAGAGGAAGTGGATTACAGTAACATCAAAATAAATTGAATACTTAACAGTTACAGTAAGTAGTCTTTATATTTTATATAGGGTGGAAGATGTGTTTTTAAGGTTTATTATGTTTTTGTCAGTTACTGTGTTCACTATCGATACAAGACCATTATATGTATGGCAGCCATTTTTAAATTGTTGCACATGGGTACTTAAAAGACAGATTTTAATAAAACAAAGAAACCACGTTCTCTTCAGTGTTACCCAAACCAAGGCTCTGTTTATTCCAAGAAGAATTACATAGTAAAATAAGATACTATTATATTTTGTTTGTATGTATGTAGTGTTTTGTATAATACCAAGAACTGCTAATACAATTTACTCAACTTAGGGCATTAAATACCATGTACTTCATAGTTCAAGAGACTGTTTCGTTCAAATAGGGCAATTAGTACTATTCTATCTAGGTGTGTAAGTGTTTTTTTTAAATCACATGAGGCTTTTTGTACTAAAAAGTGGAGGGAAACTTGTTTAAACAAATTTCTAAGAGAAATATGTACATAATACTGGAAATTTGTGGTAAGGAAATATTCTTTACTTCAGTTGCATTTCTCACTGACAATAAAGTGGTGCATCCATGCTACCTCCTACTTGTCAACAAAGATGGTATTTACCCTTATGTTTTTGTATCATAGTAGATTCAATCCAACTTTCTTTATTACAAAGCATCTTTTTGTTAACAAGTTTGTTACTTTTATGACAATTTACTTAGCCTGACTTGCTTCCAAAAGTTTGCCTCTACTATTTTATTTAACACTGTAGAAATGTACTAATAAGCATTGCTCACTACACGGTTAGAGTAGGCTTTTCATTTATAATTCTGTTTTAAAGATTGATCATTTTAGAAAATTCAAACACAGATTGAAATGTTTCTACATATGAAGAGAATGTTTACAACTTAAATTTTAGAGCTTGTTTTGGATGTGATTATATGTATGAAAACTGTAACACTATGCTCATGCTAAGGACCTACTTACAGAATTATTGAAATAAATGTGCTGTGAGGATGGAAATATGGTGCAGGTGTCTTGGTCATGATGAATTGTGTTTGTTCATTTAAACTGTCTTCAGAACATGATTTTTGTTTAAATCAAATTAGATTCCTCTACAAATCAATTTTGTATGCAAGTAACATTTCATTTTACTCATATAGGGTAACAGATACTGTAGTTAAGCCAAGGATATGCATTGATATTTTCTTTATATGTAAATAAAGTTAAAAGCAGTTAAAGCAAGAGGAGTATTTTGGTAGAGTATATACATACCTCACTGCCAGTGAAATTGCTTTCCTATGGTATATCTCCTTACCAGAAAAATCTCTAAATAAAAAGGTTTAAAGAAAATCTAAATGTCTATAATGTGAAGCATTTATTTGCATTGTGTGAATTAAGTTTGTGGAATTGATTTGTCTTGCTTGAGATTAGAATCTTCTCATGATCTTAAGTAAAAGTACATTTACTTGCAATAAACTGAATTGTTCACAGACGCATTACATTTGATTGGTGGAAAGTATGAATAAATGTCTGTCTTCCTGGATGCACAGAGTTCAGAGTTAACACATGAGGCTTGTTGATGTTCTGATAGAATAGAGGGGCTAAAAATGCACAGCTGTGCAAGACAGAGGCCTCAGACAAGGCCATTCTAGCTCTTTCAAGACTATCATTAAATTAGTGCTGTCAGGTGTTTAACTGTACAAATTGCTACAGTTATGTTTAGCTTTCTTGTTGAAATTTACTCTCTTATAAGTGGAAAATCTACATCATTACATTTAAAGGCTGGAGGAATAAATACTTCAGAGATTTTAGAAAAGATCACTGGGATGTTGAACTGTATTGCAGACGAATTACGTGTATGCAGACTAACAAATTTCTGGATTTGTGGATACTTGTGGGACTTTCTTACATGATGTGAAAATTGAAAATTTAAAGCAATGTGTTGAAACAGAATAGAGGGAAGTGATCACATCACCTTGAATGTTTATAATGCTTTAACAGAGTGCTTGTTTACCCTTCTCACCAAAAAAGGTGCTTGTGAGAGCACCGTATTTTATGGCTGTTTAGCAAAGGAAAAAATCAATTAAGTGCAAATGATATTTATCTAATGTTGTTAGGAATGCTTGTAAGGTGAAGCCATACCGTGCAGAATTTTGCATTAGCAAAAAATTACTAGATTCATAATAATAATTAAAAAACCCCTAGTTAATGATGTTTAATTCATTAGACCCCAATAGTGAGCTACTTTATGTAATACTAAGATGCAAGGTTGTGTGTGAAGAGCAGTGAGCTCTAGGGCTGATCAGTTTCCAAAATGAGATTCCATTGATGAGGAGCAATTTTCAGTGACAGGCTATGTGCCCTGCTGGCATCAGATCACTGTGGTATAGTTTGAAAAATATGTAGGAGTTCTACAACTCTTCTGATTATTAAATTAATTGCATATGTGGTCAATACAGGCTGAATAATCTTTAAAGAAAAGAGTACTGTTAGCTGTCCTTAGCCTCTAGTCCTCAAGTGGGGCTATTTATTTTCTTGGATTCTGTTGTTTGGAAGTATAGGGTTGTTTTTTTTATCACTAGCTTCGAGGAAATACAAACCCCCTGCTCTGGAGTTAGCAAAATTCTAAATAATGTGGTAGAAGGGGGTAAATTAAATCAGTCACTTTGTGATGCCAATCTGATGTTACATGGCATGAGAGGCTCTCAGGCAGTCTGTGCAGAAGAGCTGGACATCCAGAGCTGGCATGTCTAAACACAAGTGCTAGTCTGTTCAGGTTGGCTTAGATTGCTTTATGGTAAAGGCTGCAGTAGCACAGTGATTTTTGTTTGGTTGATTTTGGTTCTTCTTGTTTCTGTAGTTATCCTAGTTTCTGATAAAGGTCTCTTAAGTAGTAGCCTCAGGAAAATTGTAGAAGACCACCCCCATACAGTTTTCTTAAGATGATGGCCTATATTCCCTAGTCCCAGTGATATTTCCAAATCCTCTTCAAAAATTAAAACCCTGCTTGCATTCCTTGAAAAGATGTTTCTGCAGAGCCTTGGACAGGTGATTAATTCCAAGTGCCCGTGGTAGCTGCTGCCACGCTGGTAGTGTGCTCAGGCTGGGCGCGTGGGAAGTGGAGGTGAGCAGACGCATGTGGTCTCACAGAGATCCCTGGGCGCTTACTGCGGTTTGCCCTGTACTGCTTCGTGCGGACCGGGGGAACTGTTTGAGGTGGACTGCTCCCACATGCTGATGGGGTCCAGCTCTGCCCGCAGATCCAACTTCTTCCTCGGGCTCGCCTTCCCCACCCAGCAGCGTCAGGAAATGAGCTGCTGGCTCCTCCCGGTGGGAGAGGAAGGACCTGACCATAGGTGTCGGTAGCTGCTGGGGAGGGAGAGCAAGCGCGGCCGTGCCGAGGGTGGGCACTGGACAGTCGGGTGCGAGCCCTGGGCCAGGCAGGTTGTGTTTGAGCTGTGTGCCTGTGCCAATTCCTGCTGTGTCAGCCACACTCAGGGAAACGGCCAAGTTCTTTGAGGTAAGTGGATCACAGGAGAAACACATGAGTTACAAATTGGGGCTCAGAGAAGAGCATCCATAGTTTCTACAGGTCAGTGTCACAGTACTGACATGGGGAAGATGCAATGATATTTTGACTATGATGCTTTTCCTGGGCCAGGTATGGTACTGGGTTTCCTGCAGTACTTTAAAGAGGGATATTAAATCTACCCAATTCTGAAAATCTACAGAAGATAAATTGGGCTGAACAAATGTGGAAACATTAGCAATGAATAAGAAGTGTTTGATTTTAACTGAGTGGTTGTGGGCTGTGAACAAAGCCTGTTTAGTTCAGCACTATGGTTAGCAGACTTTTCCACTTTTTATAACAGTAGTTAGTGGCCTGGATATTTAAACACCAATTTCATATTTAAAAAATTGATTTGTATAGTTTTGAGTTTGTTTAAAGAAACAATCCAAACTTCTTAGGGTGGTACTTTAAAAAGCTGACTGCATTATGATTTCAGATATTTCAATCCACCATGCTTTGTAGGTGCTGTTGCCTGATACATGGGTAGCAATTGTGACGTAATGGAAACATTTGGCCATAGTGCCAGGTTTGTAATCTCTTGCAATAAAATGTTCCTTTTTAACACTGCAGGCTTCTTGATGTTCTTCCTGTCGTTCGGAGGTGAGCTGCACTGCACGTGTCACTTAGCTGGGGAATTCCACCCCAACCAGAGCAGTTGCATGGTGATGCAGAGGACAGATTTGCTGGCTGCAGCCACCTGAAAATTCAGAGAGGTGAGGCAAGGAGGAAAGGTATTTACATTCCAGTGTTGGAGACTAAGGATGAAAACTGGTGGTGGAGGGAGCAGCACCAGAGCCAGGGGCCCAAATCTGAAGCTGAATCCCAAATGACAGTGATTCTCATCTGTCTGCTCACTTTTTGCTCTGCAATCTGGTCTCATGGGTGCCTTCTCTCCCAGTTAAGAGCGATTTTTCCAATCAGCTTTGGCTGCACAGTGTCTGCCACATATACCTGGACAAAGTACACTCTAAAACCCAGTCTGCCTGGTGCTCTGCAAGTCCCTGCTCTCCTCCTGCAGCATGAAAAGATTCATTGCCATGCCACAGCCATTCACACACACCGTAAGAAAAAAAGTGCAGAGGTTGATCAAATACAGCATAAAAGACTGTTGGGGTGTGGGTTTGTTTTAAATAAGGGCTGGAGTGGGGTTCCCTTCCATGTTTTGCTGAGGTTGATCTCTGGCAGTGCTCATTTTCATTTCTAGTTGCACTATAGGCTAATAAACTTGTATTTTACAAAAGCAGTTAAGAAATCTATCATAACTTTACTGCCTTATCCCCCTATTAAGATTTGAGCATAGGTGAGCTAACAGTCTTTTTATAAAACTGCTTAGTAATTCTCAAGTCCATCTAGAGAAAACCTTGTGGTCCAGTAGCTGGAGTGTGGCTGCAGGCTTGCCCCTCAGGGAAGGGTCCCAGCTGCCTTAGCTCTTGTGCAAGTGGCTCCAGTGAGCCAGAATGGCAGGTGGAAGTATCTGAGCAGTGTGTCACTGACTCTGAGGGTGGTTTGCACAGGGTGCCTGAGGACTGACAAGGTGTTATGTAGAAATAAAAATTGGAATAAATGCATTCCTGTGGGGATGCATGTTCTCTAGGTAGAGGCAAATTTTTTTCCAAAAGCCCTGAAAGATCTTTCTCATGCAGGCTCCATTGCTCTTTTCACTGCAATTAAAACCCAAGCAAATAGCATCCTCAGTAACTGGGAGCTCAGATGCTCCAAAATTCCAACTCTTACTGTCCAGTTAGGCAATGAAGGGGAGCCTTGGAGTCTTTTCAGAGCTTCCAAGGTGCTTATACTCCGTATGTTGTATAAATCTCAACTGTTGGGCTTTCTAGTCTACATTTTCTCTTAAAAGTACACTTTTAACTCGTAAGATCTGAGGTTTGTGTACCAAGTGATGATAACCCTCCTGCTTTTGTGTTAGAGACCTGCAACATGGAACATGCTTACATGATATTCATGGTAAATATTCCTAAATATAATCTACTGCTTTTTAAAAATCTGTTTCTTGGAAACTGAAAACTTCCCATGTAAACCTTTGATTATGTATCTTTAAGTCAGCCACAGTTGTAATCATGTTTATGTCTCTGTGAAACTGAGCCAAATCCATCCTCACTGCTGCAGCAACAAATGTTGAAGCTCTGAATCCCATTGTGCTCTTTGAAACAGCTTCAGAAATGAAGAGACTGATAAAGGAGAATGCAAACTAACACCGTGAATCTGTGTTTTAACCAAATAAGGAATTGTGTGTCACCCAGGTACAAGTCTTGCTGACAAGAAATATTTCTTTCATCTGTCTCTTCCCTAAAAAAACTTAATTGTGTGAAAGTAGGAGAAAGAAAACAGCCTTATTTGGATAAAAAAGCAGGGGGAAAAATCTTTTAAAAAGAAACAAACAGAAACCCCATAAGTTGAAAGAGAAACTGCAAAGAAGAGAGGACCATATAAGCCTGGGGTTGACGCTTGACCCTGAAATCTAGCTGATGGCTGCATTTGCTGTGCCTCCAAATCTTAAGGGATGCACTTGGGTTCCTGGCACAGAGGAAGCTAAGGCAAATATTATCTGTAGCCAAACAGCCAAGGAAGGAATTTTCACCCCAAACTGTTAAAGAGATAGGCAGTGACAGGGAAAAGCAGCTTTAAATCCAATTTGTTGTGTTGGAAGTCAACTGTACCCATTCCCTTTGCCATCTGGAGTACATTTACTGAATCTTTTTAAGTGCTGTGTATAAATCCATAGACAATTAGTCCAATCATGAAAGAATGTGAGCTGCTCTTCCCATGTATGGCCTCAGTTACTAGTGTGCTACTGAAACCTGATTTTTCAGCTTCTGTTCATGGTAGATTGTCATTCATTGCCTCCAAAAATTTTCTCCTTTACTATTTGACATCCTTCATTTTACAACACTCTCTTGTCACTGAAATAACCTCCACTGCTAAAACCAGTGTTCTCTGGCTGCAGCTGACCATGAGCACTAATAAATGACTAAAGACCCTGACCCAGAATGTGGATGTTCTTGCAGGATCCCAAACTCATTTCTTTGCCCTCAGGCCCAGGTTCCCATCTGGGAGCGGTACTTAGCCGCGTCTCACTGGGCTGCTAACCTGACCGTTTTCATTATCTTCATTCCTAGCTTGGTTTGTTTTCCCTTTCCTCAGTTTTTGCTTATATCCACATTTTGGTTTTTGTCTTCATTTTTCATCCCTCTTGTTCTTTAGGACTTTATTTTACTGCTGGCTACCAGTGTTGAAGTTTTTTGGGAATGTCCTATATTACTGTGAAAACAGATAGAGTACTGCTTAGTATTCTTAAAAGCATAGCTATTGGCCTGATTTATGATTTTTTTTATATAGAGACAGTAGCTCTCTATACCTAAATGGAGAAGGGAGGAGGAAATTTTTAGATTTTAGAGTGACTTTGGATTACACAAACCAAAAATCCCAAGTTACACTGTTGGTACCAACCCTTGATACTGCTGCTGGGAGCTGAATTCATAAGTTACCTTTCTGGTTTTTCTGCACAGGGCTGAATTTACTGTTTATTATTTTTTCTTTTTTTTTTTTTCTGCCTTTCTGAAATCACAGAAGTATTTAGAAAATGGAGCACTTGCTTGAGTGGTTTTTGTGAATACACAGCTGGTTAGGTTCTTTGAGCAAAGCATAACAGGGATGTCTATTAAAAACTGGTAAAAACATTGGAGATAAGAATTTCAGCCCATTTACTGATAAAAGATAAATGCAATAGCTGGCATGAAATTCTTAGGAAATTAAACAGTGATTTAATGTTTAGATGGAGAACTGTACAAAAACTATGTGGGCAGCTGTCTCCACTGCCAGCAGCAAACAAAATCAGCAACCTACATGTTTCTGTAGTTTCCTGCATTATGGAGCAGTTGGCACCCAGTTCATAAAGGGTGGGGAGAAGAGAGGTCAGCCCTGCTTTCCAGTTGCTCCTGCTGCAGTGTATGTTTTGTGCCAGGGCTGTAGAAGTTCTATGATGGCCCAGACTTCTTGCTGCATTTGAAATGGAAAGAGCAGTGTGTGTGTCACAGGAGGGTATCTACAATCTAGATGTGTATGATGCCTGCTGCTATAGTGCCCAGATTTACAGTGGGCACTTTATTTTTTTCTCCTCTGGATTGGAGGGTGCTTATATTGCTGTGTCTTACAGATTTCAGACTTTCCTCACCTCACACCTTCACAGACCAAGAATGTCAGTCCTGGCTGTCTGATGCTAGGCACTGAACTAGAGCCCTGGTCTGAGAGAGATGCCGTAAATGGCCTGTGAGAGCTCCTCATACTCAAGCAATCAAGGCTGGATTTGAATTTAGGTGCTGTGTTGGGTTTGCACGACAAGCTTTTGGTAGCAGGAGGGCTCATGAGGCTTCTGTGAGAAGACACTAGAAGTTTCCTGTTGTAGTATTTCAGTGCTAACCCACCAGCAATCAGTCTCACCAGAGCCCTCTGGTCCTTCCACCTTCACTACAACAGTTTCCCTTATGTCCAATAGAGCCAGGACAGATGGATCCAGGACAGACCCACTGCTGGCCAAGGCCACCAGTGATGATGGTAGTGACTCTGGGATAACGTATTTAAGGGGAGAAAACTGTACAGCTTCAGCTAGAGAGAGGAGAGAAGGAGCCACAGCTCTGCTGACACCAAGGTCAGTGCAGAAGGAGGGGCAGGAGGTGCACCAGGTGCCTGAGCAGATTCCCCTGCAGCTCATGGTGAAGGCCATGGGGAGGCAGCTGTGCCCCTGCAGCCCATGGAGGTCCAGGGGGGAGCAGAGATCCACCTGCAGCCTCTGGAGGACCCCACACTAGATCCAGTGAATGCCTGAAGGAGGCTGTGACCCCATGAGGGACCCATGCTGGAGCAGTTCATGAAGAACTGCAGCCTGTGGGGAGGATTCATACTGGAGAATTTCATGGAAGACTACCTCCCAGGGGAGGGACTCCATGCTGGAGCAGGGGAGAGTGTGAGGAATCCTGTTTTTGCAGAGGAAGAAAAGGCAGAGACAGCCTGTGATGAACTGACTGCAGGCTTCATTGGGAAAAAGTTAAGCCCAGGAAAAAGAGCAGGTGGGGGGAAGGTGTTTTAAGATTTACCTTTTCATTTCTCGTGATCCTACTCTGATTTGATTGGTAATAAATTTAACTAATTTCCCCGAGTTAAGTCTCTTGCCCATTGGTGAATGATTTCTCCCTATCCTTATTCTGACCCATAAGCCCCTTGTCATATTTCTCTCCCATGTCCAGTTGAGAAGTGACAGAGCAGCTTTTGTGGGCACCTGTTGTCCAGCCAGAGTCAGCCCACCACAGGTGCTTTATTTCAGCTTTCTGTCTCTGGGAATTTGACCAAAGCTGAAAATCTGTTCTGCTGTTGCTGTTATTACTGTTCCACAGAGAGAAAGCTCTGACAGGTTTGGGATCACAGTAAATATTGAGCTGTTACAGAAAATTGAGCCAGATATATTCAGAGCTTCAACTGCCTCATGTTTCTGCTGCCAGGAAACAGCAGCACGTGCTGCCCACAGCCAGAGGTGCTGTTGGTTGCTGTCACAGGGAGCTCGTTTATGATCAGAGCAAACCTGAGCACTTTTCCTATTTTTTTTTTTTAACTTTCCCTGCATGTACTTCCTCTCTCAGTTCCTTTCCCCTGCCCTCAGGAAAACGGTAGTTGTGTTGTTTTTAACTGGAAAGGTTCTTGTTAAAATTCTGTCTTAATTCTAGAAGACTTGCAAAAGTGAGGTTCTTACCCTCTTTCACACTGTAGATCTGAACTACTTCCTACCTGAAGGTGGTCTCTGCATGCAGGTTAATGAGACCCATCTCCAGACCTGTACCCGGGAACTATGGATCTGTATCTATGGAACTGTGATAAATCAAATGAAATAGCAAGTATAAATGTAGCCTTTCACCATATGGGTACTTTGCCTTGATTAATAGTCAAAATTATTTTGATCTTACTCAAGAGCAAGGCAACATAAAATCTTTGTGTTGTTTAGGTATGTTTAGGACTGTAATTGGAAAATGGGGGATGGCAGAGCCATGGCCAAGGATGGGGCTATGGACACAACAAATGAAACCACATCCTAGTTCTTAAGCTTTCCTGAACATTATTAAGTTCTCCATTAAAATTCACGTGATCTCTGACCTGATTAGTGCTGTGAGCTAATTGAATAGGAGAGATTTGTGCCTATTGCTAAAAAGATTACTCAGAAAAAAACTGTAAGTCATGGGAAGTTAGTGAGGTGCATCTCCTTTAAAATACTCTATTTGAGAAGTTAATAGATGGGGCATAAGAAAAGCAAAGTGTTTTTAAAAATTAAAAAAATAAAAAAAAGAATTGCAAAATCTGTGAAAAGCAGGTGCAGCTAACATCTGATGTGGAAAAATATATTGATACGCAAGATCAGATATTATGTAAGAGAACAGTAACGTGATTAAACTACTTTCGAGAGCCTTAACAGATGTATCTGCTGTTTCTAAAAATGCATGAAACCCTGAATATATTGTGGTCTCTCCCCCACAGAAAACATTTTACACTTTAGAGTGGGAACTGCAAGATGAAAGGAGAGAGTTATCTCGCTGCAATATTTTCATTAGGATTGTGCAAGATAAGCCATTTCCCATAAAATGGGATGAGGAGTGAGAAGTGGAACCCACGTGTGCTGCAGCAAGGCTGGTAATTAGAATGTAGCCAGGCAAAATCACAAGGGGATATGTAATAAAAGAAAGCTTTAATGTGATTTAAATACCGTGACGGAGTTGCATTCAGTGGCAGCCTGGTCACCCAGTGCAGTGGGACAGCCTCCTCCGCAGAGCCGCGCTCCTGCAAGGGGCTCTGCCCTGGCCATCTGGCCGGACACTGCATGGCCGGACACGGCACGGCCAGGGGGCACGGCACGGCCAGGGGACACGGCACGGCCAGGGGGCACGGCACGGCCAGGGGACACTGCATGGCTAGGGGACACTGCATGGCCAGGGGACACGGCACGGCCAGGGGGCACGGCACGGCCAGGGGACACGGCATGGCCAGGGGACACGGCACGGCCGACACGGCACGGCCAGGGGACACTGCATGGCCAGGGGACACTGCACGGCCGCCGGACACGGCACCGCACCTGGCAGAAGAAAAGCGCGAATATGGCCCTAATTTTACCTCATGTGAGAGTATGTCATTTGAAAGAGATTAAAGACAAAGGTACAGTGTATTTTGGACACGTACCTGTAAGTCTCCTGCCCGTACTTGCTCTCAGGTGCGGTGGGTGAGGGATGCGCTGGCAGCGGGGGCTGTGCAGGAGCTCTGCACCCCTGCTCAGAGAGCTGGTAAAGGTGTGACAGGCGTCCGCAGTCCAGCAGTGGCAAGGATGTGGGAGCTGGGCTTGTTTTCGCCACAGCTTTCATCTGGCAGAGTACTTGTGCTTTTAAGTCCTTTTAAAAGGCACCGGTTTTCTGGTTGCCCTCTTTTATTTATTTTATTTTATTTTTAAGTTTTCTGCTTTCTTTTCATCTGTACATGATAATGGCAGGGGGGAGGGGGGAGGCAGAGTGATTTATTTGCTTCCACTTCCAAACTTCCTGTGCCATCTTCTAAACTTCCTATGCCATCTACACGTGTGCCATCTACTGTGTGTTCCCAAGTCTGGTGCATGTAACTGCATCATGGATTAATTTTCACTGGTCCTCAGAGACTGCCACTAACAGCAGGCAAGGCAGCTCCCATTTCTGAAGGCCCAGCCCAAGCTGCTCTCTGTTCCTCCTGGGAAACAACTTTTTTGAGAATGGATCTCAGTCACTTTTCTCTCTGCTTCTTTTGTCAGCTCTTGTCTTGGCTCTAAGGGGAATTGTCTCCTTACATCTCTCTCCTTCTGATTGCACTATGTAAAAAATTAGCTTTTTTTCCTTGCATGTGATGAATACAGAGGCATAATGGCTGCCTTATTTGTAAGACTACTTGGACCACACAGTTTTGTTAATCGAAATTATTCTGTAAAGTAAATAAGTAACTGGATACTTTATAGAAATAACAAGTTCATAAACAGTTTCTGTAAGTTATTAATTACATCTTTTTAATTTAAATATTTAAATTAAGTGAATCAGTTATTTCTGAGTAGTCACTTGTCAGGTTGGATGTTACTGCTGCTGTTGTTGAAGCAATTTGGGAGAAACTGCTTTTCAGAAGTTTTCTTTCACTCTAAGAGGATGGAGGCAGGTAATGATAAAGTATTACATGTGAGAACAAAAAAGGATAATCTGGAAAATTGTCAGTGATAGATAATTAGTCTCCAGGGCATTGTACTTCTAATTGTCCCAGTCTGTGTTTAAACATGGCATCAGGATTAGGGGGAAAACATCTGTTTTCTATAATATTCTAATAAAATAACTTACAGACCTCAGGGTCATTTCCAGCAGCTGTATAGAACCAGGGTAGATGACTAATTAAGTGATGATGCAGGTACAGTAATTTGGATGTTGGATCTGACCGTTTCACTGGGACAGAGATTGTATCAAGCAGGCTGATGCAGGTATGGGCTTTACCTGCAGCCTGCTGAGCAACAAATGTGGCAGAAAGGGAAAGCAACAGCTGAAGCTGATCACCTATAACTCATTTATCGTGCTCTACAATCAGCCTTACAAAAAATTTTGTGGAGCAGATGGGCAAGAAATGTTCATGGCCTTATGTGCCTTCAACTTTTGGTAAACAGATACAAGGGAGTGTATCTCAGGAATTCCTCACTGAGACTCTTGGGTCATGTGAAAACATAAAATTTGGCCTGCTAGGGAAGGATTCTTGAGCTTTGGAACAAAACCATTGTGGATGTTGTTAAAAATAGTACTTGTCACTGTTACAGATTTGGCATTTGTTCATCTGACACTCCTTATAGAAGACCAGGATGATGTAATTAGAGCATCTGGTGCTCCAAGTGATACTAAATTGAAAATGCCCATACAGTTTAGGAATAGGGGCTCTCCTGTCAGTGGCCAATGACAGTGTTATCATTTCACACTTCTCTGCAAAGCAGGATGGCAGTAGGATCACACTAATGCATGGCCTGTCATTCTGTGGATGGACTCCTGGACCATGATCCTGAATCACTTCCAAACTGTATTTGGGCTAATGGATGGAGACATAAGACAGCAGAATGAGAGGGGCTTTCTTTCCTTTTTCAATCTGTTTGCTAGGGACCCTTCCAATGGAGCACCAACACCGATGCAGGAATGCTGCCCAGCATTCCTGGACAAGGGTGGGCACAGGCCCACACAGGCAGCAGGACGCCTCAAAATCTGTGCCCTGACTCCTCAGTGCCCTTGTTTCTCATTTCTGGAGAGGACTCAGGAGAGCCAGACATATGTTTGTGGCAGGTTTAGTGCTGCAGACCAGAGGAGGCAGGGGGCTGTAGGCTTTGTGCTGACAACTGGGGGCTACACCCTCCTTGAGCTGGGCTTGGGGTGTCTGCAGGCCAGGGCTGCGTCTCTGGACTTGAGGGTGCCTGAGCTCAGTGACTTCCTTTAGTGTTTACAGCCTCTCTGAGCCTTCATTACCAAAAAACACCTCCTCCTGTTGATTCAAAATAGCACAAGACCTTGGGTTTCTCCTCTCTTGTACAAGTTCAGATTAAAATTACAATGAGAAGACTTATTTTTCTATACCATTTAATATATTTTTGATTGGCATAAAGTTTAAATGAAACAATGAGCATATATATACACACTTACACACCCATTCACACATGAGATGCAGATGATTTTCAATACCCACCAACATAAGTGGGTATAAAAATCCCAGGTGTTTCTTGCTTTTGAGATGAAAGTCTGAGTTTACCTTGACAGATTGTGATTCATGCTTTTCCCCAGAACAAGCCATTCATTCACTGTTTTTATTTCTAACTCTAGTAACTCCACGGTTTTTCATAATTTCTAAAATCAGTGCAAAGGAGAGAAAACATTAATTCTGAGACCTGTGGTTTCCCTTTATTTGTGCACACAGTTGGCTCTGATGACTGTACTTGAAAACGCCCTGCTCTTTTCTCCCACCTCCTGTCTCTTTAGAGCATTGGCTCTTTGATAGGGGAAGCATCTTAGCTTTGTACCTGTGTAGCTTTTGATACTAGGGATTTCATTTGAAGTTCCTTCTTCATAGCATGTATAAATAGCAATTGTATAATGGTTTGTTCTGGGCCACAATAAATGAGTCACGCAAGCGGGCGTGCCATGGTAGGGACTGGGTAACTCACAGAGGGAGGAGGGGACAGAAGTTGTCACAGGGATATTCTCCAGTTTTGTGCCTTGATTTAATTCTTGTGTGAGAACAGTAGCAGATTTGTTTCATTTAGTGTATTTGAGACTATTCGCTGTGAGAAGGGAGATGCAGAAAACCATACAGTGTACAGAGTGTGTAAGCGTGATATGAGAATCCTGTTACTGATGTATGAGAAGAAAAGGCCTGCAGCTCTGTTTTATTATTCTGTAAATATGCTGTGCTAGAGGCTCTTACAGCAAGATGAAAGTAGAGGGTTTTTTTTTTTTAATGTTCATTACAAAGGAGTCCTTCTCACACTTGGATGGGTGAATCCTCTTCTCCGACTGTGACTTTGTGTGGCCACTTGTCTGGACAGTCCCCAGAGGTCAGCCCTAGTAAAAGGTTATCAAATACCAAGAAATTATAGGCTTCTCAGTAATCGAAGTCTGCTCCTAAGAAGTGCCAGATAATTTATTTATCTTCTGGAAACAATAGAGCAAAAACCGAATAAAGGAGAATAATATTTTCAATAGAAATATGCACTAGAAAATAATTTTAAGTACCATTATTAAAATTATTCTAATTTAAAAATTGGCAAAAATGTAGCATTGAGGTGCCAAATTTTCCTATATAAAGAACTTCAGCTGACCTCACTGGTGACGTAAAAATGATGCATGTGAACTACTATTGCAAAGCTTCCCTGCAAACATATGCATAAGGCTGAATGTTTCACATGTTCAGTTCTATACTCAATACCGTACAACTAATTTCTGGGTGCTTATGAAGCTAATTATGGTCAAAAGGCACAAGAAAACATGGCAAGAGAGTAATAAGTTCACATTCACATAAACTCTTCTTAAGTTCAATCCTTCCTAACATCACAGGCAATTTAAAATAATAGAAAAAAATTCATAGGGGAGTAATTGAAAATAGTAGCAAACTGTGATTAGAAACATGGGCAGAGATTTAGGCTTAAAGAAATACGATATTTATGTACACTTTTTTTTTTTTTCTTTAATACTAGCATATTTCTTATTTACTAGGGGAAGGCCCTGGCATTGTGGTACGGAACTAGGAAGGACTCACATTCTGCCTTCCAGCACTGATACCCAGACCTAGGATCACCTCGGTGGTCTGGTTGTGAATGCACCTCAAACATTTTGGTGCAGCGTAGCTGAGAGTGGTCTGAGCCCCTGAAACTCCTCCACCTGGCACAGAGCATCTCTGCACTTGCTGAGCCACAGGGCAGAGGCAGGAGCGTAAGGCCGGATTTCGGGAGCTGGGCTGTAGCCAGGTGAGATGGGGCACCCAAACACGGTGTCCAGGGATGCCAAACACCTGTCCAGGAGGGACAAGGTGGAAGGAGACAGCAGGGAAGGGCCCCTCCAGCACCGTTGCTCTAACGCTCTCCTTGGAGATGGAGAGATGGAGGTTCAAATCCCTTCAGGCAGAAAAGGGATTGAACATGGATCTCCCACATCCTGGGTCACTGCCCTAATTACTAGGTTAGGGGATAAGAAGGGAATGACAGCAGCTGTGGTGAATCCAACCTCTTATATCTTTGAGGATTTTTTTTCTCTCTGTTGCAAGTGCCCGAACCAAAACATTTTGGATGAAACAGAGCACTTTCCTCACTGCAAAATGTATGGGATTTGTTTTGTTTCAGCAAAGAAAACCAGAAAATAATATTTCAGATTAATCTGATTGTGGGGATTTTTTTTCTCCCTTTAGTTTCATTCCATTGCTTGAGAGCATAATCAATTATTCGCACAAGCCAATTCATAAATGTTAAAAAACACAGTTTGGGCTTTGCTGGAGTACATTTGCCTACAAAATCTCAGCCTATACTGGCAGACTGTGACCTCAGTGACAATAACTTCCAGTAGAGCAGAGCTCACTGAGGTGGTACAATAGGCATGGACCTGTGAGTAGATACGTACATGCTATTGAAATACTGAACACTGTAAAATATATATTTAGATTGATTTAGAAACTTTAGTAAATAAATGGCACTCTGTATTCCCTTGCTGCCTTTCATTGAAAACAAGCGACAGCTGGTCCCATAGTGATTGTCTTCTGGAAGTGCAGTTGGGTCCACACTGGAGTGGATTTTCTTGGGGAGAGATAATGACTGGTACAATCCTTCCTGTGGCTCATTTGGATGACTGTTTGGATGCTTCTTTGGTGGTTGGACAGGACAGTAGGTCATAGGAGTTCTGACTTACTATAGGTCACTGGAAGGAGGTGAGGCGTGCTGTGAGGACAGAGTGAGGTCTGTATCTGCAGGCAGACAAAAGTTAAACATCATTATGAAGCCTCTGCTAAGTGAAAAATAACTATAGACAGCTCTGCCATACTTTTAAATATTCAGAACTCTGTTTCATTTTTACTACTCATCTGCTGGCTGGAGTCACCACAGCCAGCATAATTGTAGGAAGAAAATGTACATGCTTACTCTGCTTCTGTTATTCCCTTCTTTGGGCCATTGTGGATTCCACTATGTCTGTTAATTGTATTTTATAAATGACATAAATGTACATGGAACATTACAACAGGGAAAATATGACAACAGTAATACTACAGAGCATAATCCCTGCCTCAGGAGCTTCTTATCCAAAGGCCTGAACATATTCATGATACTCAGTGTGGAGATGTTATCTGTGCTTGGCTTAACATGAGATTTGGGGTTCTGAGAAATGGGCAGGAAGAGGAGCTGAGAATAGACCTGAGCCTCTCCAGGGACAAGACATCTGGGTCTGAGCATCACCCATGAGGTTCTGGTGCTCTTAAAAACTCTTCTTTGTGGGGATTAGGAGGGATTTCGGCTCCTCATTCTACTTAATGGGAAATGTTTGGGCATTTTTTAGATAAACAAAACAAAGGTATGAAAGAATTTACATTTAATTTAATTAAAAATGATCATTAAAAAAGCAAACCCCAAAGTATACTTGGCAATTTGCACAGCCTTGTTTAACACTTCTCAGGTGCAGCACAGTTACTCTCACAGGACCAGGCCCTGAGGGGATGCCAAGAAGAGAAATGCTTGAAAGCAACATACGGAAATTAAACACGAAGTAAAAGCTCGAGTGGAGATAGGTGGGTTCAGGAGCTGTCTTCAGGAGAGTGAGCCAAGGCTACACAGTGGGAAGTGTGTAGAAAATGAAAGTATGCAGGAACTGAAAGGTATTCAGCAGCAGTCATGTCAGAGTAATCCGTGCAGTCATTTCCTCCTGACGAGTGTATGTAGCACATCACAGAGCGGGGCTGTTGTCAGGGGAAGGCAAAGGCAATAAACACATGTGTGCATGTCATGGACAGCAGCAATGTGAGGGGATGAGGCACGTATGGGGAGAAGCCACTGAGCAGAAGGCTTCAAAAGATGGAAGTGCATTCAAGAAGGGCTGGTATTTTTGTGATAAAACTGACCAGTTGTTCATAATTAAAAATGTGTTTCCCCAAGGTCTCTTGAATTTTTTCGCCAGGATCACAAAGCTGTTCTAATCTCCACTGGTGTTAGAGCTTGAGTTAAATGTCTGCTGACATCTGCCAGGGTAAGTATCTTTGTTTCCTCCTCCTATCTCTTACAGGAATCTTGGTTCATCTAGAAGAATTCAAGTTCTGGAAGGCTCCAAGTCCTAGAGGAAGAGATTTGGGGCACAGTAAAACTTCTTCTTCTTGGGATCCCATAGAAAGCCAGTATCTGTCTGATCCAAATTTCCATAGTGCTGGTAAACATCTCACTGTCTTCCCGATGTGCCAGTGTGTCAGTGAGGTTTGAGTTCTGTCGGGGACACAGAAGTGACAGCTGCTTTATCTGTGTGCAATGAGCTACTAAGGAAGGACAGACCACACTTTGGCTCCCTAAGACCAAAAAATGCTTTGAGTTTTTGAATATTTGAGCTATTGATTTTTTTCCCCAAGTTAAACATTTTCTAAGAAGGCTGCCATAACTATGTCTCTTCCCCTTTAAAATGATATATGGTGTCGCTTATGACGAAGAGTCCATCCAATTCTGCAAATCTTTAAACACCAGCCTACCCCCTCCCAAAACTTCAGTTGGACTTGCAGTACTTTTTTATCCCAAGCCATCTCAAATCTCTAAGGACTGCCATACAAATTTAAAATTTCTCCTTGCATTACTGCATTTTTATTAACCAGAATTTATTGTTATTACCTGACATCCTGCTCAGCCCAGAGCATTTGTTGTGACACAGGAGAGGGTATGATTAACTCAAGCATCATAGACTTGTTCAAGCCTTCTTGCTCTCCTGCAGGTGGGAGTAAATTGTTGTCCCTGTTGGGTTACATCTCCTGGCAGCCTTTGTGCCTGTTGCCCCCTCACTCTCCGGAGGCTGGTGGATGGCTGTGGGGTGTAGTGTCACTCACCTGCGTGCTTATTCTTCTGTGGCAAGGGTTAAACCTGGAGAGGCTGTCACGGGCCTCCTTGGTTGAAGGGACAGCTGGAGTCACCACCATATCTGGGCTGCAGTTTCTCCACATTCTCCTGGGCATTGATTGCTCGTTGCTTGTTGGGATAGGGGGAAAACTGAGAGAGATCACTTCATTGTTTGTATCCTGTATGTTTTTTGTGAGTAAATTGTCGGCATAGGCAATTGTCTCTTTATCCAAGTCCAAGGGATATCTGAGTCCAAGACAGCTGATGACATTATATTGGGCATTCATTTTAGAACTGCTGAGCCTACAGAAATCAATAGTTTTCCATTATCAGGTCCGACTGGGTCACTAGTCTGTCAATGAGCTGTTACAATTGCTGTACAAGGGTGAACCTGACCAGTCAATTGCTGCTGACAAGAGGAAAACACGCTGACAGCCACTGGAACAAGCCAGAACACAGATTTGCACTTCGGTTTACCATCTGAGAAGGCTGGGAGCTGGGCCTTTTCCAAGATGTAGGGCACGCACTGTGGGAGAAGAGGCCTCCTTTCCCCCTCCCTGCCACACATCAGACAGGCCTTCCCTGCCCAGGGAATTAAGGTTTGTTTCTGTAGTCCCAAACACCCAAGAACTCACTAAGTGGAGATGAAGGAACAAGTGTTGTGTTTTTCCAGCCAGAAAGGGGCGTGCTAAAAGGGACTGCTTCTGCCAGCAAGGCCAGAGAACCACTTCTGCCTGCAGTGACCACTGCAGAGGGATGTGGGCTCAAGGCTTCTTGTCCGTGGCAGGTGCCTGTGCTACACTGGGCAGCAGTGCAGGTGACAGGGTTAACTCCATTTCTGCTCCGTGTTTTAGCACTGACTTCCTATCAAATTTGAGAGCAGAGCAAAAATAAATATTTAGAAATTATCCCAATATTATGATTTTTAATTTTCAACTTTATTAACTTCTTTCAAGTGTTAAATCCTGACCGTTTTATTTATGCCTCCGGTCGTGTGTTTGATTCTCGCAGAAGTCAATATTCACTTGTGCTCCATCATCAAACAAAAAACTGGTAATCAACTTTATCACTGGAAGCCAACTAGCTGGGTTTTAAAAAATACACTACCCAAAAGAAAGATCATTTGCTTTAAATGAGAGGAGAGGGAAGTCTTTTTAACAGAGAAGAGCAAACCTTCCTTTACTGGTAATTAGAAGCACCAGTCTTACATGACTTGCAGCATTTGGTAGCTCAAGCCGCGTCAGATCTCTTACAGCATTAATTAAAAAGAATTTATGTTTTTTTAATAAAATGCTTCATGTTTTAGCCCGTTTTCTTCCTCCTTCCAAATTACGGGGGCTGAAGGGAATTCAGGTTAATATGTTGACACACTTAACAATGCGGGGTCATGTAGCACAATCCGCTCGGCTGGTTCGGCGCGGCGCGGCCCCTGACAGGTCCCATCAGCCGCTGCCCTAAAGGCAGAGGCGAGGGGAGGATTTTAATTACTGCGCTGTGCACGAGTTTGCCAGCATTAAATTGAGACATAATTAGGCCCCCGAATTTTAATAATTGTCCTAGCTAATTGGGCAGACAAGTACGCTCTGCAGCGTGGCGTGATTAGATAATTAGTGTTTCCAAATGACAAAATTGGGCTCTTGATTGCAGATTCCATGTGCGGGGGGGCGGGGAGGGTGAAGCGGGCGGCTCCGTGCGCGGGCAAAGCCGAGCCGAGGGAGGCGGCCGGGCCGGGTGAGCTGGGCCGTGCCCGGGCGAGGATCCCGGCGGGGAGCTGGGCCCGGGGACAGCAGCAGGCCCGCGGGCGCGGCCTGGGACACCTCCCGGGCGCCCCATGCGCGTGTCCCCCACGACAACTGGCGTGAGGCGATTGACCTGGCGGCGCTAATTGATCGCCACGGGCCGAGGACAGTGCGGCACGAGTGGCGGCCATGGGAAGGACAGCGGGGCCCGCGGGACGGAGCCGCCTCGGCGGGAACCCGCACCGGCACCGGCACCGGCAGGGCCCGGCGCCTCCCCCCGCGGCCGCCAGGGGGCGCCGCT
>VZRF01001110.1:2694714-2702789 GCA_013396875.1 Vireo altiloquus | reverse complement strand
ATTAGAAGGCTGTACGAGCAGAGGGCGCTGGGGTAAATCCGCAGCTGAGTGCCGAGCGACGATGCCCGGGCCCCGCACCGTCCCGCCCCGGCCGCGCAGGTGAGCGGCACCGCGGGCCTCCCTCCGAGCCCCGGGCAGCGCTCCCGCCGCGCCTGCTGCCCCGGCCGCTGCCGCAGCCCCGGGGCGCAGGAAGCCCCGAGCAGGCGGTAGACCCTGCCGGACAGGGACTTTCTTTTGTTTGTTATTATTCTTTTTATTTTCTCTGAAAAGAAGCAGTCGTTTTCATGTGGCAGTATAAAGTTGTATCGCTAATAACCGAGAGTTAAAATTCAAACGCTTCGCTAGGAAGCATTTCACGCAGCTGGTGCAAAATCGCAATTTATTGTTTATCCACGGGAAAAGAAAAACAGTTTTATGATTTTTTTTCCTGTGTGTGATAGTACTGTCATTAAAATACAGATGCTTTTCCTACATCAATGATTTTTCACTACAGCCTAAGGGCCTCTTGGCTTTAAAGGTCTAGTTATTTTTGCTAATATATCAAGATTTTAACTCCTGACTATTTCATAAATCAACTCCAGATGCATTGTACAGTATTTGTATACTTATTTTGAGAGGTACATTCCGGCTGAGTAGATTGCTGTCTCACCATTTCAGTGCTTCAAAGCGATGGTGCTGGGAATTCTCAGCTCTGAAGAAAAGGTTAGCTCACAGAAGCAGGATGTGTTGTGTAAAATGCTGATTTATAAAAGTGTTACAATCCATACATCTTGCAGGTCAAATTGCATGCATTATATGATCAGAAATNCCGCGGACACTACCCCGGCAGCCCCGGCGCTGGAGCCGGCGGCGAGGTAGCGCGGGCGAGGCTCGCAGGTGCCACCCCGCTGCTACCGGTACCTGCGGACTGCAGCTCCCGCGTGGAAATCAAAACCTTCTCATTTAAAAAAAAAAAAAATTATACAGCCGACTGCATTAGTATTTTCATTTTAAAAAAATTAGAAGGCTGTACGAGCAGAGGNAGGGACTTTCTTTTGTTTGTTATTATTCTTTTTATTTTCTCTGAAAAGAAGCAGTCGTTTTCATGTGGCAGTATAAAGTTGTATCGCTAATAACCGAGAGTTAAAATTCAAACGCTTCGCTAGGAAGCATTTCACGCAGCTGGTGCAAAATCGCAATTTATTGTTTATCCACGGGAAAAGAAAAACAGTTTTATGATTTTTTTTCCTGTGTGTGATAGTACTGTCATTAAAATACAGATGCTTTTCCTACATCAATGATTTTTCACTACAGCCTAAGGGCCTCTTGGCTTTAAAGGTCTAGTTATTTTTGCTAATATATCAAGATTTTAACTCCTGACTATTTCATAAATCAACTCCAGATGCATTGTACAGTATTTGTATACTTATTTTGAGAGGTACATTCCGGCTGAGTAGATTGCTGTCTCACCATTTCAGTGCTTCAAAGCGATGGTGCTGGGAATTCTCAGCTCTGAAGAAAAGGTTAGCTCACAGAAGCAGGATGTGTTGTGTAAAATGCTGATTTATAAAAGTGTTACAATCCATACATCTTGCAGGTCAAATTGCATGCATTATATGATCAGAAATACATAGAGGATTAATCTTCCAGTGCTTATTTTAAAGCATCATGTTGTCTCTAAAGGTGAGGGTGCCAGAGACATACCGGAGCAGAAGCCAGAAGGTGCATCTTCCAACACACCCCAGCATGGAGAAGCTATGGCAAAGCAATCCTGTACTCTGATAATAAACCCCCAAGACCTAACCCTCACCTCAGCCTTGCTGGGGAGCGGTAAGCACCCTGCCCTGCCTATGGTGAAAAACACCTCCTGTGAGCCAAACAGATGCCTTCTCGTTTTTAAAAATCTTATTCTGACTTTGACGGGCTCTTGACCAGCAGGTGACACATCCTCGGGCCTATGAACCTCCGAGGGTGTTGCTTTCCCAGCAGCAGTTGCTCTCTGAGAAGCCTCAGTAGCCTCTGAGCCCAAGGGGGCTCTGGGGGATTGGGGGGATGTGCTCATGCAGGCTCCGTTTTGCCATCCTCCTGCCAGCCTGCAGCTAGGCTTTCCTGTTCGTAGGTAGGCTTGTGGTGCTCGTAGGAAGGTGACAACCAGCTCCAAGTTTGTGGTTACTTTGTGGTTACCAAGCCTACTTGGTGAAGTTGAACAATTTAATTAGTGCCTGATGAAGCCTTGGATAATCTGTGTTACATCAAATTGTCTTCAAATCTAAAGCAGTCGTCAGAGGCTAGATGCAGGGGAAGTAACAACACAGTGGTAGTTCCTGCCCTGATCCTGGGAGAAATGCTGTGTGGCTGCACCACAGCACAGCCATACGAGCACAGCAGCCTATAGTGGTGTGTGGCCATGTCAAGGCCAAGGTGAGGCTTCTATTCCCAAGACACTCTCGTGCTATTTACGAACCAGATTACAGCTTGGGTATGCATTACTTAGCAACCCTTGCCAGGAACGCTCTTCGTCTGCTTCGCGAGAAGGCTGGAACTCTTCCTTCAAGGACGCTGTCAGATAACTGTGCTGTCTCTTGTGTGCAGAGTTTTTGTGATGCAGTGGCAGGACGATGGGAGCTGAAGGCCCCTCGGACGTGGGACGGAATGGCACTGTGTGAGTTTGTCCTGTTTCTTGCAGGAAACGTGCTCCACCCATGCTTCATGCCCTGCCCAGCCTGCTGCTTCATCTACAGGTGTAGAAGAAGGGTGGGGTTTTTTGGTTAAGATGTTACTGTCTTGAGACCTGGTTATTTTAGCAAGTTTCTTTCCAGTTCCAAGTTAATACTACGATTCTGATGAGTTGAAGTACAGAAAATGGTATCCCCGTCCTGCCTGTTGTCTTCTTGGTCAAGCCTAGACTCTGTTTATTGCTTCTTAAATGGTAGTTGGGTTTACCGAGTTTTCAGATCTTCCCTGGGGTGACAGTGCTGATTGTCGACGCTGGAACTGGCAAGTAGAGTTGAAGTTAAAGTTATTTGCTTTGTGAGTAATATGGTATTTTTTTTTCTGAGTACCAGTTCGATTAAACAGTTTTGTGGGGTTTTTTAAAATGACTTTAATGGTGCTTAAAACATAAAAAGTAAATAATTAGACATATAAAATAGGGTGTTTATTTATAGTGGTCCAATTGAAGCAGCTCCAGTTGTTAGTGTTAAAATAGTAATTCTCCTTATGGTGCAGGCAGCTGTAGAAGTTGGAAAGCATTTTAAACTAGTAGAAGGGTTTTCACACTCCCTTCCTCAATGAGGCGCCGTCTTGCTATTCCTCTGTTCTTAAAGATGACTGCAAACCAGGGTCGATCGGGAGCCTCCATATGCACCTACGTGGGAAAGCACATCCGGCCGGCCGGAGGAGGTGCCGGCTGCCGGCGGTGTTGGCAGAGCTTCGCTTGTCCAGCAGCTCTGGGCTTTACCGGGCCACGTCCGCATTTCTTGGTCACCGCTTTCGGCGTGTCTCCCCAGCGTGGGGAGCCCCCCAAGACTGCCCAAACCCATTACCGAGCCCCCCCTGCCGCGGCCGAGGAGCGCACCGTGCCGGCGGGGCGGGGGGGCTCGGGCGCGGCGCCGCCGGGAGCCGCTGAAGGCAGGACTTCAAAGGAGCCGTCGGGGGCGAGAGGAGGCGGACAAAGCAAGGGCTACCGAACGCGGGGCTCCGCCGGCGAGTTTTAAGGCGCTTTAAGTCTAAAGGAGAAGTGACAGGGCAATCATCTCCTCGGCTCGGCTGCGGATGGGAGGGCGGAATCTTGCTAACAGCTCGTGTATCTGTATATTTAATTGCGACCTGGTTGCATGTTCCTGTTGAGGAAGGATGCAGATTACAAACGAATGTATAAAAACGCAGTTGACAAGCCCGGGAAAGGGATAACTGACAGATGAAACGAGAGTCAGCGCGGAGCTAACTGGTAAACGCATTGGTACAAAGTCAGATACCTTCTGAGAGGAGGAGTAGTTTGTTTTATTCCGGTGCTCCAGAGTTTTTTGTCTCCTACCGGTGTGATAGGGTAGAGAGGAGCTAATGTGCCCTGTTTGGGATACAAACATGCAGATTAGATCAGACTTCAAACACCGTGTTTCACTCGGGACAGTCAGAGGAATAAACCAGGCTTCCTCCACCGAGGAAAACATGGAAATTTCTTTTAATGTTTTAAGGGGATTTAAACTTGTTTAAACACAACTGTTGTGCATACCGTTTTAGGGAGCTTTCGGGAGTTTATAGGGTCGGGAGCTGGGGCCCGGAGCTCACTGCCACCGTTGTGCAAGGCTGGGGCGCTGGTAGAGTATCAGCGCGGCTCCCGGTTTCTTCACTTTTGTGTTACTTTAAGTTTTCAATGAGGCTAGTGTAATTACGAGGCGTTTAACTTTTTGCCAGGCTCTTTCATTATGGCTTTGCATTTGCACCTCGCTTTTAAGAGAAGTAATAACATTCACAGTCAGGGGCAAATCCTGTTAATGAACAAATTAAAGTTCAAACAGTTATTCAAGTTCACAGCCCCTCTTGCTGCTTCTTTAATAAGAGTTATACATGTTACTTTCTCTCGGGATCACTCCCCCTTTTATTACTTTTTAAGCTTTTCATAAGCACTAGCGGGCTATACGGGCAGCTCCCAGCCTCTAAAGAGCCCACAAATCCTGAATGGAGCCCTAATCCGACCTTAATTTGGCAACTTTTGTAAAAAACATAAAAGCTCGGGTGCCACCCTTGTGCACTCAGATTATAATGTCGCAGGGAACAAACCGGGGGAAAGGCTCCTCTATCCCGCACCCACCTATTTGATTTGGTTCCCTCCCCTCAGGAGCTGTGCAAAAAGCCTCTGTTAGTGCCCCACGGCTACCGGGAGAGAAATGAGGATCGATACCCTGGGAATTTCCACCCCCTCCCACGATAGCTCTACCCGGCGCTGCTGGGCGTGGGCTGCCGGCGCGGCCGGTGCCCCGAGCCCGTCCCGCAGCGCTGCCCTTGGGCCGCTTGCCTGCCTCAAGTGTTAGCAACGCGCAGTTAAAAAAAAAGATAAATCCTTTCGCTCTTCCTCTCTTCCCGCCCCCGGCCCCTCTTCTCTTTCTTCAAACCTTTCGCGATTAGACTGCACTCACCTCGGTATTTGCATAACATGAATCTAAATTCGCCTTGTCAGGGGCTGCCCCGGCCCAGGGCAGCCGCGGCTCCCGGTGGGAGCGGGCGGGGAGCGGGGCGGCCCCTCCCGCGGAGCCGGGCTCTGGGCCCGGGGGGCGGCGGGCAGAGTCCAACAAAGCACGGGGAGTTTGACACTGGTTCAAGGCAGCGCCGGTGCAAAAGCGCTGTCTATGTACAAATAGAGGAGATCACCCTCCCCATTATCTACCTCCTGGCGAGTGTTTGATTTGTGACATCAAAAGCTTATCAAGGCAAGCTCACAAAAAAAAACGAAAAAAAAAAGAAAAAAAAAGGGGGAAAAAAAGTACCTCTTCATGAAGGGAGATCCCTGCGGTTTGGGTGATGCAGGGGAGGGAGGAANTGCGGGGCCGGCCGCGGGTGCGGGGCGCTGCCGCGGGCGCGCAGAGCAGCGGGCGGGCGGGCTCGCCCCGGCGGACGGCTGGAGGGAGGCCCTGATTCCTCGCAGCCATCCACACAGAAGTGGTTTGATATAATCACCATGACAACTGCCGCCTATAAGCATACAAATAATAGAGATGAAATAGACAAAAGATTAGCATGCCATGAAAAGTACAATAAGTTTCTTATTTAGCATTTAGATAACTGTCTTTCCTTCGGAGCAGGCTTCAAAGTTGAACCCAGTTTAGACCAAGAGGATTAATTCTTTCTCCCGCATGCTTCATTGAATCTCTCATTACCAAACTTTGTCTGTATTGATGTAAGATTTGATTGAAGATTAGAGCATTTAGCAAATCTTGCTTTTCTGCATGTATCAGGCCTTTTCAAGCGCAGACCGCGCTGCCCAGTGGTCAATACCCTTACTTTTATCCAGTGTCTGCTTCATTTAAACTTAATCAACTCCCTCAATGAACTGGAACAGGGAAACGTCCCTGAGGTAAGAATGTTGTGCTTTTCTTCGATAATTCTTTGCTCCCTCTCCCAATCCACTGGCGTTAAACCTAAAATTGCTCTCTGATGAACTTAATCAATATGATAATGACAATTGGGGATGAATGGCTCGGCCTGTGCTCAGCACGGAAAAGGTAGACGGCTGTGCCCATTGCCCAAAAGCAACTTCTCCTTTCTCGCCTCTCCTTTTGTGTTCACTTCTCCCACCTTTCTTTCTCTCTCTCCCCCTCTCCCCCCCTCTATGACACCGACCGCTGTTCACGCTGGAGAATGATGCTTCTTTGTGCGGCAGGAGGACTCGTATGTCACCGCCCGGAGGAGCGGAGCGGAGCGATTGGCCGGGTGAATTATCTGCCTTGTTGCAGTGAATTATTTGCGCTGTTTCCTTTCCCAGTCAACAAGTTTCTGAGGTATAGCGCAGATCAATCAAAGCTGACAGAGCGCATGTGAAGCTTTTACTGTGTAAATCTGGACCTCTTGTCCCAGCTTCGTTGGCACTGGCATCTGTATATCATTTTTATACTGCTACCAGTAGAGCAATTTCAAAAGTATTTGCAAGGAAAATGGATGTCCCCATCTGTTCCTGGAATCATAAATGTGCCACTTTCGGAGGGTTTTCACTGGTAATCATATCTTTAATGATGAACAAACTTGTGATATATACCTTTCCATAAAATGGGGTTTTCTTCACTTTATTGTGATTGGCTGGGATAAATAGCTTTTCCATATGTTAGGAAGATAAAACATAAGATTGCCAGACCTCGTTTGTTTGATCATAAACAAAAGAAACAATTCGGTCCAAACACTCTTTAAACAGAAACAACTGCAGAATTAAATTGTATTAATAAGCTATCGATGGGTCAGGAGGCAACCAACTGTCTCCATAGAAAAGACAGCTGGTTTAAAATACGAATAGTGGGTCCTCTCTCTGTTTGGGTGACCTGAATGCAGACGTGGATTTTAAATACTCGATGCTAATTTTAATTTTGTTTTTCTTAAAATTGTCTTGTCTTTATCTCCACTTATTTTTTCTCTAGCTTGACTTTGAATTTCCTTAAGTGCCAGAGCGAGGATACGGTGCTGGGTAGTGCATTGCCGTGCGCTATATTTAGAAAGCAGCTGGAAGAGAAAATGTCCTCAGGAATCCGGACTGTTTTGTTGTAAATGTCCCTCCAGTCCCAGCACTGTAAACGTAAACGCTCGTTCTGCAGACGTGTCAGCGCTTCGCGCTACCTGGGAGCGCTGGGTAAGGAGGGGCTCGGGGAGCCACTGGTGACCCCACGGCACTCTCCAGCAGCCTTAGAGATGCCCAGGGCAACGAGAGGTGCTGTGGCCAGGGCTGCCCGGCGGCGTGGCTGCCAGCCCACCCTCGCGGTGGGGAGCAGCGGCGCCTGGGTTTCTCCCCGCCGGAGGCTCCCCTCTTCGCCCGGGGAAAGCGGCAGGTTGCCCCCATTTCTCCGTGCAGAGTGCCTCAGCCGCAGGGTCGCTGCCCGTTTCGGTGGGACAGCCCTCCCCGCCTGCCGCCGCCCCGGTCCGGGCAGTCCGCACTGGCGGAGTTGGTGCATTGCGGCGGGGTCCGGTGGCGCGGACAGTCCTCGCTCGTCCCTAGAGCAACAACAGCACCCTCAGACCCACTGCCCGCTCCCTACAAGGATTGAGGGTCGATGCTAAAGGAGGTCTCGTCCGCTGGGGCTTGGCCCTTCGGGGACGGGGACAGGGTTCCCGGGGCAGGCCGTGCCGAAGTGCGACCCCCTCCTGGCTGTCATTCAGGCTGTCATTCAGCGGCACCGGAACAGCGCCGGGGTACACTCTGCTCCGCGCCTTGGGAACCCCGCTCCCGGGCCCGAGTCCCGACGGGGCGGGCGCCCGCCCGGCTGCACACGGCATGCCAAAACCCTCGTGTGCTCGGCGGCCAGGCAGCTCTGCCCACTCCCCAGACGGCAAAGGGGGCCGCTGCCAGCTCCCCAGACGGCAAAGGGGCAGTTGCCACGACGCCGCGACACCGCGAT
>VZRF01001110.1:2649714-2689714 GCA_013396875.1 Vireo altiloquus | reverse complement strand
GCAGTCCTTACTTAGTTGGTGCCTGTATGTCAATTTTCATTTTCTAAGGCCTTATTGGCCACCCAGGCCTTGTGTCCGTCCCCTGAGCAGGGGGCAGCATTATCTGACTTTAGATGCATGCTGCCATTAGACCTGCCAGCCTGGTGTCTGGCTCCTCCAAATAGCTGGCACTCGGATAATGGGAGACAGCCTGTCCAAGCTCGCTGCAACAGCTGGTGCCAGCCAGCCCTGCAAGGACTGGTGCCAGCAGCAGGAGGAGCGTGCCAGGGCCTGCTCATCAAACAGACTGGCAGCCATGGCTGCCACTGTGGGACAAAGGGAAAAGCAGCAGAGCAAGTCCCTCTTGACATGGCACCTCTTGGGAAAGACAGGCGTGTGCCTTTTGGAAGGGGAGGCAAGCTGGAGGATGAAGAGCTGGCTGTTACAGGTCCTGGTGGTTTTGGTAAGAGGCCTTCCCTCCCTGCTTCACTTTCCCAGCTGGTGGGTGGGATGTGATATCTGCATTTGGGAAGCCCCCGAGACTTCTGAATGATCACAGAGGATTATCAGTGGTTATTTTGGGGTCTGCCCTTAGCTGCCTCTTCCCTTTCTAGAAGTGGTTCTTGCAGGGACACAGGTGTGTGTGCTCATGAGGTGCTTCTGGTGCTCCTTTCCCTTGCAAAGCACTGCCCCATTCCTCCCACAAGTTGTTAGGCAGCCTCCTAATAGGTGATATGACCAGCACATCTCTCGTGTAATTTTCTTCCTCCCACTGGAAAAATTGTTTGTTTATGTTCTTCAAATAAATAATAAATGTCTTTCATTCTTGTCTATGATGTGCTTCTTTTCATTATTGAAGGTGAGGTCAGAGTTCTTTGAGAAGGAGGTGGAGAGAGAGAGCATGAACCATTAATTCCATGGGAATTTCTTCCATGTATTTCAGACTAGTTCCTAGGAAAGTGCTTAGCACAGTTTTCTGCACAGATGTGCTTGAAACTGGTATGAGATGTTTCTGAAGCTCTGAGTGATGATGTTTTCCCAGCATCACTGGTACGCCCTGGGCATGGCTCTATGGCTGCTCTAAAGGCACAGACAACATTCCTGAATCTGACTGTATTCGATGGGAAGTCAACAGGGAGTGTGGAGGGAAGGCTTAGTATGAACACAAATCAAAAGAAAAATGCAAGTGGGGATCCTACTTGAAAGCCCATATAAACACCTCAAAAGTAATTTTTATAATTTTTTCCACAGCCAGTGAATATTTCTGGGGTATATGTACACAGCAGAGGGTGGGCTTTATCCCCTTGCTTTATCCAAACAGTGAGCAGGTATGGATTCTGAGAGCATGTGCAAGAGGATCTGGGACTCCCAGTGTTCTTCCAGTGTTTTCTCTGACACTGTCTAATATAAGTTATCTAAGGTCCTCAGTGATGCTGAGTCTCCTGTTCTCTCCTGCTTGTGCTTTCCTTCCTGCCAGCTCTTGGATAACTTGCTGCCTCCCCTCACCACCTTCATTATCCATGCTGCTGGAGTTTTAAAGAAAGGGGTCAAGCCTGGATCTCCTGCTCTCCAGGTCGGTGCTGATCCATGGGCTTTCACAGTGGGTGAAGAAGTGGATGCATATGTGTTTTAAGGTCCAATGCTGCCTGCTCAGAGGATGGCAGCTGGATGGATGTCCCCAAGGATCAAGGGTGAGTGATCATTTATGTCCTTTTGGGGGCACCAGGGACGCAGAATGAAACGGAATGCCTTCAAGGCCATCAAGGGATGGGCTCTGTTGGGACATAACACTAAAGAAGAGTTCTAGATTGATAAAGTGAATGTATGTCTTGTGTTGGGCAGCAGTTTGGGGAGCGTGGCTCACACTTTGCCACTGTCACACTGTTGGTGGATCAGAGGCCCTACCTCTGCTTTGCTCCTGTGGAGTGTGGTGTGCTTGGAGGTCCCATATGAGGATCTCATAGCAAGGGCAGGGGTTTTGGCCCTGTAGAAACCACAGTGACTAATTTTTTCAAGGGGAGGTCTTGGAAGAGCGACAATCCTAAAATGACATGAAGCAGGTGAATATCACATTTGTTTTATACAGTTTATGTCCACACAAATAGTCCCTATTTGGTAGAGCAGCCACAAGCCATCACAAGTGCCGTTATTGCAGGATGGCACCATTTGCACATGTGCCATGTGAATACACAGCAGAATTGCTGTCTATTAGGGCCATGGTTTTGAGATTAAAATTCAATTTTTTTTGTAATGCAGACATAAGAAGTTGCATAGCCATGTCTATAATTAGGCAGTCATTGTTGCAGTTCAAATTAGTTGTCATACCCTACATCATAACTGTTCCCAATTTTTTCCCCATTTTTGTTCTATGTTGAGTAATAAGTGAACAGCAAGGTTCTACATAGTATTCAATGAATCTGGTATTATGGATAATTTTGGAAAATAATTCCTCATTATTTTGTATACTGGCTGCTTTTGTTTATTGGATTGCTGGTTGGTCAGTTCAGCTTCCTGTCCTTGGGGCAGCACCAGAGCTGTTGTACTGGTGATATTTAGCAATTCCAGTGGGATGTTGCTGGGGGGTCACAGAAAGGTAAGGTCAAGGCTTCTCAACCTTGACAGCAAGTAGCTTCTCTTTGGGGAAAGTGGTTCTTAATGCAAAGGCTGTAGATTTGCTTTATTAGTCTTGATTCCATTATTCAGACAGTTTTTCTACCTGGCAAACTCCTCCAAACCTGAAGAAGTAGCTAACAACCAAACAGTTAAGAGAAATATCAAAATAAAATATTTCTCATAGATTTCATAAAGTATGAGTTATAGCAGAAAAAGTTATTTTGGATAAAATACACTGCTCTCAATTTTTCGATCTAGGAATGTATTTTTATTTATTTGAAAAGATTTAAGATGGCCCAAACTGCTTGGATGGCATGTAGGAAGCATTCCAGTTTGACAGAAACTTGAATTGATTACTTTTCTGAGGGAGGGGAAAAAAAAGGAGTTTTATTTAAATCAACTTTAAAGCTTTATTTTAAAGGGTGGATATTGGTAGCTGGAGAATACGTTCTGCCTTCCCCTCATATTGCAGCTGGACAGCAATAGCCAGCCTTCACTTATTTATTTATTTCCTGCACAGAGGGGAGGAAAATATAGGTCCATGAATCAATCTAGATAATGGGGAAGGCTGAATGTAATAAATAATACAGTAACAACCCTAAACTAATGAGCTGTTGCTAAGGTACATTTCACAGGCTCATCCTCTATATAAAAAGTCACTAATAATCCCTTGGTGTAATCAGATGATAAAGCTTTGCCATAAGGCAACACCTGTGCAATTAAAGCTGTGGATTCTTTTGCACGTTTCATTAATTTCAGGATTTTGTAAAGGCACAATGACTACACTAATAATCTAGTCTACTTGACTCCATGTCTACTGGAAACAGGGTGTCTAATTAGGTAAAGGTAATTAATTAGAGATAAATGGAGCTAATCAGACTCGGTTAACACTAATTCTCTGAATTAAGACATTTTGGGACACCTACTATTCCACTGGCTTTGATGTTTCCCAACAAACACTGACTTGGAAAGGAGTCAGAAACAGTACGTTTATTCTGTTGGAGATTGTTGGCCCAATCCTGCAGCAGTGCTTGCCCCAGTGGTTTTGTTGGGGGTCTGTGGGACTCCGAGCTGTGCTCGTTCCTGTGGGTGTGCTGGGAGAGCCGTCCCCTCCTACTGTGGCGTGCTGGGGCCTTGGTTTGACACCCCCAGGAGCCAATTGCTGTATTTTTACTGGCTTCTGCCAGGTTTTGCTGATTCTGGTATTTTCCCCACAGCTTTTTTTCCTTGATGGGGGAACATTTTATAATATCGGTTGTGCTGGTGTTTAGAAGGGCCACCCTAACCTCTATTTGAATGTTGTGGACAGCATTCAAAATGCAGAATACTGTGCCTTACCTTAAGGAAGAAATGAGAATAAAAGAAAAAAACCCACAGCAAATTTAGAAGAAATCTGTATTATTTAGTGAAAGGACCAGAATTTCACTGGTGGTTGGTGTATTTGTAGCTCTTTGGAGGTTGTGAGCCTGTTCTGGTGTGGTATCAGATACTGTTCATCTTGCTTAGGTAATCAACTACAATTGCATTCAGGTGCCAGCATCTTCAAAACTAGCAGGACTATAGGGCAGGGGAGAATAAACGTGAGTGGGACAAGAAGTGAGCAAGAAATCTAGTTGCTTCACTGTTGTGGATTTCCTACATGCCTCTGTTGTGAGATCTGTGTTAAGAGTCCTGTTTTGCCTTTTTTTCACAGGTAAATGTTACTTCCTCCTATGAATTAGAGTGTAACACTGGTGGCAGATTTGGTGGAAAGATGCTGTGACTGGTAGATGCCCACACTGAAATGATAGTGTTACCACCTGCAGCTTTGTTAGTGTTTGGGGATGGGACCGTGCTGGGCATGTGGAGCAAGTGCATTTTAGAAGGTATTGCCTCTTGTCTATGCCTGGTGTTAAGCTACAAAGTAAGATGATTTCCCCTCCCCTGTGGATGGTCTGCTCATTTCAGCTGCAAAGCATAGCTGATGGAGAGTTCTTCATCTATCGCTTGAGCGCTGGGAGGGGTGGGAAGCACTCCCCCTGCCTGGATCTAAAGAAGGCCAGATGCTTTTTAAAACTTGTATTTCTAAAATACCTAAGCTGATGTTGCACAGTGTGGTACATAACTAACAAGAGTGAGGCAGGAATGAACGCTTGTAGGATGAGCTATAGCCTGAGGTAAGTCTCCATGAGCTGAGCTACACTGCCCTCGACAGAGGAGATGAAATAGAAATGTCTGAATACTTCTATTAAGAGATACTATTTGGATTGACCTTTCAGTAACTTGTTAAACTACAGAAAACATTTCTGTTTTCTAGATGCGAAAGACCTGCTGGGTCATGTAGTCGACAAATGCCCCTCTGGATATTTGTAATAGCAGCTTGGTGACTTTGGGCTTTCAGGAGCTGCTGAGGCTTGGGCCCCACTGTTCAAAATAACTTGCATTTCCAAGAATGGACAAATCCCATAAAACAGTTTCAGAGTAGTGGATAAAAAAGAAATGTTGCAACTGTAGCATTCAGGCAAGAGAAATGATTTGGGGTGTGTGTCCCCTGTACCCTGGGAGGCAAAGTGCTGCTGTCTCCTGGCTTGGCTGCACGCTGTTAGCATGGAGATGGGCCAGAGTCCAGACAGAGGACAGACTCCAAGCCTTTGGTTGGGGCTGTAGAGCAGTGGTATGGGACCCCAAGCCCAATTTGCTGACAGCAGTTTAACCCCTCTTGTGCTATTGAGGTCACCAGTCAGTGTTCAATCACATTTATATTTTTTTGTATAATAAGAAATTTGAGGGTTTCACCCTTCAGCACAGCAGGTTTGCTGTTATCAGTTGCTCATACTGTCATCTGATGCACTTGTTCTTTTGAATACAGCCCTGTCTATTGCCCAGGCTTCAGATGCTTTGAGGAGTTCGAGTTCAACACACTGTGCAGGATAGAGGGGAGATGTCCAGAGGGGTCACACAGCTGTCGATGCCCTGTTTGGGCTGACCACTCTGCACCTGCAGTTCTGAATGCTTCTCTAGTGGGAAGGTGAGCTGAGTGTCTTGGGTGTCTGGAAGCTCTAAACATGTCAGTCTATTCTTCTTGAATGATTTGGCTAAGATTCACTGTGTTCCAGTCTGACACTCCTTGTCTTCTGCAGGCATGGATCAACATCTGCTGGTCTTGGATCACAGAGTTGCTGATGTCCACAGACCTGTTCAGGCGAACCCTTAGGTAAAAGATGGGATTCAGCTCACCTGACTGTGCACAGCTGCATACAAAGTTCCTTTCCAGACTCCCCTCATTGGAGAGAAATGGGCACTAGCATTGTTACTCTGACCCATTTTGGGCTTCTTACTGAAGTCATGGCTCTGCTTCACCAGTGCCTGCTTTCAAGAAATCCCTGGGTGACTTCAGTGTGTGGTGTGCAAGTTTGTCTGGGTTCTGTGTTTATTATGGTGTGGTCTTGAGTAGGTTAGTTGTGACAGGGGAATGGTGTTGTATTTGGAGCGTGAGAGGGCATGGAAAGTAAAAATGAGTGAAAAAGGTATGCTGGTTTGGAATCCAGACATCTCTGCTATCTGCTTTGGGCTTGCTGCAATTTACTTCATTTCTCTTTGGTTTTGTAAGAACAAGAATATTAAGTAGAGAAAGCAAAAACGTGGCAAGAGAAATAGGATGAGATATTTTGAGCCTGTGGAAAGGAGTGAGTGTTGAGGAGGAGCTGGTGGCTGGTGTCAGAGCAGAGCCCCCGGGTCCCGCGGCAGAGGGATGGACGTCTCCTCCCCGCCAGCCCAGGCAGCAGCGCAATGTGGGGGGCTGTGCACAGCCCCTGGAACCTGCCAGCCCCGGCCGAGGTGCAGGTGCCTGCAGGGCAGATGGCTGCCCGTGGGCACGGTGGCACCGAGCCCCTCACCTCCTGCCACGGCTCCCAGGGGAGTCTCTGGCTCTCAGCACTAGGATATGTTATGACCCTCGGTGTCCAGCACCTGTGCTGAAGTGTATTTCTAGGTGAGAAAGGGCATTTAAAATGTTCCCATATTCAAACTAAATATTTTGGTAATTTCAATGTTAAATAAATACTTTAATTGGCCAAATTATAAGAGCAGAAAATTCCTTAGTAATAACCTCTGTTCACTTCTTTCCTCCTTCATTTTTCATAACAGCCTTCCCACTTGGCCTTTGATTGCTGTTTACCAGAGCTGCATCAAAGCAGTTTCTCTCCATGGCTCTGGGCTACGGTGAAGTCCATAATCCAGCATCTTGTCAGCCACTGGAGTTTTGAAGCTAGCCTCAGTATTTGTGCCAGGAATGGAACCTCTGTTCTTAAAAGCAGCAGTGAGTTCCCTGCTCTCCCATGGTACACAGAACCTTCCTAAGCAGCTGCTGATCAGCAGTGCTGTCTATTCACACACAAACACTGGCTGTAAATGTCAAATTTTTCAAACAAATACTGTGCTAAAGCTAAGGAATGTGTTGTGGGTTTTGTTGAATGATAGAGGACTGTGTAGAATGAGTTTTGTGTAGAATACCTTATTTCATTATGACCCCTGTTACCTCCCTATAAAGCAAGTCAAAACATTGTTCAGTGTGTGGTTTAACTGCACTACAGTAACAAAATGCTTAATACTTTAAGGAGGGAGTTCTAAAATTTAATAGTTTATTTTATTATTACTCTTTTGGATATAATTAACTAGGGATGCACTTCAAACTGTGTCCTCCTTGCTACTGAAATGTGTTTTTATGTTTCACTCCAGGGGAAAAAGAAGTCTGTCAGACCATGGGTCTCTCCCTTGATGCACATTATTAGAGTCTTTTTAGAGACAAGCAAGCCATTTTGCTGTCATTGGTCTTGTTCAAATAGAGGGTGTTTATCCATGCAGTCCTCTGGGGAAGGGTGTCAGGGAGGGATCAGCAGCCAGCAGCTGACACGGGTACAGCATGCTCATTTGACTCTCCTCCAGTGTTGAGCTTGCATGGTTCTTGCTTCTGAAGCAGCACTGCTTGGACACCCTGTCGTGACTCCAGGTAATGCCTTTGAGTCTGGTACTCCCCTGGACTGCGACCATGTTGAATGAATGATCCCATCAGAGGAAAAGGGAATCTGGGCTGGAGAACATGGCAAGGTTGGTGTCAGGTGTTTCACAGTGTCTGGCATTGTGTCCTCAAAGTTTGGCCTTAAAATCCACTCTGTGTACAGAATAATGCCTTCTGCTTAACTACACAGGCTTTTATTTTCATGTAAAACTAGGCAGGCTGAAGTGTTTGTGTGACAATGCTAAAGAAGAGATTTATTTGTGGATATTATTTCATATTTCCATGCTGAACTTGCAGCTTCATACCAAAGACATCACATCTCCTGTTCCAAAATACCCAAAGTGAGCTGAATGATCTCCTAAACTTGTGTGTTGTTCTTTGGTGAAGCCGCAGTGTTGCAGCAGACTAACCCCTGTGAAGGGGTTGACAGGATTCCCAGCTTCCCACCAGCTCTGTGCTTTCCATAAGCTCAGCATTTCTCATCCCATTTCTCTTGCTGCTCAATACTACTCCTATTGTGCCTTTGAAACATGTTCAAATTAAGTTTTAAAAAGTCACTCAAATATCTTTTCTTGGAGCAGAATGGCACGAATCTACTTCATTTTAAGGGGGCTGAGGCTGGACTCCAGTTACAAAACTGCCAATGAAGCTCCCTATATTTTTGTTCAGTTTTTTGCTACTCTCTTGGATGATTCCCTTTCCCCCCTTGTATTAACAATCACTATCTTTCAGATTGATGCAGCTATTTTGCAGGTGCCTTTGTCAGAAGGCAGCCAGCAAACCCTTTTGGGGACTGTGTTGGAGACCACATCTGGCAAAGCCTTCCCATCTGAGCAGGAATAGTCCCAGCCTATGAAAACATGAGGGCTGAAGAATCAACATGGGCAGAGCCTGGAGGACCACTCATGTCTTCAAATCCCATTATCTGCACCTCTCTGGCACGTGGAAGGAGCAGGGAGAGCTCGTGTTTGGGGTGAGCGTGTACCATATACTGCAACACCAGTAAGGTTTGGAGTATGGGTTCTGGTGCCTGTTGCATGTGGTGGGAACTGCTTGTCGCATCAGCTGTGCAAATCCACGTGTCTAGGACTTACGTAAGCCTCTATATCTGTATGTCTGTGGCTGCACCACAGCAGACTCTCCCTAGTGTTGGTGGGGTCCCAGGAGGCACTGGTGGTTCTGTGCCTTTGCTTGCAGAGCCTGGCACTTCCTGAGCAGGCATTTGTGGCAGGGCTGGATGAAGGAGGGGTGCAGGGAGGTGCTGCTCAGTCTGGGTTCTGCATGCAGGCTGTGCCATCTGAAGCACCAAGAGCTGCACAAGCGGACTTGTCCTTTAAATAATGTCTCACACGGGATACAAGCGAGGAAATTCTCAAAGAATCTTAAGAATGTGCATTTTCCATGTCCAGCCTGGTCTTTTTGCTATAACAAGCTATTTTTTGTGTGAAGGCTATTATTGAGGCTTAGGCCAGTTTTGGCTGAGGTTCCTGTGCATGACCTACTCTGTCCTTAAGCATTGCTCTGAGCCTCAGTGCCAGCCCAAAGCCTATGCAGGGTGCATGCTTTTTCAATACTGATGAGATGATGTTACCTGGCTGTCCTACATCACGTCCCATAACGTGTTGGGTGCTGACTTCACCCCCAGTCTTGCTGGCACGACTTACAAAACACTTGGTTGCAAACCCTTTTTTTCCTTCAGCCTTCTTCCAGGTGACAAGTCGAGGTCCCATTGACCACACTCCTCCTAAGGTGGTCCGAATGTGGTTTGTCTTATTTGGGATGCGAGTGCCCTGTCAGCTGGTACCCAAGGGCTCTGCAGGGATCCTCTCCCATCCTGTGCTGGTGCTGGGCTCTGCCGCCTGCCTGGCTGCCAGCTCCAGTTCTGCTCGGCCCGTCAGAGCACGACCTGGGGAGAGTGACATATGGCAGGAGAAAGGCAATTTAGGGCAGGCCTAGAAATCAGAGGCAGTGTTGTTACAAGCTGGGCCTTGGGTTCACTGGCACGACATGAAAGACGGCGTTGGTGTCTGCTGGAGCTCGGTCTCCTCTGGCTCTCCTGGCAGCTGCTGGCTCCCCACAGAACTTGTAATCCCTGCCACAGCGGCTGCAGAGGGGTTCAGGGCAAAGGATGTGAGTGGAATTAGCAAATTCTTTCATCCATAGCAAAATTCTTAATTGCACTGGATAACGTTTTGGTCAGTTCCTGATTGTGAATTTCCGAGACCTTGTTTGTTTGCTGAAAAAGTTGGAATGAAGTATTTTGATGTTTCATATTTAATGATGTTTAAAAGCAGTCGAAAGATACACAGTCTGGAAGCATTTTATTTGCTCATTTCCAACAGAGAGCTTTCTATCCTCTCTTCCTTGTTTCACTGAAAAAATGATGAACTTTTTCCGAGTTGGTTTGGTTTTTTTTTCTGGTTATCAAGGAGTAAAGGCTACCAGTTCTGAACCTCTTGCTAGGATTTTTTTTACATGATCTGTTTTGTGAATGACCGCAGGTGATATGGTAGCTGTTGAGGGTGGAATAGCCACACCTGCTGGTTGGCTGCTACAACCAGAGAAATCTAAAGTGACTGGATGGGACAATGTGGAAGCTGAGTAACTTCTTGGGGGTCTTTGCTAGAAGGTGTGGTACTTGTGATCTGGGCTCAATCTCTCTCATCTTTCTTCAAATTCCATTGTTCAGGAAAGCCAAAGAATAACTCACATTATGGGAGAGATTCTTTCAATACACATAATTTGTGAGTTGAAAAATTTGAATGTTAAGTTTAAAGGTTTATTATCATGCTCAAAATAATGCCTGAGATGTTCACCCAGACATTATCCTAGAATAAGGCATACAGAATTATAAAGTTTAAAGAAATATGTCTGTTAGTGATATGATAGTGAGAGATTTGGCTCCTTGTCCCTTCATTAAGAACAAATTCACCCCAAGGGTGTAGTCTGATCTTGGCAAATAGTGTTATAATAGCGAAAGAATATTGCCTGCTGGATAGCAGACATTGATGATTGAATTTAAGTGTGTATTGTCCACATAAAGCAAACAACATGCCTTTCTTTTTTTCCCCTCCGTTTTTGTGAACATTCATCACTGGTGCTGAAGATGGAATATGTGGGCTTGCTAATTATTGTGTTTTTAACTGATAATATACTGTAAATTTTGTATAATACAACTGTGACCTTATAGACAGTAAGACATGACAGCAGGCCCATAATTATAGTATGCTGAAGAAATGCTTGTTATTATCTACTATTTTTAGGACCAGTGTGCAGAGCCTCTTAATTTACATAAGCTTTAGACATTCACACATTTTCTGTCTTTGCTTGTGGATGATAAATTTTGTTCAAATGAAAGATGAAGACGTTGTGTTAGGTGAGAGGTTAGCCAACTGGGAACTTGATTACTGTGAACAACAAAAGCATCAGTGGAAACTGAAAAAGGAGTATTTATTTGAGAAAGAATTGTTTAACCCAAGATTCACAACATGAAAACTGCAATATTCAAATGGAGTCTTGGTACCTTGTGATTTGAGAACTGGTTAAACGATAATGGGGGGGAGAAAAGAAGACAGGGAAAAATCCTATAATCTGTTTGTCACAAGGAAGGTGAATATTTCAGTGTGTTTGTATAAGGAATTAATGTCTTATGCTTGTTGAGGTTTCCCTGTTGAGTGCTGAGGACACAAGCTATTTCCAGGGGATTCTGGGGAAGGGTCACTTGCTCACTGGTCTGCCTGCCCAGCTGCCTGCCAAGCCGCTTCCCTTGGCCGTGTTGAAGGCCCCAGCTCTGAACGGCTGGTGAGGTGTCTTGCCTTGGGGATGTTGAGGTGTGGGGCAGAGGCTGTGCACCGTCAGGGTGGCACACCATCCCCCAGCAGAGGTATGGTGGGGTGGATGGAAACTGCCCCCTCCTGCTGGGGCCTCAGCCTGTCCCAACCCCGTGTGACTGGCTGCTTTTGCCTCAGCAGCAGCCCCGGGGCTGCCCAGTAGAGCCTGGCTGCTAGCAGGACAGTGCTGGCCACCGGCAGTGCCACCAGCCATCCACTGAGCTACACTGAGCCACAGGAAGCAGCACGGCGCTGGCAGCCCTGGCACAGGCGTGCCGTGGGGTACTCAGGCTGCTGGGCAAACTAGAGGAGATGCCAAAGCAACGAACCCTGCTTTGCCTCTCTAAGGAGCCCTCTGTGATGTCAGGGAATTTACCCCTCATCTTCCTCAATGAACTTCACTGGCCACAGCCTGCATATTCCCAGGTAAGAGGAGTGTTACAGACCCTCCTCTCCCTCTGTGCCTGACCCTCATGGACCAGGCAGACAGTTGGAGGTGCACAGAAGAGCTGGCAGTGGTTCTTGCTGCATTGTCTGGCTGAGCAGAGCACTTTGGATTGTGGTTTTGGTCCAGGAACACTGGTAACCCATTGGTGCAGAGGTGCTACACTGCTCAGCTTCCTTCTGCCCCTGCAACAAGGCTGTTCCCTGCATTAAAAACCAGAGAAAGCAAATAGACACACGGCTGAGACAGACAGATGAAAGGCTTGTTTGTACTCATTACACTGGAGGATATTTTGAGATCAGATCATCCATCTGAAAATACGACCTTTCATAATACTGCCAAACAAGGTCAAGGATGTCTGTGCTTCTCTGCGTCTTATGCAAGTTGGAGCTGCCTGGAAGCACCTTCCACCACTACGATTGAGTTTTCTAAGTTGAAGGAAAAAAAGGAATTTTTTCTATCAGGGATTGATATCTTGCTTTCATGCTTTGTTTGCCCAGTGTGAGAGATTGTGTGAGGAAAGCTATTAGTCAAAAAAGCCAGACAAGTTGCCCCCATACAGTACTGCCATATAACATGGAAGGAAGTCTTTCAGAAAGTAGCCCAAATGTTTTAGGATTTAGTCTGGTGGTTTTTTCTCAGGAAGAAAGCTGTGAGCTGCCAGGGCAGCGCTGAGCATCAATGTGGTATGTGAGCCAATCTGCCAGGCTGGAGCACAAACATGGGGCTCAGGTACAGAAGTGTGTACAAAATAGCTACGGCTCCAGCCTCCTGCTCGGCAGACCTTTTGTAGCAGCACAGAGGGGCTGGTAACAGGGTGGGAAAGATGACAATATGTTTGATACAAACTTTAATTGCTAAAGGCCTTTCCCAAAGGCCGATAATGGCAAAAGGTGTAAATGGAGGAAGGCTGTAGCTGTGCCTGGCTCGCAGATGGACTGTGAGGAAACTGTGAATGGCCAAATGATAACAGACTATCCAGTCATTCCAACATCAGCTCATTAGCAGTCTGTCAGATATTTTAATTTGTGTACTTGTGGGCTAAGCAGATATTACAGGATTGCCTCAGCTCCCAGGCATCCTTTAACTCAGAAGGAAAGAGTGAATGAATAAACCTGGCTTTGTGAACAGATATTTTTGCACTCTTGGCTTTTGGGGGTCGCTTTGAGATCCAGCTAGGGTTGTGTGACCTTTGAAGCCCCAGCCTGGCAGGGGGAAAGCAGGGATGTCTGATAAGTTTTTGCCGTTGCCCTCAGTCCTGCTTTCTTGGAATCTGCATCAGGGAGACTGTGCCAGCTCACAGGTCTCCCAAGCATCAAAAGGTCAGTTCTCCAAATGTAATAAATTAGTTAAGCAGGGGGCCTGAGATAGTTTGGGTTTGTTTCAAATAATTCAGTAATTTCTTTAGACTCTTTCACTAAAAGAGGGAACCAACCATATAAGATTGAATTTTTTACCTTGTAAATCTCTCACAAAAGATTCACCAGACCCTCATCAATCATCTTGTCAAAACTACTGGTAGCTAACTTTCACATGAGGGTACTTGTGCTAGGTGTTCCCAGTTAATTGACTTTCAGAAAGGTAGTCCCTCCAAACTCCAGCTTTCTGAGTTTTTCTGGCTCAGGAGACCACCCTTTCCTGAGGAGAGCAGGCTGGTCCCCAGCAGGCTGCCGTGGAGGTGCATCTTGGCAGCCCAGCCTGCCTTTGCCCAGGCAGGGAGCTGAGCTGGGAGTGTGAGCAGTCAGCAGTGGCTGCACCTTGTGTGTGGGGTGGGCTGTGTGCCTTGGCTGGGAGATTTATGGGTGCTGCTCTGTCAGTGATGTGTGGCCACACGCTGAGCAGGAACAGGCAGGCATTAAATGTCTGGAAGATCTTTTAATTGTGCTTAGTTTTATAATATTATCACTGAAGCTGATGAGAATTAAGTTGTACCTCCATAATAAGAATGAATATGACAAGGGTAATGTAGTCAAGTGCCAAAATGTAGTGTCCTCATGGGGCAGAAGGAGTTACTGACAGAGCCCTTCAATCACAGTGAGATCCTCCTGTGCAGCCTGGCCGGCCTCTTGGGCACCTCACACCTCAATGTTAGCAGGAAAATGCTTTTATTTCTTTAGCTTAGGCATGTTAGGGATGGCTGTGAAGTAAGAGCCACTAAAAATGCTGGGATTTGTCTGTCAGACCACAATTTGGAGATGGTATTTCTTTTAATCCAATTCAGTTTTACATATTGGCATGAAGCATTATAATTGATTGCATTGAATTACATTGGAATCTCAGCTGCTTGATCAAGAAAGGATATCAACTCCAAGCAGGCCTGACTTTATGTTGGCATTGAAAATGTTACAGGCACATAGCCACATTCTGATTCATTCCTAATGAGGTTTTGAAGTTCACACTATAAAATGTTCTGTCAATTAAGTCAGAAATTCATAGCAACATATTTACTTCAGTTAGCAATGTGTCCTTTCAGTGCAGGGATCCCAGCTGTTACAATGGTGTTTTCTAGTTGCACAGCCTCATCAAAGCCCATTCAAATATTCTCACTGTAATCCACGTTAGTCTGTGTTTTTGACTGCAAAGAACAGCTCTGTGGAATATATTCAGTGAAAAGGAACCAGCCTAAAAGATAGTTGCAATACAAATAGCTATTGTTCGGTAGCACCCTGTAGCTGGAATCAAACTGGGCAAGAAAAGTCTTCTTTACCAGTAGCCAGTTTTCTTGCTACGGGTTAATGCTTTCCATTGAGGCTGACTCCCAGAACAACATATTGTGGGAACACCACTGTGTCCTGCCCCTCAGAGGGGCTGCTGGGGAGACTGGTTGTGCTTGTCACCAATTAACAGAGATGGACATGCAGACGAGGGAAAATAGTGCTTTTCTTCTTGAGATAGCACAAGTCAGGAAAGTGCAAAGCTGGTGGCAGCTCCTGCATGGGCTGTAATACAGAAAGCAGCTCTCACTTTGCTTCAGAGCACAGTGTGTTGTGTTTTGCTTGAATTCAGTAAGCCCCAGTTTATTTAGCTGAGTTTATTGATTTAAGAATCAATAAACTAGTAGTAGCTGAAGGGACTTGGTCTTTTTAAATGTGAATCCCTTTTCTTCTCAGCTTTCAGGTGTCTGAAGCTCTGCCGACTGCTCTGTGGGAGGAGACAGCTCTGATCCAACTTCCCTTCTCTGCAAGCCTGTTAGCCAAGGGATCTGCAAGAGGATGTCTTACAACTTCTGAAAAGTATTGAAGTCAGGTCACCGAGTGGGGGCTTAAAGGTGGCTGTGGGCATACCTGCCTCTCACAAGCAGGGGTTGAGGGACTGCAGGCTTGACAATGAAAGGTAGGTAGCGCCTGCTTTGGAGACATTCCTGTCACTTGTGCACGCCAGTACTCTGCCCCACTACGGGGAAGAACACCTTAATGTCATGCAGAAAAATGACACAAATTTGTTAGTGAGCCCCAGAGAGTTTGGAACCCTGCAGCTGCTACCTGTATTTCTGCCATATTCCCCTTCTAAGTGTTCTTGGACTTGGAGTTCTGTGATTTCAGGAAGCAGAGCAGGAGCCACCCTCCAGTGTCAGCACTGCCCATGCAGCAGGCATGGCTAGCCACATGCAGTGGAGATGGCTTTGACACAGAGGTTGTGGTGAAGGTAAATTATGTAATATTAACACACAAATGCTTTCCCTAGCCTTGCCAGGGACTTATTCCCAAGTGCAGTTGTCCCCACAGCTTCCTCAGGCTCAAGATCAGAAGCTAAAGAAAGAAGGCATGTATCAGGTGGGTTTTTTTCTTCTTTCCTTGCAAGTTCTGACTGTGAACATAGGTCTAGTTTTAAAACAACTGTTGAGTTTGATGGGAAATTTCATGTGTTTTGAACTTTGTGAGAGGATAACTATTTGGTAGATAAGTCATCATGTTAAAGGCCAGGAAATTGCAGTGGACCTGTGTGATTCTTAAAGCTGCTTGGTCCAGCAGTTATGCATTTTTTATTTCTTGGTTTATTTTGGGAAAATGGAGGATCTTATGCTGTACTGTATATAACAGACTCTAGAAACCTACTAGGTTGAGCTGATTGCTTGTGAAAGGTTTTAATCTCCTCAGACTATTTCAGGCTGTGCTGTTCGCCTAGGATCCTTTATCCAGTTAAAAAGTTGTTCAGCATGTGAAATACCAGGCTTCTAGTGTTTCTTAGTGAGCTTCATGTACTGGCCAAATTCCACCCAAATGCACCCCGGCCACCTGTGCAGGCAGCAAGGCTTCCCAGGAACAGCAGCTCCTTGCTGCCAGCAGCTGGAACACCCAGGGCAGCCTTTGGGCACGGGAGCACTTCCCTTACAGCAGGAGGGTACAAATGTCACTTGTAAGGGTTTCCTTCATGCACTTTGAGCCTTTCCAGGCAACTCTGGTGGAACCTTCCTTCTCAACTCCGTGTGTGTGGTATGATACCAAACTGTATTACAGCCCTTGCAATACTCATGTTGTCACAGCATATTGTGGCATTCGAGATACAAATGCCCTTTTATTTTCACTAAAGCACTGCAAGCAGCACTGACAGCAAAGCAGCAATATGTGCTGTCTGTGCATGGATGATAAATATTGCTGGCTTGAAATTCCTTTGCACACTGGGCATGGATTGTGTTTTACCACATCACACGATACAGTGACAACAAAGGAGTTCCTTCCCCTTAGCATAAGGTAAACAACAAACAAGCAAAGCTAGTTTGGCTGTCACTGTGATGATCAGCACCTCCATCCAGGAACACCAAGACTCAGCATTGCTTTCATTTCACAAACAGAGGTAATGGCAAAGCCACTTCCCTCCTAGCTATCAAAAGCTTATAAAGAGACTGTTTCATCTGAAGCTTTGTGTAGGCACATCACACAAATATTTCACCAGAATACATTGGAACTGTGGCATTGCTACTTTCTTCACCACTGCAGAGGAATTACCAATGTAGCCACCAGTCATTGTCAAAAGGGTTTTCATCCTGTATTTCCCTTTATAGTTTTAGGTTTTTTTTATTCTAATATTGCCTTTCTTCTACCCACTCCCCACTGCGACTGAAGGGCAAAGCTTAGTCTAACAAGAGCTAAATAACGCACAAATACATAGGGGTAACGTTGCAGCTTTGAAGTCCAATCTAGGAAGAATGAAGGCTCCTGCAAGTTTGATGCTCTAGTGGAGGTTATCTGGATTTGACGAGTTACAAATACACAAAATGATGTCTTTTAAGGAGCAGCATCATCTTAGAAACTGCTGACCTGTTTGCCCAATAAAAAGTGACAGAGGAGTTGCAATTTTTCTCCTCTTCTGCTATAAGTGAAGCTGGATGCCTGACCCTTTGTTATCAGTAGTTTGCAGGTGCTTGAGCCCTGTCACTTCTCAAGTGTTCCCTAGGAGATGGATGATTGGATTTTAGGTGAGTGGTTCAGCCAATATAATTTCTTGCCTATCTCAGGTTTTCCATGGCAGGACCTTTTCCAGGTGCCACTGGGCATGTCCACAATTTCCACCACTTGGGACTTGGTGGGTCCTGAGCCTTGGTGGACCAGATGTTCTCCAAGTGTTCCTCCTCTGAGCCTTGCCACCAGCTTCTGGCACACTGCCCATCTGTGCTATGGCCACTGCATGGCTCCTGGGAGGGATGGTAGGTCACCTGCACTGGTGTGGGTACTTAGCATGGGCCATTCACTTCAGAGTTGGACTCGATGGTCCTTCTGGGTCCCTTCCAACTCAGACTATTCCATGACTATTCCATTTTTTGTGAAAGGGCATTGGAGGAGAACAATTTCACAGCACTAGCAGCAAGATTTTGGATGGGCAGGGATCCCTGCTAGGGAAAAGCCCTACAGCTGGAGAGGCCCATGAGAAGCTCTCAGCCAAAACCTGGAAACAAAATCTGATGCAGATCTAATAGGGATCAAAACCAAAAGATGATGTTTGATATGAGATGATCCAGACATTTGAATGAATCTGCTTCTAATGTAACAAGAAGATACAAAGTCTCCTTACTTGGAGGGAAAAAAGTTAAGCAAAACTCAGATCAGACTGGTAGAGGAGAAAGTGGAGCTGGAACTCCTGTAGGATGAGGGAAAGCAAGAGGCTTGGTCAGGCTGCAAGACAGTCGGAGAAGAGGGGAAAAATGTCTGTGTTGTTGGAGAGACACTGGAAGAGGTCTGCTGCTGTAGCTAACTGTTGTTCATACAATTTTTGTCTCCCCTGAGACCAGGAGCCAATATTCTACTGAGTTTCCACAAGGCTCACTTCTCTTCAGATTCTCCAGACCAAGTCTCTGGTTCTGATGTTCTTGGACCTATCAACCCTCCTGCAAGCAGCTAAGGACATGCACATGCCACTGTGAGAGGAGGAATATATGTGCTTTGGCAAAGGACTTTATGGCAAGGTAAGGAAACCTCAGCAAGTTCCCAGTGGTCCTGCTACCCTGCCCTTCCTCCACATCACAGTTGGTCGCTATCCTTGCAAAGCTGGGTGCCCCACTATGGCCAGGAGCTGGGGACAGCTCCCTGTGGCACTGTCTGGGAGCAGCCCATGGACTCTCCCAGGCCCACACTCTGAAGCGGAAAGCAGCCAAAATCAACAAGTGCTGTTTTTCATTGCACCAGCAGGGCAGCTGGGGAAGCGGTGCAATGGCAAAGGGTATTGGTGTGCAGGAATGCTGACCCTGCCGTGGGAGAGTGGACGGGAAAGGGGAGTGCTGCTCCCAGGGCTGCTTCGCGCGACCTGGCAGAGCCCCATCTCAATTATTTCCAGGCAGCGTCATGCTCCCTTCGCAGCCCACGGAGCCACCAGGCAGGCTGCCAGCAGAGACAGCATTCTGGCAGGTTCAAAAACGCTGACGGAGAGAGTGTGTGGCAGGCCATTTGTACCATATGGCACCCAAGAGCTAATACGGGAGAGGGTGCTGGGCAGAGAGGGGGTCCAAAGCTGAAATGCCATTTAGAAGTGAAACATCAGCCCAAGTGGCACAAGGCCATGAGTCCAAACAATGAAAGACCAGGGGTGGGAAGGGAGCTGGAGAGCAAAGGATGGCTGTGCTCTTGAAGCCAGCCAGATTTCCTTACTTCTGCTGTCCATATTCACTGAGTGCTTAGAAATGCTGTTATATTGAGTATAAGCATATATTATAAATATGAAATAGAGATCTCAATATATATGTATTGAGATGTATTTTGTATGTGTGTGTTGCTCTGCTCTGGGAAACTCAATTAAGAAAAAGCAGAGCTGTGTGGAAAAATACATTTCTGGCTCTGCCCTGGAGAGGGGAGCTGGTGGTGATGGCTGCTGTTGCCATGATCTGTATGTAGTAGAAGCTATTGATCTCAAAGGGGACCATCAACTGACAGGATGGGAACCCTGAGCTTCAGCTGGTATTGACCATTTTGGTTCAGGGAAGTCAAGTAGATCTGGTCCATGGTCATCTAGCCTTTAAAAGGAGGTTTTATCCTCCAAAGATCAATTGATAGAGTTTTCATTTACAGTCTTGTTATATTAATCAAATAACATTGTGTAATCGTTTGCTCTCTGCTCTTGGGCTCTAATGGATAGCACTTGTCACAGTTATTGATTTTTCTTCTCTTACAGAAATCTAGTACTTCAGGAATATCGAGTCATGCTATTATCCAGAGAGGTGCCAGCCCTCTGAATGACAGACAACAGGCTGTTGCGACTGTAAACACTTGATAGGTGGCAAAAAAAAGTAGCGAGAGTGTCATTTATCCACTAAAATACTATAAATAAGATATAGTCTTGGTAGTTCTTTCATGCCTTAGCTTATAAAGAAGATAGGATTTGTTATGCTGGAATAGACTGATTTCTTGTGTGCTCCCTTCACTGTGGTGGCTGTGACCAGATGCCCTGGTGGATGGTTGTAGTGAGCTGATCCCCACAGTGAGTAGGTTATTTGCAGGTTTAAGAGTTTCATCTGAGCAGAGCAGGAATGCTTGTACTGACCTGGGTGTTGCTGATGTCAGAAACCTGGGGACACTTCACAGTGCTCCTTTCCTTCTTGGGATGTCACTGCATTTTTGGATCACTGCTGTCTTGGATGACTGCCTTGGATGAAGATGTCCAGAACAACAGGAGGTTGCAGCAATTTTAAAATCCCCAAGGTACAAGTAATGAAATTTGTCTTCAAATGGGCATTATCTTGCTCTTGTCCTCATCATATTTAATTTGCGTCTGGGTTGTTTTCTTTAATGTACAGGTGAATGGTGGTCGTTCTGCTGATCTGTCATGTGTCACAAGTGTGTGCTGCCTTCTCCCAGCATAAGGATGCAGAGACCTGTGGGGCTGGAGCAGGATGGCACAATGTGGTCCTGTCTCAAGCAGCTTTCAATGAAAATGAGCTTTCAATGAAAATTGGCTTGATCTGGGTATGGAAAATGCCTGGGATTCTTGTCTTGGCAAAGGGAAGAGGGTAAAGTTTAGAAGCAAGTCATGAACTGGTGATCTAAAGCTAAAATACTAGAAAAGGATGCTCAAAAGTAACAAACAGTGTGTGCTTCTTCTTAGCTGTCTATTTTTCACAGAAAAATGTGATGTAAACATAAAAGCAGGGAGCACTCAAACCCAGCTTCCCAGATAGAGAGAGAAGAGCTCCAGCATGGTGGCCCTTTGTTGTATGCTCACAGGCTGCCAGGTGATGGGATGTGTAAGCCACGGCTGTGTGTCTGCAGCATTGTCCATGCGGTGTCCTTGGGGACAGAAGTGACACTGTGCTTGTCCCTGGTGCCACTGTGCATCACTGCCAGGGCTGCATGCTCTCACACAAAGCACTGGAGGCCATCTCACCTGTACCACAGCTCCTCTGCCACAGCTCACCTAGCTTAATGGCTTCCTACAACATCTCCCAGTTCAAAAGAAACTAAACCAGCTATGCTTATTTGACTTGGAGGAGCTGGTTAGTATGCACATCATTTCTGCATCTGCACAGCTCTTGAATAGCCTGGGCCTTTTCTTATTACACCAGTGAATAGCAGGCTTACACAAGGCAGTGAAATCAGCTTCCACATCAGGAGAAAGAGAAATCTGTAGTTGTTGGGGAAAACCTTTCAGGTATTTAGAGCTGTTAAGTTGTCTGAAGCAGTTGTTGGTTATAATACCACCTTTGTCCATGGCTTGCTGTTTAACAGCACAGTGTGCTGGTGCCAGTGATCCCACACGTTGTCAGTGGTGGTGGAGAAGGCTGTGTGTGTTTAAAAAGGGCTTGGGAGCAGATTAACAGTAACATCAAAAACACCTTTGAGTGTGTCTGCCCCATTCCAGTTGCCTGACTCCACAAAGCAGCTTTTCCCTTCCAGCTTTGGGCTCTGTACCCTTCCAATTATCAACCCTCAATAGGTCCCATCTGATTTTTAAAACACTACTTCTGATGCTTCCTCCTCTATCTCCCTCTCTGCTCCTATCTTCCTATTTAAGGAAAAAGCATCTGGCTTTTTCCTTAGGCTCGAGTCCTGTCTAAGCCTGGTCAGTGATTCTGCTACTTGTGAGATCCAGCTCTGAGCTTTGCCATCACTCCCTGCGGAAGGGAGGTTTTGCAGGCTCTTTCAGATGTCTGAGCTGCCAGGTTATCTGCTTTCTTGCTGCATGTGTTAAAAGAAGCAGCTGGTTTATCTGATAGTGTCTGCTGTTGTAAACTGTGCTGCTAATTGTTCACCCTTTAGATATTTTTCTTTTCTTAATGCTTCCTCTGCTGTCTTACTAGCCAGATTTCCCAAATAGCAAGGGAGTACCTTGGTTATTTTCCCTCTTGACTAAATCCTTTACACTTTCTCACTTCTCATCAGCAGTTCCAGAAAGAATATCTTCCAGGGAAAAAGTAGCTGTATAGCTATATTTTAATCAGGCCTCGTTTGCATCCATGTTTGCAGCTCTTGCTGGTGTAATGCACTCCAGTTATCCCTGTGTTCAGCACATTGGCCAACCACCCTTTGAGTGTTCTTTCTTTTGTTTCCCCTTCACTCCTGCATCCTCCTTCCTGCTGCTGAGAAGAGTTCTCCACAGATCCCACCCCCTGGATGCAGGGGCCACAGGGATGTTGGACCGGGCAGGTCCTTGAAGCACCTGGACATGGGGGTCTTGCAGCAATAACATGTGCTGCTCCATGAAACCAGGGCTGGATCCTGTGCAGGCTGGATCCTTCAGCTCCTCCCTCCCAAGCCCTGTCCAGAGGCACACATTCCTTAGGAAAGCTTTGTCTACTGACATGGAAGATAAAATTATTAACTGTCATTTGTGTAGCTACATATTTCCCAGAAAATAGATTTCTGAACCCCCAAAACAATGTAAATACATTAAAAGAACTATTATAAAAAAGAGATGCTAAAGTTGTTCTGGGGATTAAATAATAAAACTTTAATCAAATTATTAAGTTCAAGTCTAGATACAGGCTATTTCGCTGAGCTCTAGTGTATTTCTCCTTTAGAAGATATTCTAATTTATGACTTCTTAAGTAGAAGGTACAATACTTTGCATAAAAAAATGGAACTGGAGGCTCTTTCACTGCACTATACTGTTACAACTGTATCTACCATCTACTGTCAAATGTTAATGTTTTTTGAATCCCCATATTCCTTTTTTACAAAATGCTAAGCTTGAGCCAGGGCTATGAACCAGGATTTTTATGGTTGTTTCAGGAATTGTTTTTTTAAAGCACGCGACAACAAAACTTGACTAGAGGACTGCAGCTCCTTATCCTGGAGGGAACGAAAGCCCTCTCTCTTTTTGTATAGGTGACTCACCTGATGATAAAGGCACTGCCTGGAATATTTTGCAGATTGCATTTCTGTTTGTTGATTCCATATTAAACAGAATAACCAAGCATGCTGAAGGTAAAGCCCTCGTTTAATTAACCCTCTTGGTGTAGTACCATGTGATTAAATGTGACTGAGCTGCTCCTTGGGGCTTCTGCTACCGAAAATACTAACAATAATCATTTGTTTTCTTTTTATATTTAAACACATTATTGCATAGCTTGGTGCAGAGATAATTACCAATTTTATCTCCTGTGTTTTTCAAATGTTCATTAATAACAATAAAGGGTTGTAGGTTAAAAACTCATTTAATTGCCTTTATGTTAATGACATTATGAATAGCCTTAGCTACAAGATTTTAATTCTGTCCAGTATCCTGTTTCTCAGTAAAGCCCCAGGAGAGCTGCTCATTTTATCAGCATTACCGATTCAGAGTTTTTCCTTGCAGGTGGGTTTTTGTACATAATCAGAATTAATGCACAACACATTTTGCAAGGAACAGAGTAGAAGCTCTCTGAATAAGTAATTAACTAGAGTGCCGAAGGAAAAATGCCTGAACAAATTTTTTAGCATATTCATAAAACATTAAGAAGAGTCACAAACACAGTGGAAACAATTTACTGATAATATGCTTTCATGCCATTTTCTAACTCTCTTCTTTTTTTCTCTCCTTCTCTTTCCCTTTTAATGAATGGAGTAAAAAACCCTGGAAATTTCAGCTCTCATTAAGGAGCACCTGCCCTTGGAACAGATTATATTCAGAGCTGCATTGGACAAGGACTTATTGGAAGATAAATGGAAGTCAATACTAGGCTTTTTCAAAGTAAACAAAAAATAGACTTTTCTCCTCCATGTATAAATAACCTCCTCTCTACACCACCTCCTTACTGCTGAAAGATGGAAGGAAAGGTTATTTCAGTTACTTCTGTGTCTAGTGATAATTAAAACTAATAGATCCCTCAATGATCCTGCTAGGGTGCAGTGTGTTTGGAATATGCCAGTGTGGGTCCAGATACTTCCATTGGTTGAGTACAGTAAGTGGGTCTGGCTCTTACATGCAGGGTAGATTAAATACTTCCTTACTGGTAGCTCAGCTATAGGATCTGTCTGTTCCCACTCCTTGTCCTCTAGTTTGGCACAGGGATCTCAGCAGTGGCTCATCTCTACTGGACCCTACACTGCAGTGATTGCTGCAGACAAATGGAAAATGTTGGGTTGGGTGGCTGGAGCAACGCAGCTGCACTAGAGAGAATGCAACATCTAGGCAGTGGTGGACTCCTCTGTCTCCCTCCTTTAACCAGCCTCTGCAGCACCAGGAAGGGCTCCCTGACTTGGCGGTCCCTGCTTGGCTTCAAACCCAACTGCTGTAGCCCCTTGTGTGAGAGCAGGCAGTGGTCCTGCTGCCCTGGCTTCCTGCATCTCCAGGCTGAGAGACTGTGCTATGGAGGCACCAAAAAGGGGCACATGTAACTCATGGTGTTAGCCTGAGTAGAGATGGGTGATGCCATAGCTATGGGCAGTGGGTAGTCAGCGTTGCAGTCCTTAATCATTGAATGTCTGGAGCAGAGATGTGAGATGGTCCTAAATATCTTAATGTCTGAAAGGTGTTTGTATTTGTCTGCTAGCACCGTCTCTTGGGATTTTGCTTACGATCACACAGACTCACTCTTCAGTGGGACTGCCATCCTCAGGTAGTCAAGTGGTTCTAGGGGCCAGAGCTGCCTCAGGAAAATGATGAGTCCTCCAATGCCTGTAGCGTGATGCTAGAGCTGTGGCAGTGAGGCTGCAGGGCTCCAGTCTGCACACAGAGAGAAGACCAACCATGTCCCAGGGTGGTACCAAAATGTCACAGTGGGCAATGGCTTCACCCTCTCCTTCTGGGGTGGTGGAACTGACCTGGAGGGCTTTTCCCTGTAAAGGAGAAAATCTTGGACAGTTTTTCTGGGGACTGCTGGATCAGCCCATGCTGATCTGCTGGTTGGTGGTTCCTGATGAAGAGGCAGTGGTGTAATGGGCTATCGAGGACCGTCGCTTCAGTTCAGCGTGAAAGCAGTGAGCTGGAGCAAAGGTCCTGCCCTGCCAAGCCTGGCCTGTTTGCCACTGAAATCCCCGCCAGCAAGTGTTCCTTTAATGATCTTTTTGACAGGCAGAGAAAGCACCATTGTTTGCTTAGTTTGCTTTAAAAATAGATTTCTAAATTTGCAAGCGACAGTTCAACGAGTGTCTGAAACCTGGTGCCCCAGGGTGTGCGGGAGCAGCAGCCGCCACAAACATGGCATGAGCTTGTGGGGAAATGGCAGCACTAGGGAAGCTAACGTGATTAAGTTGTGTACAACTCAATTAGTTTCCCTTTTCTTCCCATGGTAGGTGGCAGGCCCGGCTGGTCACTTGCTGGTGGATGGAGATGTTGCATTCAAGGTCGCACTGAGTGCACGGTGGCACTGAAGTCACACAGTTTCAGTTTGACCCTGGCCGTGCAGGGCCACTCTTGCAGAGCTGGGAGCAGAGGACAAGCAGCCCTCTGGGTTTCCATCCTCTATTGAAAGGTAAATCTTGGCAGGCAGCATCCTTCTGCGAAGAGAGGACAGCACTTCAAATGCTGCAATTTGCCTAGAGATGGCTTTTCACATCAGGGCTTAACCAGTAAGGCAACACTGGAGAGCTGAGTGGGAGAGTGCTTTGCCTGTGCTAGTGTACAGACTGAGTGTGGATACCCAGTGCAACTAAAGCCCTCCTACTCTACTGTTTAAAACAGCAAGAAAGCAGAATCTGTTTTCTAGCACCAAAGACATCAGAACAGAGTGTTACCCATTTGACTGAAACACCTGATGGAAGAGACAGGACCTGGAGTTGAAACATCCATGTGCCTATGACATGTGAAAACTTTTCACACAGAGTTTTGGAATGCAGAAGCGTCCCGAATGCAGAAGGGAGTAAGCACATCTGCATGGGCAGGGGAAAGAGATGGTGGAAGGAGATCCCAGAGAACAGGAGAAGCTGTGGCCAGTCCCCGTTCCAGCCATGCAGCTTGATCCCACCAAGTGGTACTTCCAAGTGGGCAGGACAGGGTCACAAATCCCAAAAAACCTCAGGCTAAAATCAGTCTATTCCACAAAATTCTGGGAGGATCAAAAACTCGGGTGGGGGTGGAGGGACTGCCACATGGTCATCTGGACAGTCTGGAGACATCTTGCTTTCTTTTGACCCTTTTTCAATTGTCTTAGGATTCTCTACCTTACATTTTGAAATGAAAGGCCATTTTTACATAACCAAAGTGGATTGCTTTCACCAGAAACATTTGCAAATGTGCATTAGGGAAAGACTAAACCTGAACTTCCTTTCTTAAGAAAGCTCCCTCAAATAAATGTTTATTTTTTTCCAAAACTGCAGACCAGTTCTCTGCTGAGCCTACCTTAACCTGTGCCCTGGGTGACTGTGCTTTATGGCTTGGTGCAATGGGATCTGAGTGGTTACTTGGGAAGAAACGTCTGTTACATGGTAGGAGATCCAGTAATCAAATGACAATTTCTGTCCATGGGTGAGATAAAACTGGATTCTGACAGTTCTGACTTACGAAAGGAAAGCATTTTAAGAAAGCGTGCATTTTGTACCTTTTATTTTCAAGTAGAATTATTTTCTGACCTAATACTTTCAGCCTGAAATCACTGTGTCAGAGTCCCTTCTTTCCCTGTTTAATGGTAAGATGTAACTTGTCCTTCTACACTTCATTAATTTGTGTTTTGTGTGCATCTAGCTAACTATGCAACCCCTAGGCTTTTGATTGCATGTTACACCATTTACTATTATAACAACTTAGCCATCAGCAAAAAAATCCTTGAAACGAGACCAAGCTCCTTCTGAATATCTGCATTAGATATCTGAGTCTTGGCGCTAGCTCTGTAAAAGGTAGGGATTTAAAAATAACAAAACAAAACCCATGAAAATTATCCAATCCATGAAAAATATGCAGCCTCAGCAACATGGAATCACAGCAGGTACACTCTATCGGTGCAGAAGTGATTGCAAGCCCCGACTTGGGGTGGGGTCTAACAAAAGGGTTAATGCCTGGGAGGCACCCGCTCGCGGTAGCCCCGTGCCAAGGTCAATGGGAGCCCTGCCTGCTGAGCTCACGCAGGATCAAGCTCTGTTTTTTCATGATATTTAACACAATTGGGTAATGCAATGGTTTCTTTGCACTCTGTAGCTCCATTTAAAAAAATATTGCTTTTCTGCAAATGACCTAATCTATTTCACTATTAAATATAAAATCATGGAGAAATTACTTATGCAATTTTCTAACTTTTTTTTTTTTTGTGGGGTTGCAGGAGGAGGAAGATAGGTAATTGCTTTTAAAAAATGTTTTGTACTTAAATGCTAATCTGATATTGTGAGTTGACCCTTTTCTTAAAGCTAGGCATGTTCTCTAACATTTTGTGGTGGTAAATATGTAGACCTACCACTTACCCAGTAACAAGCAAGCATATTTGCAGTAGATTTGGAAAAAATAAAAAAACCCTAATGTATATTTTTCAACTTCCTGGTGCTTTAACCTTTCTTAAGAAAAGACTCAGGGGACATAATTGAAGGAGAGTGTTTTTCTTTAGCAGATGGATTGCTTTGCTCAGATAATATTTTAGTTATGCCAATAAAATGAAGGGTACCCAGAAAACCATGAAACTGCCAGCAGTTGTTAGTGTACGACTATTACCAAGGCAGAAATGAGGCCAGAGCAGTGATAAATGTGCACATCTCTCCCTCCATCAGCTGAGGAATGACCTGGATACACTTTACATCTGAGCACCAAGTGGGCCAACATTTTTCACAGCAGCACTTAATAGTGGACATTAACTTAGCCCTCTCCAAAAGGGCTGACCCGGAGGCTACCCTCTGTGGTTCTCCAAATTGTAATCACTTCTGCAGTCTGTAATTTTATCAAATTGCATGCACCTTTTCCAGCCACTTATTGGCCAATTAAGTCAAGTTCTCACTGAGGGGGTCCAGCTGGCTTCAAGTTATCTTAGATGAATTGATTGAAGACATTCTGCAATCTATGAACCCAGTTTAATGATCTAGGTGATAATACTTGTAATTCTTCTCAGTCAAGGGAATTTGCTGCAGCTGTTGTCTGCAAATCCGTGTTCTGATACAGTGAAGTACCAGAAGAGCGTTAATCCGCCCTTAGAGTTTATAGTGATGGCTGCATTGTGAAATGGGAAATTTAACATTCACATAGCATTGCCAAGCAGAGACAATTTTTTTGTTGATGTGTTTTTATTTTATTCTATTGTGAGTGTTAAAGAGGTTACATGGAAAAATACATTATTGATAATACTTAAAATTGGAGGCTGTATGGCAGTATAAAACAGCCTACTAAAATATTGCATAAAATGTTTGAGCTGGAAAATGAGGTTTGCCTCAGAGCATGAATATACCATTTTTAAAATTCGGAGGTGGAGGAGAGCTCCAGAAATAAAGCCACTGGGCCAGATCTGCTCCCTAAGATATTCCAACTATCTGGAGTCGGTTTTGCTATTCAAGAGTTACGCTGGTATAAATGAGACAATAATTTCTGTCTCTTTTAAAAAAAAATTATAAATCTTTTATACATGACATAAATAAATACGTGGGAACAGGTGCTATTTTCAGCAATGCTAGCATAAATCAGGAATAACCTCACACTTACATGATGTAAACTGATGAAGAATCTGCCTCTGAGACTGGAAACCTTCCCCAGATTCAGAGTGCTTGAACTGCAAATGAAGGAGTGCCATGCACTCCAGGCCTGTGTCAGAGTATCTCCATGACCTGCAGCTGACTGCAAGAGGACCTGTGAAAACAAAGAAATAATCATATTTTCTTGCTTTGGTGGTATATGCCTCTTTTCTGAGCCCCAGGAAAGTTAATCCCTCTCCTATGAAACAAATAATGCAACTAGTGCTAGGTAATATTTCTCATGTTGAAAATTCAAAATATTTAGTAATGAGATATCCTATAGTGTATCTGTGAAGTTTCTGTTTGTGAAAGTAGGTGGCTGGGGTTTGATTTCCCTGAAAAAGCAGCAGCTGCTATAGGAATTTACGCTGTGCTGCAGACACCCATTCGCTTCTCAGTTACAGGGACTTCCCTTCCACACGGTGTAACCGAGCCCAGCTCTGCCAATGCCCATCTTGCTGAGAAGCTCTACTGCTTTTGATGAGATTTCTTTTTTCTTTTTTTTTTTTCCTGGGATTTTTTTGGGATTTTTTATGGGATTTTTTTTCAGAGTTATATGAGGTTTCCAGCCCCATCGAGCTCTCCCCACGCTCTCATCTGCTGAACCTGACATCACAGATGTCTTGGCTGCCATGGACAGAGGACTGTGCTGGGTGAGCAAGGCCCTCCTTCCCACCACAGCCTCAAGCCACTTTCGTGTGAGGCCAAACCTGGAGTTCAGAGGGGTTTCTCATTGTGTATGTGGACTTGGATCAAGCTGTGTTGGCAGACCCAGGTCTGTTAGTTAACTTACTGTATGCATTTCAAGCATGAGTCTTTGGGGATTTGAAAAGTGCTGTAAAGATGATATAAAATGAGGATCTTCTCTCCTGAGAATTTGGCTGGCTGAAGGAGGTTGTGTGTTCCACAGATTGAAGAAATGGAGCTGTTTTGCCTAGGTGTGCTGCTGTTGTACCTGGGGAAAGCTGTCCCACCTCTGGGAGATCCCTTTTCCAAGGGGAAGGTGTAAAGCAGGGACAATGGCACCAAATTCTTCTGCAGATGGCTGCAAGCTCAGGGCATTTTGTGTCATCATCATTGTGGGTGGGTTGGACTGAATCCCTGTGGATTCACAGGCCCTGTCCGGGTTCCTGGGACTACTGTCTTCCCTGGGGAAGATAGGCCCACAGTGAGGGTCCTCAAGCAGCTCCTTTCCTGTGGCCCTCTCCTCCAGAAGACGCTGCTGCTGGGGTAGGGATGTCTCTGTACCACGGGCTGTGCTGGCTGGGTACAGCACAGATTTTCAGGGGATTTGGGGGAGAAGAGGGTCAGATATGTGCTCTGCCATTTATGAAATTAGTGAGCCATAATTTCATACGTGCATGCAGTAGAAAATGTCTTTGATGCTAACTATAGAAAATAACTCTGAAATTAGCTGCACCAAGGGCATGCTCCTGCCTGACTGGGTTGATCTGCACAGAGCTGAGCCTTGGTGTCGCGTTGGCCATGCTTCAGTGGACGCACATTGTACTCGCCCTGCTGTTGTTGCTCAGAAGGGAGAATGGGGCCAGGGATCTCTCCCTGTAGCAGGGCTTAGATTAAAGTGTATATGACTAAGGAAGCTTGGTATGGCCACAGAGAACATCTTGTTCCCTATATTTAGCCATAGGCAATGTCAAGTACTATATGTTATGTGAGTGCTTTTCTCCACTCCTGTAGGCCTTGTTTTAGAGGTTGGCTGTGTGAGTCGAAGGGCTTAGTTTTAAAATAACAGTCCTACAATAAATATTTGGTTTTTCATCTTTGCCACCCAGAACAGCAATACCCAAATGAGGGGGCTGCCTTTTATGAGTTCCAAAGCAAAAGCTCCACTCTTGCTGCTCTGCAGCATCTCCTGCCAGGGCCAGGCACTGCTGTGGCAGCAGCCCTGGTACAGCATTACATTTTCACCATAGATGCACTAAAAGGAGAGGTTAATTAGCATGGCTGCCTTTGATCCTCTGCTTGAGAGGGAAGAGAGAGTTTAGTCAGTAACACTAGCCAGCTTCCAAACACTTTATGGATTTTGGCAAGAGGCATCACAGTCATAACATTTGAATATTAGCACTTTATAGCTCCGCCACACTAACAACTGCTAATTAGGCAGCTTGGACATGGCTGAGAGCTGCCTTGAACCTTGTGTAGTAATTTACACCTATGCACAGCTACAGCTCTGATATGGGAACGTTTTACACCCAGTTCACATGTACAGAGACAATTAGCAGCAGTGAAGCCAGCAGAAAGCCTGATATTGGATTCTTCTTGCATTCCCCCCTCTTCTAAGCACTTAATTTTGCTTTTCTGGAACACCCAAAGGTAGAGTGTGAGAAACCCCTCAGCTGCCATCTCGTCCACCATGGCATCTTTGGAGAACTTGCTGTACTAAATCCCAGGATGGAATTTATTTCAGCAGAGCACAACCACTTTTAACTGGCCCAGGGACTTCATCCTCCAAATAACCTCCTGTAGCTTTATCTAAATCCAGAGATGTGTTTTCTCCCAATGCCAATTGATTTTTTTTGCTTGGCCAACAGCAGTACTAAAGTTGAAGTACTTGAGTGTTGTTTTCTTCAATTTTCATTGTGTACTCCCTCTTGTGTACGTGGACTTAGAAAACCACTGTGATTTGCTGCCACCCTCCCCCCTTCCCCATACCTATTATTAACACTGAGGTGATGAGGTTCTCTGCTCCTCACACAGCCATCTTCAATTAAAATACCAGCACTCTGATGCTCTTCTGCAGCTGGGTTGTTTGAGGTGTGATAAAGAAGAGGTGAGTGTGGCTCTCCTGCTCTAGAGGTGACTTGAGTCCCTGCTGCTGGCCAAGGTGCTGTCACTGCTGGAATGAGACGTCAGCTGAGCCACACATCCAGGAATCCCATACTCATGGAAGTACTCTCAGCATCACATTTCTAATGAGCAATGTGCTAGTGGTGTCCCCAGCTATAGACTTTCTCCTGCTGAAGGCAAGTTAACATCTCATAGAAGAACTCCTTCTCATCTGCTCCTCTTCCCTGGCTCACAGGTAAAATGCTGGATTTTCTGAGGCTCCTTCCTCAGCTCCACACCAGACTTGTTTCTGAGCTGGTGGGAGCCCTTTGCTGGGCTGGGTTACCTCACTGGGAGCAGAAGTAATTTCCCATGGTCCCTGGGAAATGCAAATAACCTGGGGATCGGGAGAGTGGCTGCTGGTTTGCAGTGCAAAGGAAGTGGATTCACCAGAATTAGACACTTTTTGTTTTTTAAATAACACAATTTTCTTTTCTTTCTTTTAAAAGAAAGCAGTTGAGGCATTATATAAACAAATGAAAATTAAAGGTCAGCCTGATGGATATTTCTCTGGGAAAAGTCCAAGATGCTTACCTCATTATTTCTTGGACTACTTTAAAATCAAAAATATCTTTCCCTTATGATATACTGTCCTCGCTGCTGATGGGAATAGACCTAGATTACATTTGTAGGTAGAAGAGTGAGTGCATGTGTGGTTTTCTTTTTCAATTTTCTTATTATTTTTATATTTAATTCTAAGATCCTGAGCTGTGGGTGCTTAATTCAAGATGTCTACAAATGGCCACAGAACAAAGCAGGATTGTGAATTTCTGCAGGGTTTAGACTTTAGGAACTTACCATGGCTTGGGAATTTGGGCTTTTTTTCTGAAAGTCTGGATTGAAGCTGTTTAATAAAAAGGAAAGCTAGCAATGAAAGCTTGCAATCAAATAAAAAACAAAAGAGCAAAACTGTATTTCACCTTCTGTAATTTGATCTGTAAGAAACGTAAATCACTCATCCAGAAGAGAGAGATTTTCAATTAGTCCTCTTTTCTTAAACATGCAAATCCCCCAGCCATGTTTAGCAGCACAGTTTTGCCCTAACTCTGCAGAGAATTCCCAAGCAACCTTTAATAGACGGCCATGCCTTCAGGCTTGTCCACTTATGTTTTCTCTCCTGCCTGGGCACAAGATAGATTATGCATATTATTATTCATAAGTGCCACCTATTGAAAGCATAACCACAGGCACGTTTGCAAATGGTGGGCTTGCCCCAGCTGTCCCTGCTCATGCGAAACATTCCCGCTCTCCAGTGGACCCCTGCAAACCGTTCCCTCAAAATCAATGTTGTTTTCTTGCCAGACATCCTGGCATGGAGAAGGACTTGCAAAATGACCCATGGACTTTAAAGGCAGCTAAAATTGAGGGGACTATTCCTCATTTTCCTCCTACAGATGTTTTTCCCAATGATGCTTTTGTTGCCTCTCCCTGACCCCTGAGGCTACTGCTGCCTCGTAGGGTGCTGGAGAGAAGGCATTAGCCTAGGGTGCCTGGAATCATGAAAGGTAGTGAGATGATATGAAATATATGTTCCTCATTAAAGAATGGGATTTCTCTTAATGGTGCAAGAAACAATAAATAGTACAGAAGAACCAAGAAGTAAATAGATGAGAGTCTCACATGACTGGGTGTTATTTGATCATTCTTAGATAAGGGGTAAATGTAACTGCTTTACAGATGAAAATTCAAGTAGTTTTAGAATAAATATATATATTTTTTTAATCTGCCCTTGCATATTAGACGATTTTCCTGAGAATGTGAGCGTGTTTGTACAAAGAACAGGCTTTTCATTTACTCAAACACACAGGATACAAGTAATTTTCAGTTTGCCATAAAAATGACTTTCAAAAAAGATATAATTATGAATTAGGAATACCATTTAAATAAAAATCTTGAATGCTAGTGGCTAGAATTAAGCATAGCCTTATGTTTCTACAAAAGGTCAATTGTGATTTTAATTACTCTTATGTAAACTAGCTGATGTTTGAACTGCAGTTATAATTAATATACATGCCTTATTGCCATGTTATTGCATTTTTGATCATGACAGACTTATTGTGTCTGGACAGTCTGAACGAACATATAAATGGATGTGAACCTCTTTGGGCTGATTTACACCAGATTTATGGTGCTATGACAGCACTAGCTCTGACTGCTCTGCACTGAGATCAATCTGGGGCATCAGAGTGGAGCAGGAGAGGTGTGCGTTCAGTGATGGGAAGCACTGCTCCAGGACTGCAGGACGGATGGCAAGGAGGTGTAACCAAGGCCTGGAAATACAGCTGCAGTGTCTTTCTTCCTTCCTTAGAAACGCTTCCAGAGGGAGTAGCAGCCAGGATATGTACAAGACTCTTCTGAGGAGTTTTCTTCTCTCTCCATGGAAAGGCATGGTGGGAAGTGTTTTCCCTGGTGGTAGATGGAGCTGAGCTGTGTGAAAAGAGGTGTAGCTTCTTTACTCTGAAAAGGGCTCTCGTTTTTGGCTTTCAGAGAGCAGTGAAGCCTGAGAAGCTGTTACTGGAGCATCATCACATGTGCCTAAGCACAGCCCCACTGGCAGTGGCAGCTGCTGGAGTCCCACTGCCCTTTCTGCCCTGCCCTGGAGCTCAAGGGCACAGGTTTGGCTGCAGCCCAGTCCAAGTCTGCCCAAGGAATTTCTGTTCTCAGGTACTAATGAAAGAGTGGAGGCAGAAAAAAATTTGTACTCTGTTGCACATTTTCAACACCCTTTCTTTTCCCTCTAGAGGGTGCAGGATGCCAGTTTCTCTCTCGAAGAGGGTCCTGAGCTCGGCTCTAGGTTGGCCTATCCCCGGTCCACCCCCTGCACTGATTGTGATCCAGCCAGCAACTCCCAGACACTGGCCATGATGGATGTGGGTTTGGAAAAATTATCTTCACACCACTCTGGAGATCAGACATGTACCTGCTGGAGAACACACTGAGGGTAATTAAAGCCTGACAGAGGTGTGTTTTCCCCCCATGCTGGGGATGGCACTGGGTGGGAAGGTTAGTCCAGAATGGTGGCAGCAACAACAACTGAAATACCCCTAAACAAGGGAAACCCAGGGACACAGAGTCTCTCTGGGCTCATGCTGACAGTTGGATACTGCATCCAGGTTTTCAGCATGCCCTATGGGGAATTTTTAAAATAGGTGCAATTAAAGGTAAAGTTTAAAGAAATGGTGCCAAAGATGCACCTTTAACCCCCAAATAGCTGGGCTCTCTGCTGGAGGGGGTTTTGCCTGTACCCCTGGTTTTCAGTGAAGGCTGTGGGAAGTATGAGCATAGCCGTTCCTGCAGAGATGTGGGACACCCCAGAACATGCACATCTGTGCTGCTGCCCTTGGCAGAGGAGAGAAAGTTGGGAAGAAAAGCTCAATACCTCTGCTTGCTGCTGTGTGTTTGGTGGAGGTGAGCATAGGAAAAACAAATGTCTCCATTTCAAATATGCTTGACTTGTCCCTCTCTCACCCCTGGGACTGGGGCTGCTTTGCTCTCCTGCTCAGCTGAGTGGTGAAGGGACAATGGTGCTGCTCTGAGCTGGGGGACTCCCAGGGGCCAGGGGAAAACTTTCTTTGTGGGAGAGAATGGGTATTATGGCTCTTTCTCTCTCACACTTTCTACCAGGGACAGGTTAAAAACTGAAGACCACTCTACAGCTGCCTGGGGAAATGACACTGGACATCCTTCCTCAGAGGCAGGGGAGACATGTTCAGAAGTTTATGCAAACCTGGGGAGAAACCAGATTCTTTGCTTTTTAAAACCCTTTCAAGTCCCTTTTCAGCCCATGAGGCCAGCCTTGGACACAAGTGTCTTGGATGCCTGGATCTGTCTTGGAACATCCTCTGAGTACTTTTAAAATAAAAATTCCTGCTTCCATGGTGCTGACCCTCTTACCAGCCTTGCATTCTCTCTCAATAGTGGTGACCATTGTCACCTCAGATGTCACTGGAAAACATTGCTTAACCTCAGTGCACCTCCCTTCCCTCCCTTCGCCATTCGCCCTGTGCTGTAATTGCATTGGTGGCTGTGGGAAGCGCTGGGGCATGGCTTTCCTGGGAGGCAGGGCACGGGTTTCTGCTGAGTGGGATAATGGGCTCCAGCCCTGCAGGTGCCCTGGTGAGAGGAGTGTGTCCCTCTCTGCGCCCACTCACTCCTCGGCCCCTCTGCCGAGCCTGCTGACAAGGGTGACAATTAGTGTCAGCCGGTGATGGGGACACCGGTGTGCCCGGGCCACGCAGGCCACGGCCCTGCCGCCACCACGGCAGCACAGCTGTCAGGCAGGGATGGCTCTGCCACGGCTGACCTGTGCCTCTTCGGAGCTGATGATTTAAGAGGTGAAAGACATAAGGTGCCATTACCCATCCCCGGCAAGGCACGGCAGCTGAGTGGTTCTGGAGCCCACAGTTGCAATGTGGGGACTGGTTTGTCCTGCTGCTGGGAAGTGCTTGGTAAAGATGCAGTGCTTTATCACCCTCTGTGACACTATGTTACTTTACAGCGCCGTGGTTTACAGTATGTTTAGAAGGCTGGATCATTCTCCATCCATCTCTTACCTTCCACATTGCAACGGCTGCTCATTGCTACATTTGTCTTTGTGAAGAAGAGGGATAATTCTTCACTCCAGTAAAGATAAATATTGCGGAGGATCACCTGTTGTTTGCGGGTGCGTATCATACAGTGTGTAGTGTGAACAGACAAACTCTCTACATGCTTGCAATGCATAAATGCTTTATATACATGTCTGCATACAAGTGTCTAATATTGGTGCACCAAGACATACCCAAGGTTGCGTGTATGGTGGGCATGTCTGCACCTCTCTGTAGAACAGCTGTATTCATGTGTACAATTGCACACATAAATATTGTCAGAAAAAAAACCCAAATCAAGTCCCTATTGATAACATCATGGAAAATTAAAGATGAAGCTGAGAAGAGACAGCATTAATAACTGAGGCTGTTATGTCACCAGTCAAGTAAGATGCATTATGAAGAGGAAAAAAGAGCATGTGGAAATCTTTAAGTAATATACACAAGCGTCATAAGCACCCACCCCAGAAGCACATGCATTTAAAGGGTGTGTGTGTTTGTATTTGTGTGTGTGTTTGTGGGGGTGTTTTATGTGTTGGAAAGGCTCCCTGAGACAACTGAACACAAAGCCAGCGCATGTTTGTGTTAGGTTGAGATGCTGGCATTAAGATGATTATGTGAGTCTATTAGCAGAGTGTTATGGCTCCAATTTCACTTAACATCTGAGTTCACATTAAAATATGCCCTTGGCCTGACAAGGCATTATTAACTTGCATTTAATAAAAATAAAATATTACATTTAAAAAAATTGAAAGCTGACAAATTTGATTTAAATGAATACTGAACTCCAGGCAAATGTGTTGCTTGAACTCTGCCTGCTGTACTGGAGCTGACAGGAAGCATTAAAATAATCCTGAGTGGTCAATATGTGATTAAATATCACATGTCAAGCTTAGCAGGAATGTTCCTTCCAAAGAAAATTATATTGTTAAAAATAAGTGACAAATTCTAAGCAGCTTCTTCAAATTCATAAAGATATGTGAAAGAATGGAAGTATGCTTATAATAAACTGGGATGTCTGCAGGAGACAGTGAATGTACTGTCTTGTACACAGAGCCATATAGAACCTCTACAGGTAATCAGATAAAAATGATTGCACATATTTGAAGCAATAAATTTCCCTTGCGTTCACCATGGAACATAAAGAGAAGAGACATGCTACATTTTCACACCATGTTTTCATCTGAAAGCTTTTGCTGTCATGCTGTTCTGTCTAAAGGGTTTATTTATTCGTATAGAGACTCGAGCATCTATATGTGTACATATATGCCTAGATATGTATACACATGCTAAAGCCATCATAAGCAATGTTTAGAGTGAGAGAATGAAAACGAAGATTTTAAAGGAAATAACTGTAACAGTAATAATAAAATGCCCCTCCCCACCCCACCATTAGATGTTTGGGAACACTAATGCATCGTGGCTTTTTTCTGTTACAGATTCCAGCTGGGAGAACATGCTTAAACATGACTAACTTTCATCATGTGTTTGATGAAAGACAGACATAGATGTCCTTGCTTCCAGTTGCTTCAACAGGATCAATGCAGGATTACCAGGGTGCAATAAGGGCAGTGTCCAGAAGTCTATTTAGATTAGATATAGCAACAAAATATTGGAATCTACAGTTTCAGATAAATGACTCGATATGCCTAGGTCAAGAGGTTACCAAAGTCAGGTGAGATCTGAGACCTATTTATCACTGCCTGAGCTCAAATTATATTTTAAATATTGTCAGAAATGAAAAACTGCTGCCAGATGATGTCAAATTAATTCATCTCACTGTAGTCAGAAACTGTCCTTTAGTTCCATCATGGTGCCTGCTATCCTGCATTAGAGGGGTACCTGCCAGAGAACTTGCTTTAGCAGAGAGGCAGGGGCTCTGCTCAGCCCTCGCTTCCTGCTTGAAAGGTGGATGTGTTGCATTTCTGTGGCACGTGGCTATATGAGATCTGTACCACACATATGGATCTGAGACACAGCCCTTCCTAGAAAGCAGTGGATGTTGGGTGGTGAGAGATTTGAGGCCTCGTTAGCTCTCACTTGATTGAGAAATCTGTTATTCTACCCACCTGGTCCAGGCAATAGGATTTATTGGTCTGTAGAAAGAGGCATTTGGGGATGAAGATTTTGACCCTGGTGTGTTAGTGCAAAGGGCCTTGAAGCTCTCCCATGCATTACACAGGGCTGGCACAACAGTCCTGTTCTTTTCCTCTGCTCCCATTTCCATTTCAGGGCTGTACAAAGTGTGCCACCCTGCTTGTCCCTGTCGTCCCCTGGGCAAAGGTTGGGATGTGTTCTAGTTTACAGTGTTCAAGGGAACACAAAATGACATCGATCAATTTTATGCTTGTCCTCTCTTCCTCGCCCATCTGCTCTTCTTCCCGAGCCCTGCCTTCAGCTCTGGCTTCAAGCACAGTGCTTGAGCCCTCCAGCAGCAGTGCAATGAGGGTGTCCCTGGACCAGGATTTCCTCTACTCTGATGTGCATTTATGCTGGCTGCCTCAGAGCTCCCTGCAAGCTGGGTTACAGCCATGCTTCTCCCCAGCAAACCTGGCCTCCTGGTCCCAGGGTGCTTGAGAACTCAACTTCCTTTGGCAGTCACATACTGCTCTGTGGGCTTTGGCGGGGCAGAGAGTTGGGCCTGAGTGAGGGCATAATATGTTTGTAGCGATCACTCACCACCAAGCCATAGAACCTCAAACTCATCCCCAAAAGCTCTGTCTCAAACTCCATCTTTTTTCTGGTTGTAGGAGTAGAGAAAAATACAGGACTTCTCTAAAGTCCACCATAGCTAGAGGGGCTCTTTTTAAGTGCAGAGGCTATGACATGATAGCATCTTGTGGCAGTGGTGAAACCAGAAGAGTGGAGTGATGCTCAGTGCTCTCCTGTGCCCAGGTGGTTTGAGCTGGAAACTATTGCAGTAGCGAGGGCATTTTTGTTTGAACACAGGAAGAAACCAAAGCCCAAGGATGGTTAATCTTCTTGTGGGAAGGTGTTACTCTGCCTTCTGGGTTGGTTTATTTCTGTGCTAGCACTGGAAATGGTATTTCATTGGAAAAAGAGATTGTAGTGTGGTTTTTCCTACCTTGTGCTACTGAAATAGGGTCAGAGCTTGACAGATGTACATACACCACAGTTTTATCATCTCTGTACCTCCTCTGCATGTGGAATTTCATTTCATTCTCATTTCCAGTATACGATTCCTGTGGGGTGCAGAAGCTGAAGTGGCAGAGAAGTCTCTGGGCAGCCCCAGCTGTGAGGTGTGGGCTGTGGCCACAGCAAGGGCCATAGTGCTGCCTGGCTGGCCAGGGTGAGATATTTGACTGGGTGTCCTTCCACCTTCCCAGCTCTGCTGAAGAGGAGAAAGACTTTCATCAGGACAAGTGCTGCTACAGCCAGGGAGTGAGAGTGTGTCCGTTTGGGATGCAGATGAGACAGTTCCCAGCAATCATGAGGATGGGGTAAAGTGGGACACACTAGCAACAAGCAAATTATCAAGCCTGTAAGCATAAAGATTGCAAATGTCTCCTGGTTTCTTAAATTATTATTTTTGGCAGGGTTGCATATGTTCTCTGTGCTCATTCCATGAATCCAGCTGATTATTATTCCAATCACCAGAGGAAGAGAGAGTCACATTAATTTGTAGTAATTAATAGCACTGATGCATTTGACAGCGCATGTTAACAAGCCTCTTTGATTGTTTGGATCTCTAACTGCGGCCCTTCTTGTTTGCATCTCCTCCGAGGAATTCATAATATCAAAGCTTAACGGTATCTGATACTTGTCAAAATGCAATTTATAAAAGTTTAATTCTTTTATTGATTTAGTTTGGTTTTGATGCCTGCAGAGTCAGCTCCCTTGACAGAACTTAGCGGATTCAAATGCTTGTCACCAGCTCGGCCTCCTTTTTGCAGGGAACAATTGCCATAGGCCAAGCCAACAGGCATGGTTTAATTGCCATTAATTAAAAGCATAAATCTCTTTTTTCTTCAGTTGCTCTGCTCTTAAAGGGGGCTGCATCTCTCTCTCTTTTCCTGTGTTTGTCAGAACACCTTCTGGCAAGTAAAGTTAACCCATTCCGTCTTCCCAAGCACTTTCTGGAATAATCTTTTGAAGCATAACTCTTATGATCTGATGTGAAATGCATGCAGTTCGGTGATATTTAACAAACTGGATTTCTTCTTTATTGCAGTATAATGAGGTCAAATGAATCCCTCCATGGG
>VZRF01001110.1:2642214-2644714 GCA_013396875.1 Vireo altiloquus | reverse complement strand
GTGGCTTTGCCCGCAGTCAGACGGGTGGGATAGATGGGAAAAGGGGGTCACGCAGCCAGGGGCTTAGGGGACACGGGGCGGCAGCTGTCATGATCCACCCCCGGCCTCAACAAGTACAGGGAGCGTCCCGCTGGTCACCTCGCCCGCAGAGGGTGCCAGCAGGAGGTGGAAGGCCTTTTGCGTGAGATGCCCCCGCGTAGGGCTGATGAGCGCTCTGGGGATCCGAGCCGGCCGACGGTGACCACAGAGGAGCAGGCCAGGCTGAGGCTGCCGGAGCTCCGGGCTCAGTGGAGCGCTGTCGGGAGCAGAGCGGCTGCCCCGGCCAGGGCGGGACTCGCCGCCGCTTTCCCCTAAATATTTCTGCACAATGGAGTCGAGGATTAAAATATAAGAGGAAGGAAATGAAAGGTGCTCACTCTTCAGGAACATGACTTTAAGCCCTAAATCCCGATTCCGGGACGGAGAAGTGTATTGTGAGTTAAAGGATTATGCTAGTGTAACATATTACCCCGGATCCCGCATTCCCCCAGGGATAATTAGGACATAGTTTTGGTAAATTGCAAACCAAGACAGCAAGATAAACACGGATGCCGCGGGCTGCTTCCCTGCTGCAGGAAATCTGCCTGTGCACTTGCAGATATTTAAGTATTTTTCCTTTTCTCCTGTTCTTCCGGTTTACTCCTCAGTTTCCCCTCTCCTTCTGTCCTCTTTCTTTCTCCTTGTTCCTTCAAAAGCCCCGATCTGTAGGAACGTGCTGACAGGTCACCCCGCCGTGCTGCCCACCCTGCTCGCACCGGGGCTGCGGCGCCCACCTTGCCTCCGGCCCCGTCCACCCTGGGCGCCCGTCGGGGACAGCGGGGGCGGCCGCCACCGCCGCCCAGCGGACACGGGCGGCCCTGCACCTCTTTCGGGCCCGCCGCTTCTGCTCCCTCACCGGCCTCCGGTGCCTAAAGCCCGGCGGCAAAGCGTTAAACTGGCTGCCCCCGGGGATACCGTGGGGCGGCGGACGGTGATGCGTGCCCGCTGGGATGGAGCGGGTGATGCTTGGTAGCGACGGGCTACCGGTGGGCCGGTTTTCCTGACGTCGAAAAACCTTCTCCGAAATGCAGCAATGAGGCCGGGACCAGCTCCCGCCGAGGTACCCAGAGAGGGCCAGTGATCTTCGGGTACGGCACCGGTGACTGGTGAATCCCAAGGAAGCAACTCGATTTTTACCAGCAAGGACACAGAAACTCCTCGCCCCCCTCCTCACGAGGGAAGGCCGGCCCCAAGCCGTCGGAAGGGGAGCCGAGGGCCGCGGCACTCTACACATTGGCATCTCTCGGAGTGCAGCTTCTCATCCCGCACCACTGTCCCGGGGCTGCGTTGTCTCACGTCGGATCCGAACTTCCACAACGAGTTACGGGCCGAACACGGTCCCTCGCGCCCTTTGTGCTTCCCGCGCGCTCCCCGCACCCTTCCCTACCTCTGAGCAAGGCGTTTTACCCAGGAAATAAAACGCAGTGGGAAGCGCGGTGGAAGCGCACCCGCGCTGCCACCACACCCTCACAGCAGCACTGTGCAGGGCTGGACGGGGTTCTCCCGGTTACGGGGCTGGCAAGACCATGAGCGGCTCTAGAAGGGACCTTCGTGTCCTCCATCCCCGCTCCTTGATCCAAGCTGACGGTGGGTTCCTATCACCGGGACAGCCGTCGTGTGCGGAGCGGGGATGCCAGCGGCCCCACACCCAAGGCAGTACCTAGTGCCGTCGCTGAACACCAGTCCCCCAAAAATCCCTCTTAGAGTTATCCTGCCTGAATCATTCCCTGCGCCCCCACTGCTGTGCCCCGTTGCCCCGTGCCCCCAGGTCTGCGATGGCGGATGATATTTTCGGGGCTGGTCGGGTCTAGGGGCTACTCCAGGCCGGGAGGGGGGATGTCGGCCTGCGCTTCATAGGACCCTGGAAATTGTAATTACTACTAAAATAAAACTCGGAGAACTCTAAATCATTCATTATCACCTTTATAATTACTCTTCTAATTAGCTTGACACGCCGCTTCATCAGGATTAATACATCCTCTTGTCGCTGGCGCTTCCCATTATTCTGACATTCAGCCGGGGAACCGTCCCAGGAACACCGGACGATACTCTCCGGGGGATCCGATCCGCCGACCGGGGAATCGAGGCCCGACGGGGCGGCGGCGGCGAGGACGGGCCCGGGAGGGAGCGGGGGCGCGCTCCCCCCTCCCGCCTCCGTCCCCGCCGCCGCCGCCGATTGGCTGCGGCCCGCGCTGCGTCAGCCCCCTCTCGGCCCTCCGCCAATGGGGGCGGGCAGCGGCGGCGGCAAAAGCCCGGGTTTATAATAACGGGCGGGGGGGCCGCGGCGGCTGTGACGTCACGGGGGGAGTCGCCGCCGCCGAGAGGAGCTCGGTGGGCACGGGCGGGCGCGCCGCAGTGGCCGCTGTCCGCCCCGCTCCGCGCCCGCAACTTCCCGCAACAAAGTTGGTTAGCGGCGAACCGG
>VZRF01001110.1:2356519-2641256 GCA_013396875.1 Vireo altiloquus | reverse complement strand
TGTTGGCCTTTCCTCCTCTTTTAATTTTTTTTTTTTTTTTTAATTTGGCTTCCCCATTTTTAAGGAAATAGCCCGAGCAGTGGGATCGCATGGGAAATCATACTGTATTTATTTTTAATGCAAATGCACATAAATGATTCTCTGGCTTTCTAAGAACCGGCGGCTCAGCTGCACTTAGTGCATGCAGCCTTTTCATTTTCGCTCGTTAGATCTAAAATTAAGATAAAAAATTCTACTTCCCTAGCAGTCAATACCAAATAAACGAAAAAGAAAAAAAAATCCCACCCAACTTTTAATTAAAAATAAAATAATAATAATAATAATAACAACAACAACTCGGCCCGCGCTCGGCGCAGGGAGATGTGAGGGCTTTGTGCGTTTGGCAAAACCCTCGCGTTTTCCTTGCGCCGGGATAGAAGGTTTATTTCTCCANTTTTTTTTTTTTTTTTTCAATTAGGGTTTTCGTGCTGATGGGGAAGCCCCCGCCGTGCGGGGTTCGGAAGTGGAAATAGCTATGTGTGCGTGGAAAGGGGAAAGGAGGAAAAGTGTGGAAGGGCAAGCGGGAAGAGGGGATATTTTCCTGCGGTGTCGGCGGAGCTGTTCTCCCCCCAGGCAGCCTGGTGCAGCCGAGAGGCAACAGGACAAATTTTCCTAATTTTGCCCAATTGAGCTATTTTCGCCAGGCTCAGAGCGGCGGGGTGCCCGCGAGTGCAGCTCATTTTGCTCTTTTAGCATTAGCATACGAGTGCCCAAACCAGATGTACAGTCTGGTCTGGCCATTTTTGTGTGCACCAACCTCCCCAGTGGGTCAATTAGGGAGATTATTGTTCTTCCTGCGGGGAAGATCAAGGACCGCCACAAACTGGGGCCCGAGTGGAGCTGGATTGACAGATCGATTTCCCGGCGTTTCGGGCCGGGGGGAGAAGGCGAGAAAATAACGAAAGTCCTGTAGTTGGGAAACGGAGAGTGGGAATCCCGCTGTTCCCCGGACGGGCTCGCCGCCACCACCCCCCGCCATACTTGACCGTTCCCCCCGTGCCCCNCCCCGGAGGGGCCCCCGGGGAGGGGGCGGCGGGGCCCGGTAACCGCGGCGGGGCGGGGCGGGGGCCGAGCCGGTGTCCCTCCAGCCCTCACCGCTCTTCGGTTCACTCGCAGGGACAAAGGAGGAAGGCGATCGGGAGATCAGCAGCAGCCGGGACAGCCCGCCAGTGCGGGCCAAGAAGCCTCGAAAGGCACGGACAGCCTTCTCCGACCATCAACTCAATCAGCTGGAGCGCAGCTTCGAGCGGCAGAAGTACCTGAGCGTGCAGGACCGCATGGACTTGGCCGCCGCCCTCAACCTCACCGACACGCAGGTCAAAACCTGGTACCAGAACCGGAGGTAAGGCGGGCCCGGCAGGGCGGCGGCCCAAGGTGTCCCCGGAGAGCCGGGGGCGGGCTTGCGCCGCTGGGTTCCTGCCCGCGGGAGCCCGGGGTGGTGCGGGGAGCTCCCGAGTGCTGCCCCGCGCCCTCCTCGGCGGTGGGCTGAGGGGTCCGGCCCCTGTCAATGCTGCCGTAATTTTCTGTCTCATTACATACGGTTGCAGCCACCCTAATTCTGTCGCAAACCATTAGCGTCAGCGCGTTGCGATCTAACCTTGGTACCGCGGTTATTAATTTGGCCGGAGTCGCCGTATGCATGTGTCGGGGGGTGCGGGGCTCGGAGGGGAGAGCCGGGAGGATCGCACCGTGTGCGGGCCCGCGGGGTCAGTGCGCCCCGTCGGGGCGGCGCAGGGGATGGGGCTCTCCGCCCGCGGAGCCCCCCGAAAGCGGCCTGGGTGCCCCATGCAGCCCGCCCTGCAGCCGCCTCTTGCTCCCCCCGGCAGGACGAAGTGGAAGCGACAGACGGCGGTGGGCCTGGAGCTGCTGGCCGAGGCCGGGAACTACTCAGCGCTGCAGCGGATGTTCCCCTCGCCCTATTTCTATCACCCCAGCCTGCTGGGCAGCATGGACAGCACGACGGCGGCCGCAGCGGCTGCAGCCATGTACAGCAGCATGTACCGGACTCCCCCCGCGCCGCACCCCCAGCTCCAGCGGCCGCTGGTGCCGCGGGTGCTGATCCACGGGCTGGGGCCCGGCGGGCAGCCGGCCCTCAATCCCCTGGCCAACCCTATGCCCGGCACCCCGCACCCCCGGTGAAACGGCACCGCGGTCCCCGCAACGAGCCCTTCCCCTCCCCGTCCCCAAACAAGCCCCAGCACCGCAGAGGAGGAAGCGAGGGGAAGCCGAGGGGCAGGAGCTTCTGCAGGCAGTCACCGGCCACCGAGGGAGGCGATCAGTCAGAGCAGGGACTCTTGAACCGTGAACCCAGAGCCAAGCCCGTAAGTGAAACGACCACACGCGGGGGAAGGCGGGCAGAGCCGCGGGGCGACCCGCCGACCTCGGCTACTGCGAGGCAGGACTTGGAGCTCGGAGAGAGTGTTACAGAGGGGGTGGAGGAGGAGGAGAGGGAGAGGGAGCCCGAGCCCGCCGGAGAGACTCACGGCTGCGGAGGACAGAGGGAATGAGAGCGCCTCGACCCCCGACCGGCGGAGAAGACCGGGGGAACGGAGAACTTTGCACTGATTTTTGTCATTACCTTTTTTTTTTTTCTTATTGAAAAGTGGCATGCTCCCTAATACGAACAGAATTGTACAGACCGAGTGCTGAGTGCTATATCATATTTATTATATGTCGTCCAAAAAAGGAGAAAAAATTTCACTTCTATACGTTAGTTTAAAACGAACGAACGTGGTTCTTCCCTATCCCTTTTCATGTCTTTTTGGATTCAGTAAAATAAATGCTTAGATGACAAAATATAGATTTTTTTTTTCGTGACTGAAAAATCACAGGGAAAAAAACGAACAACAACAACAAAAAAAAAGAAAATAAATAAACTTTATCTTTTTTCAACAAACGCGAAAATTCAAGGTAGCTAATTTCCCCGTGACGAGAACTCAAGAAATTCGGAGTAGAAAAGGCAGATGCCACTTTTTTATTTCAAATATTATATTGAATATATTTTGAATTTTAGGCTCGTTGTTTCTTAACAGGCGCTGTTTTTCCCTATCTCTATTTTAAAGGAAAATCAAATCCCCCGCAGGTGTCGAGCCCCTTGCTGTTATTTTAAGCACCTGGGCAGGGCGGCAGCGGGTAGCGGTTCTGGCCCCTTGGGGCGGGTGCGACGGGGCCGTGCAGAGCTTGGGGACGTGGCCCCGGCCCGGCAGCTGTCTCCGCACGGAGCTGGGACAGGCAGCGAGCGCCGGCGGTCGGGGTGAGTAACGAGGGGAAACAGGCAGGGAGGGCGGAGGGGTCCCGGCGGACACGGAGCTCCCGAGCTCCGCTGGCCTTTGAACTTTATTGCTGTGCGTGCCTGTTCCCCCCCCGGCCCTTCCCCTGGCAGGCAGCTTCCCTGCCGAGAGCCTCCCTTCCCCATGCCGGCGTGGGCCGTCCCGCGGGAGCAGAGGGGGCGCGGGTGGGGACTGGGGGCTGTGACCCTCCACTGGACTCCGGGGACGGCTCTGTCCCCAGCCTTTGGAGGTGAACACCCCCCTGCGAAATTAGAAAGTTATACAGCAATTACCTATAAAACATTCATAAAGTCCCATATTATCCTCCTCTCAGGGTTTGGCGCTTCTCTTTTTTTTTTCTCTCTATTTTTGCTCGTGGGTCCCCTTTCTAGTAAGATAGAAGGGGCAAAAAAAAAACGAAAAAAGGAAAAGAGAAGCCTCCGGGCACGTTTATTTGGGCTTTGCTAATTAGCGAGCGGCTTGCTGATTTCTGTGCTAATAAATTCGCGTTAAAACCATATTGACCTTTGCCTTGATCTAACAAAAGGGGAGCGGGTCGGGAACGCCCACTTCGGTTTTTGCCCGTGTTGCGGCGGCTGCCCAATATTCCCCCGCGCCTTCGCCGTGGCCCCCAAATACCCCCCACAGGAACGAACCGGAAGCAGGTCCCTGAGTGGCCAGAGCAGTCCGTCCACCCCGCACCGCCGCCGAGGTTTTCCCGGGAAACCCCATCCTATGCGGGCTGGGGAAGGAGGTAGGAAATTCGGACTCGTTAGGGCCTTTTCCTTAGTCTCAGCAACAAATCTCCAAAAGGAGGAGATCTAGCTGGAAAAGCTAGTCCCAGCTCATTGTTCTCGATGGCTCGGTTTTGACTGCATAAACTCGCTGAAAAGTAGTGAGAACAAGGAAGGAAAGTTCATGCAAAATAGATGAGTGGCCCCCTCACGAGCAGGGCCTGCCGCGGGGTGCCCACCGGGACAGGGAGCTTTTGGCGCTTTGGGAACGGCAGTAGGCAGGAGCGAGAGAGGAGTGAGGCGGGGCTGGGGGGCTGCCGGTACCGTGTCCGGGTGGTGCTTAAACCAGGGGCTGCCGGAGGAGCGGGGCGAGGAACCCCCACCTCCCCTGAAACCTATTTCCAGACCCAACTGAAAAGTGCGTGTAAACGGGAGGTTAGGAGCAAGAATCGCTCTCTTTCACTCTTCCTTTCCCCGTGTGGGAAGTAGGGCTGGAAACCTAAGTTTTAGTTTGTCCCGGTCTCCGTTCACTCCGGGATAGAGCCGACCCAAGGCCAGGCTGCCCCGAGACTGCCCGGCCGGGCCGCCTGGCTGCAGCCTTGTAGGAACGGGCTTCGTTGCTTCTTTAAAAGCCCGGCCCGCGGGCCCGCATTACAGCACGCTGCGGCAGGACAAAGAGCCCGGGATGCATGGGGCCGTCTCCCGCTGCCTGGTCCAGCGCGGCGAGCGTCACGGCGCGGGGCAGGCACGGCTCGCAGCTCGGCGCCGTCGGCGGCTATGCCTTCGCGGCCGCGCCGGTCAGGTTTGTCCCCTTGCCGTTCCCGGGCAGCTGCTTTCGCCGCGGCTGCCTCGGAACTGGTGCCGAGCTGCTGAATTGCGGCAGACCCGATCCCTCTCCAGCCTTTGCCCTTGCCTGGGCCAGGACCTGCTCTCGGCCCTGGAAGTGGTTGTGAACAACAACCAAACTCGTCTGTTGCCAGACGAACGAGACGGGCTCTCTCAGCTTTAAACAGTGGGAAATACCGGCACCCGCTGGAAAAGACCTGTCTGTTGGTGCACTGAGCATGGAAACAGTCCGTGAAGCTGTAGCAGGGCCGTCTGGACGCGAGGGACCGCAGCAGCCCGCGGGGTGGCCGGGAGTGAGTGCTCTCCCCGTGCCGGACAGTGGCCCGCAAGGAGCGGAGCGGCTCCGGCCCCTGCAGCCGCGGGGACACCTGCGCGGCGCTGGGCAGCTGCTGCCCCGCCCGCCCTCAGCACCACGGACAGCTCCGGGAGGCGCGGACGGCCCGGCCCGCACCCAGCGTCCCGCCCTGCGGGAGCGCCCGGCCCTGGGACCGCGGGAGGCATGGGAGTCTCCCGTCCTCCAGGACCCCGCAGCTGCCTTCCCGGCGCTTGCCGGCGGCACATAGTGAAGACGGAGGAGGCTGGCACAGTCTCCTGCTGCCGAAGGGCTGCCCGGCTCGCCTCCTCGCCACCCGGCCCCTGGGAGAGGCCCCTGTCCTAGCTCGGGCCTGGCCCGGAGCGCGAGCTGAGCCACGAAGGCTTTGTGCCGGGTGTTTGAGCGGCAGACGGCGTTAAAAACGGGACAGGACCGCTCCCCTTCTCCCACGTCCTGTCGCTCCGGGCTGACACTGGCGTGTCCGCCGTGGGACCCTTTGACACCTTTGGACACTCTGTTACCGGTTCCCCTTTAGTTTGTTCCTTCTGGGCCATGCTATGTGTTTTGCAGATGGGCACGGCACGGGAGGCTCCTTCGAGGAGCCCCTGCTACGCCCAGACAGGTTTCGGTGGCTCGCTGAGCTCCGGCTCTGGGCTGGGCCCTCCCGGCAGCAGAGCCGCGGGCAGGCTGCACCGCTGCCCTTGGCTGATGGGCTCTCTTGCGGGATGCAGCAGTAGGATCATATTTAATTACTTCACCCTCTCGGGGGATTATCTTGGCCATCGTTAGAGCAGAAAGCGAGAAGGGCTACTCCGCTGGGCTGGGGTACGGGGAGGAGCATTGCCTTTGCCACTCCGAGGGTGTAGCCCTGGCGCTGGTGTGGCAGCTGGGTGCTCCGGAGCTTAATCCTCTTTCCCAGTCGGATAAGGGAGTCCGGCTCAGCCACTGGGAGCCAGTGAGCAGCACCAAGCAGAATTCCCGGCCGTGCCGGTTACCCTGGTTGCGTTTAACACACCGCCCGCGTGTAACATTGTATTGGCCCTCCGGGGCTCGGCTATTGCTCCTGCAGGTTTTAGTGGTTTTTGTGAGGGTGGATTTTAAACTTTTGTTATTTTCTACCTTTCTAGAGTTTACCTTCCTCCAAATTCACACCAAGTTTCTGTGCAAACGCGTTTACTGACATTGTAAGTCACCCAAAGTCCTTACTGCAGCCCACTCGGAAACCTCGGCTCAAGCCCAGGGCATAGAGTGAGTGCAGCTAGGCTGAGCTCACCTGTGGAAAGAGCAAAAGCCTTCATAATGTAAGAAATATTCCCAGGCCAGAGGTGGCGAGCATGGGTGGTGAATAACCGTTTCAGGTTGGAATTACATGTTTTCCCCCTCCTCTATTCTGTCTTGCTGCTAAGCCCGCATTTCCCACCGGTGGTACCACCTGTTCTTCCCGAGTTTATTGGGGAGCTTCGTTTGCGAGAAAACAGGGGTACAGAGAACCTGGCCTACAGAGGTGGCCCTGTGCCCTCGTCCTTTGGGAGCAACAGCCTGTTTTATTTCGGGGATAGCATCGAAATGACCCCCACNGCAGCTCCCCCGTGCCCCCGATTGGTGTAAAAGCCCTGAACTTCGTTCCTCCCTTGGGCTGCTCCAGCCATTGAAGGGCCGTGGGGCAGCCGGAGCCCTTGCCTGTCTCTGCGTGTTTCCAGCCGGAGAGCAGGTCCAGCCAAGCGCCCATCGCATTAAGACTGCCTTTCCATATTCATATGCCCTATTTTTCACAAGTCGCTTCTATTAATGGAAGCGCGCAAACGCCGGTCCTTAAAATTTGCGGATTTCAAAGGAACCCGAGTGAGGGAGTTTGCGCTGGCAGCGATGGACGCGGGGCGCGACGGGACCCCCGGGGCTGCCCCGCCGCCGCCGCGCCCTCCCCGGCGGGAGCCTTTCTCTGCCGGGGGCACAGCCGCGGGTCGCTGCAGCTCCCGGGGCTCCCCCCGCTGCACCGCGCCCTGCCCCGCGCCATCGGCCCTCCCCTCTCTGCCGGCCCGGGCACACCAAAGTTGTCCGAGACTGTCTGGTTCCCTCGTCACTGAGAGCCCATGTAGGGCGCTTTAATTGCCACATTTTCAAACCGAGGTAATGGTGGGGATGTCTTAGTAATTACCTTAATGAGATAACACCTTTCCTTCCCTGAACCTACTCATTATCACACTTCTTGTTCAAATTCCAACTACAAAGAGCTATACTTGTTAAAAAAAAAAAAAAAAAAGAAAAGAAAAGAAAAAAAGAAAAGAGGAGGAGAGAGCTCTGAAATTTGTTAGAGGTCTTGTTTCCTTAAAACAAGCACCTTCCATGGATCTTTAGTACACGAACAGAGAACTGTACCCAGTTCTGGGAAAGGTTGGCTAGAAGTAAACTAAACATCTGGGGTACCCCTTAATTATTCTTGGTTGGTGTCTTTAGTTTGACCTGTAGGGATGCGAGGGTGTCAAAGTGATGAATTTTAAGATGTTGGGCTGTGAAGACGTGCAGCTGCAAGACTGATGGGTTTAGGAAGGGAATGGTAACAAGGTTAGCTGCATGTGAAGTGTGAATTGAGATTTTTGCAAAGAGACTGTGATTGCAGATGGGCATAATGTTGTACCCTTGCATGAAATCTTGCTATTATTGTATAATGGTCAGACAGAGTGTGAAATGACTTATTACTTTACTTTTATTCTTTAATGAAGTTGGGTAGGGAAGGAGAACTACCAGGAAATCGATAGTAGTAGTGCACAAAAACTATATGACAGGTGCTGATACATTAAATATTTATTTAGCTTTTTGTCACAAACTCCCTCCCAATTTTATGTTGTTTCAGAAAGCAAATGAAAATACAACTAGTGGATCTAGATGGTGAAAAAGGTGTGCAGAATGAAAGTAATGTTTTCTTTTTCATCCTCCCTTTCTGCAGTATACATGAAGTGGACTTTGTGGCAGTGTGGTGTATACATCATCTATGTAAAATATGAAACAGAGATACCTAGATTGAGGCTGTGCACACATGGTTTCTAGGTAGATTTCCAGTTGTTTGACATGTATCTCTCTCCTAAACCTTGGAGCAGGCATGCAGAGATTTGTGCACTGTTACACCCCCATGTAAATTCAAGTGGCCTTTTCTCTTGGCATGCATATGCAAATACCTCTCACTTCCCTCCATACCAAGCACAGGTGTCCTCATGGGTGGTATCATTCTAAAAACAGGCAGGACAACATCTGCCTCTGAATTTGCACAGCACTGTGTGGGTACATATGGGGTGGGTGGGCAGCTTAGCCAACATCTAATGACCTGTTTCACACACGATTAGGGTAAAACACCTACTACCAGAATTTGGTTCAAATGTTCAGCTGCTCTGGTTTTGATGAATATGGAGTGAGAAAAAGGATCTGGAACTGCTCCCTCAGGATAATGTCCTTAAAAAGAGGATTTCCCAGGTGACCAGCCTCAGGATGCCACCCCTGAGAGCAGTTTGGCAAATCCTGTGCTTAGCGGGTTGTCTCTTTCAGCAAGCAGCTTCATCTCACTTCATATCACACACACCATGTGTTTGAATACACATGGTAGAGGTGCAGCTTCTTGTATGCCTTCCCCTCTGGAAAGATGCAGCCCATGGCTCAAAGAGTTTCTCAGCCAGCAACTCTCTTGGAATTCCCTCCCCAGACTTAGTCCCCAGATTCAGCACGACCCTTTGCTGACAGTCTGTCTGTAAGTTTTTGCCCTATATTGTATATGGAGTCTGGCACTGTTACACTTTAATCTGAGGTCAGGAAGAACAGGTAAAATGAAGCAAATATGGGAATAATTGCCTACCTCTTCTGCATTAGCATACAGGGTAATAATGGTGGCAGAATTGTGTGAAAAAGAGAATATATCTGAGGCCTCATCTGTGTCCTTACAATAGTCTTTCAGATTTCCTTCTCATATTCATGCCTCATCATCTGAACAAGTACAGTGTTTCAGACTTGAAGCTTGTTTCTGTTGAGTTGCACTCTGTTGAAGAGTTTGTTCAAAACAGGACTTGATGCAACACTGTCCATGGAAGCGGCAAAAACGCACTGAGGGGCTCAAATGGTCCCTCATGACACAAAAGGGCACAGGGTAGCTCCCTGTCAGATTTGTATCCCAACAGACTAGCAGGAATGTTGTAGCTTTAAGTACTTTGGTTTCATTATGTAAAGATCTAACAAGAAGAATTCCTGAAAGTTTTAAGGACTGCCTGGTAAAAATGATGAAAGAGTGCTGAAGAACATAGAAGGGTGGGATGTCACAGCAGGCACTGCTACCCCAGCACTGTAAAAGGAACAGGCAGCTTACCTCCAACTGGTGCTCTAAAGCAGGAAAGAGCAATGTGGAAAATGAAGGCTGTCAAAAAAAGCTTGTTTTGGGGATTTGCCACAGGTGATTTGGCTGGATCTTGTGGGTTGAAGTACCATCACTGTCCCTTTACCAAAATAAGGCACTTTTTCTGGAGTAGAAATTCTGAAATAAGGTTGGATTAATATTTCTTCAGAAGTATGATGGAATCTGTGGAAAAAAGCACCAAAGCAGGTGTCTCCAATGGAGCCCCAGTACAGGCACTGGCAGCTCAATCCATATTGCATCACATGAGTCTAAAAACTAGTGAGCTTTTCTGCATAAACAGAGGGAGGTAAGGTAAGCACACTGGCAACTTTTTATTTATTGCACTCTTCAGCAATCTTTCCCCCCCCTTTACTTTCCTCCCTTTATTTTTTCCCTCTTTCTCTTTCCTTCTCTTCACCTCAGTCTATTTTGCCAAGCATTTGGCAGCATGCCTTGGGAATCCTGCTCACCTTTCCTGGCCACTGGTGGTGGCCATGGGCAGCCTGCCTTAACCAGCGCACTGGTGCGTGGCTCAGGCAATGCAGCACAAAGTGTGTGTAGCAAAGCTGTGCCTCTTCCATGGAGACTAAGCTCATTACAGTACAGTACTCTAAAGCACGCTTAACCCCCCCAGTCTTGGGTGTTGTATCCCAAATCTACTGCAGAGCATGGACACCCCAATTAGCACTTACAATGCACTGTTGACATTTCTGTGGGCCAGCCCAACAGGAATAATTAGAAGTGATATCTAACACAAAGTCTTTTTTTTTTTTTTTCCCAGCAGAGGATACACTGCAAAATGAAAGCAACATCTACTGCAAGAGCACTTGGCTAGATTTGGCACATACATACAGTGTTATGTCTGCAGTGTAACTCATCTGGCTTCTCCAGTCATACACTGCCTGTGCCCTGCCTGTCTGCTGTTGGTCTGACCTGCTGGGATTAGTGCTGGGCTAAAGCTCTGGATGGGCTGCACAAGAAAGCTGTCTTACACAGCACAGGCTCAGGAAAGCTGCTGTACAGCAGCCTTTAGGAATCTTTCCATTAGGAGATGCAGTAGGTGTGGAAACTTGCTCAGCATAAGATCTCCTCATATTGGAAGTGTCGGCTGGTGACTGTGAGGCTGGTGTCGCTTTAGTTTCAAGTTCCCATCACACTGCACACCAGCAGAAAGGTTGGGATAGGGACTAGGCAAAGTGTTACTGACTGAACATTGCAGCACTTTGCAGGATAGCAGAGGTAGGATTGTGTTATCATAAATCCCATGGCAGCAAGCCAGAAAGCCTATGGAAAAACGTATGTGACAGTAAATAGGAAAGAACTCTGCTGCAATGCAGCAGGCTGTCCTCTGACACCGCTAATTGCAGCAACACATTGGAAATACAAGTGTATGTAGGGAGTATTCCTGCTTGGGTTTGCTACCACTGCTTGCCTGCTTTCATGCATTGCAAACAGAAACTTGGAAAGAACTTGGCAGAGTGAAGAGGATATAAAAATGATAATTTTTCATGTAATAGAGTTCACATAGAGATTTCCTTTGTAGTTCACAGCATTTCCATTCCAAGATGCTTGGAGAATTGAAGCATACAAATAGAGAAAATCTGCTAAGTGTTGTCAGATATTATTTATGTATTATTATTTTTGTTGGAAAAGACATGTAAATATAAGGAATTAGAAAACGGAGCTACTAAAATAAATTATAGTGGAACCCACAATAAATCTAACATGAGAATAAAAGTATAATGAGAACATATTTTCTTCAGCATAAATACAAATCCTGTCTGCATGCTAAAGCCCTATTAATTGGATACTTACTATAGGAATAAATCTTTAAATGTGTAAAAAAAAAAATCTTTCTGCTCTGTGATGAAATATAAATATCACCAGATTTATTAAAGAAAGAATTCTGCTAAATGACTGCTTCTCTTACATACTAATGTATGCTTATGCTGCATCTGAAAGAACTCATCCTGATGTGAATATCAGCTAAATGAAGGAAGCTGTAAAAGGAAAAATGTTTAATGTGCATGACGAGAAGTTGCTTATATCAGGCATAGCAGGTTTCAATGAAATTTTATATTATAAAATAGAGGAAAGGTGATAGTCTCTTAAGAGACATAATACTTATCCCATGAGTGACATAATAGTTCATAACTCACCAGAGAACAAGGCTCAAGTGAGTCATATATATTTTATGGCACAATTGGGATTAATACCGTACTTCAGAAAGGAATGCATAACCTATTCTATTTATGTGGCTGGAGAGGTGGTTTAAAATTCACCCTCTTCCCTCCGTCTCTTCTCCTACCCTTCGGGATCAAACTACAAGACAGGGTGTAGGGACTTGAAAAGAATGGGTGAGGCTGTTGGGTGAGAAACAGATAATGTATCAAGGAACTGCTACAGCGTCGTCATTTGCCAGGAGTTGCCCTGGCACGGCATTTGAAAATGCTGATTTTCCAGTGACAGCTGCCCAGAGGTACAGAGGAAGAGGCTAGTCCTGAACAGCTGCACTCTAGCATTTTTTTAGTGGCTGAACTTGGTGTTTTGGTGAGAAGGCAGGAGATGCTGGCTCAGAGCTTCAGTCTCTGCTTGCAGCCTCTGTGGTGGAATTCAGTTGCCCCGAATTCCTTCTGCAGTATCACTGTCTTTCCAGTGCCCTCATCAGGATACATTTGTCAGGATACAGTGCAGGGAAAGGGCATTCCAGGGGGATGCTCACCTCACTCTTGCCTGTCAAAAAGCACAACCCTTTGGGGTATCTGCTCCTTTTCCATAGGTCACAAATGGGATGTTCAAAGACAATAAATGTGGTGTTGAATTCTTTTCTTGGGAAAATCCCACGTTTCACTCCATTGAAGGCCTATTGTAGTCTTTTGGATGGTGTCCTGAAATTATGAGAGAGCATAATAATTATGGCCGAGAGCAGAAATTTAAAACAAAAGTTTGTTGCATTCATAAGAAAAAGTGTCTCTTAAATTGTATCTAAAGAGTTGGGGTATAATTCTCCTCGTCAGCAAAATCACTGGTAAAAATGAAAGCTGCTGAAGTTTTAGAGATGGCATGTGGCAGTTTAGGGAAATTCCTTTACCTGGGCTGGGGGATGCTAGTGGAGGTCAAGGTGTCACTGGGAACCAAAATGCCTGTGCCCCACAGAACACTCAGTGTTTCTGACAAGACCTCACTTACGTTCCTTCCATACCAAAGGGCACTTCTGGTCAGTAATCTCACCTATAAGATATTAAGACAAGCCAGCCTGGGACAAGGGATTTACAGGAAAATCAATTTTGTCCTCCCTGTTTGTGAAGAGATTTTTTTCAGGCAGAGTGGGATAAAACAGGATGGAAGGATGTCATTTGGGGCAACATTACAGAGATGCATGGGGAGATTTGGCTGGAGAAGGGTTTGCTCTCATCAGTCTCCTCTTGCTGAGGAGCCCTGGTCTAGCTGGGAGGATCAAGCCAGGCTTGCAGAGTGGGGCTGTGCTGGCAGGATGTGCATCAGGGCAAAATGAGCTGAAATGGGGAACCCTGCCACCTCTATGGACCCATCAGACCCATGGAGAAATTCAGGGTTCCTTACAGTGGGTGTCATGTTTGTTTTCATCTGGGTCTGTGCCCTGTATTTTTAATCCACTGGTTATCCATAGCGCCCATCTGCCTGTAAAGGGATGGAGTGTGCAAGCATGTCTGAGGCAGCCTGAGGTGCCCTCCTGGTGCCAGTGGTGGAGAGAGCTGGAAAGCAGCAGCAGCACTTTTGGGACATGGGAAAACAGTCTGAAGGGATCTGAGACTCCTCCAGTGTCCTCTCTTTGTTTTTTTCCCTCCTTCTTTATGTATTAAATGGCTTGGGATTGGGCTGCATTTTTATTTTCTTGTAGAGGCCATAGTAGAAGATGTAAGGAGTTACCTGCCTTGTTACAAAGGTCTCAGTGAACAAACAACTCCTGCTTTCCACCACCTCTGGGGAGGAGCATGGGCACCAAGAGTTGGGTTTGCCCTTGGCACTGGGGGCCTTCCCTGGCCCTTGAGTTGGCATCTTGTACAGATGTACAGCTCAGAATGACTGATAATTAAATCTACTGCTTTTGATGGGGGCTCAAAAGGTCTCATTGCCTCTTTTACTGCTCTCACTTTTACCTGAAATAATGGACTCAGCCATATAAGTATTGGCATCTTTGAGGCATCTCTTTCTTTGCTAGCTCTCCCAGCAAAGTGCAGGGAGTTTGTGAGCTTTCTTAAACTAGCCTGGAGGGGCCGATTCACTAGAATTTGAATCTCTGGTGAAAATCTTGCAGTAAGTCTTAAAAGGAACTTTAAAAATATTTCCTTCATGATCCTGTACACAAACAATGGTAAATAATATTTCAAAGGGCTATCTTTGTTTGAGCTACAAGGATTGAAGTGGGATCTTTTGTAATAAACTACTACTGTATGTATAATAGCGATACGCTTAAATGATACATAAGCACCATTTTCCAAGTACTCTTAGCAGAAAGCATTTTATACCACATGGTTGTTTTATTGTGCACATTACTGTGATTGTTACAAACCCTTGCCAATGAATGACAAATTTACATACACATCATGTCAGCCGGCAATATTTTGCAGCCTTAATTGCTTTAGCTTCAGGCATTCTGTGTCAAAATAGAGTGTTTTACGTCCTGCAAGTTGCTCTGTTTCTTTGCAACAGTTAAATTATTCTGTAATTTGCCTGTTTTCCTTCTAATGCATTGTCCATTAAGTCACTTAATAATTTATGATGTAAAATGTATGATGCAACCTTAAACAGCATTTAAAACTAACTTGAGGTGTTTCAGTTTTTATGCCAGAAAGGCTGAAAATCTTGAAACGCATTTGTTCAAAACATTTTTCTAATAGCTTTTTGCCCGCTGGAAGAACAACTTTATCTGTATTTATCTGGCCAAGTTTGGCTGGTGAAGTTCAAGGCTGCAACTCCTGAAAAAAGCAGCCAGGGTGGAGAGGAGGTGCAGGGGGATGAGCTATCAGCAGGTCCTGCTGGGGCAGGAGCCAGCTTCGGATCTGGTGCTGCAATGCTTCTGTACGCTTATCATGCCTTACTTGAGTGAATACCCTTTAATTGTGGAACAGCCCTGTGACAACAGCAGTTTGCAAGTAAAGTCTGTAGGATTGGGTTTTCATGTATTGCAGAAGGCCTTTAATGTTTGCCACTGAGCTCCCAGTGAGAAGAGAGGCAACCATAATTAAACCATGAATGAAAAAGAACCTTCTAACCATCCACTTCTACCCTTCCGCCACTCTGATCTGCTGTGTGTTTATAGTGCAGTCTCCAAGGGCTTTATAACAAAAACTAGCATTCAAACCACATGGCTAATCAAAATTAATATGAATGCATAGTATTCTGCTAGTCAAAAGTCTGGTGTGAAGGTGGTTGCTCCACTTGGTGCCTAGGTGGTCAACTTTCTCCTTTGGGTGAATTCCTTCTAGAAAGGCTCTCAGGACAGACAGTTCTGAGCAGTTGCCATACTTCATCTTGGGCGTCAGGGATGGAGGAACTGGCAGTGATTTCCAGGTGCATATCTAGGAAGGCTTGCAGATTGAAGGTGTTTTAACTAAACACTTAAAAATTTTCTTGCAGAGAAAGAAAGACACAGAGGGGACAAGGACATCAAGTGCCCAGGCACAGAGGAAAGATAATCTGGAGTAATTTAACATATTTGCGTATGAAGTGAGTGATGCAGATCTGTCTTCTTCTCTTGAGATGTGAAACAGTTGAATGTCACAGTTTCTTCTTTGCTCTTGTAAGCCTTTTTGTCCCAGGATCCTTTACTCCTGATACATCAGTTTCCCTAAGAAAAAGGAAACATCTTGTAATCAAGAGATGTGTGACGTAGGGTATGTACACAGACAGAAGTGCCATTCCCCCATGAGTAGTGTGAGCTTACTTCTTTGGGTACAACAACATTTACTAAGAATATCTGTGAAGTGAGAGGGTAAAGTTCAGTGTCATGGTTGGTGGGAATGCCTTGGAGGGGTCCTTCCTGAGGCTGTGTGTATCCCCTCCCATCTGTGGGTGAGGACAGCCTTCCAAAAGATTTCTCACCCATGACCTGGAGAGGTGGGAGCATTTCATATAAGTGTTCAAAAGCAGGGATAGTGATGGGCAAGTGAAGAAGAAGGGACAATGCCTTCTATTAGCTCCTGCAGATCTGTGTTATGCCTCCTTCTCCGCTTCAGCGGTTATTGTCTGGGAAGTGGATTCACCCCTTGAGAAAATGCACGAGTGTTGACTGCTAGAAAACAATCAACAGGTAAAGAAACAGTCTGCCATGTTCAGGTGTGTTTTCCTAGACTGACTTACAACTCAAGTAAGTAGAAAGGCCAGTGTAAGCAGGAGCTCACACCTGCTTCATGGCAAGCATCTGGCATGCCTGATTTGTCTTTGCATGATGAATGGGAGGTGGATGGATATTACACCTGTACTTGTCCATTGTGCACTATTTCTAGTGGCTTTGTCTTGTCCTCTACTCATAACGTCTCATCCAGAGATTGTTTATATTGGCTTCTCCTGGTTTCTGTGATTTGCAATGCTGAACAGGTGTCTCTGAGCAAAAAGCTCCTCCTCTGAGGGGTTTCATCTCTGTGCCCTGACAGGTGTTTCTGCTTCTGCCTGTTCTAGTTCTGAGAGACCTAGACCTGATTTGGTAGTGTATTCAACTTACAAACTTCCCCAAGGCCAGAAAGTCATGGAACCACATAGGTATATACTTGGCTTAATCTATTCCCAATGAGAAATCCCTGATGGGCAGTGCCTTGGCAAAAGCTCTTTGCATAATTAGAGGTGCACATCCCATTTGCTAAGGGAGTAGAAGGAGAAATTTGCTGATTTGACAGCGAGGTTCTCAAGTCTTGTTTTCACATTTAGGTTTCTGTCTTTCCCACCCCTGAAGTGTCCAATTTGGCCTGAATACATTTTGAATTATAACAAATATCTTGATACTCACACCCCATGAATGAGGGCAGAAGGCAGGGGGCAACTCCTGGCTATGTTCCTGTACTGAATTTAATTTTTCATTGATAATTAGACTCTCAGAGCCACCTGATATTTTTGACCAGCGGGAAACAAAGGCCCACTGATTGACTCCAAGGATAGATGCAAGCAGCCCCCACTGTGCTCACGCAGCAGCTTCACAAAGACTCAAAACAAGAGCTGTGGCAAATTGGCTCGTCCGGCAAGTTTTGACTGGCCCATGGTGTACAAGTAGTAAATTGAGAACTGATATTTCTGAGAATTATTTATTAGCAAAACCCCGTGTCTCACTCCCCTTGTAGATATTCTTTGCAAACAGCTTTTTACCAGTTTGGATGAGCAAACTACAGCATTTCATTATTTTTCTTTTATTCGGGTAATTATTAAAAGACAGCCAAGGTCTGTTCAGACTGGCAGCAGACTGCATCTGTACCCAGCTGGGCTGATATCTTAACAGTTAGGCATTATGTGTTTAATTGTATAAAAAGATAATGGGATGCATTTGCAGGAATTTATTGCAATGCAAACAATAAAAGATTATTATTTTGAGATTCCTTTCTGGTGCTTTTTGTGTTGTTAAAATTCTAAATAAACGTGTCGTGGTGACAGTTTCTAGTGCAGTGACCAGTTGTAAGCATTTAGTACAAAAAAGGTGTGAAAATACTAGACTGAGACCAGTTAGCAGAAATCAGAGTTATACATGCTGAGACCTGCAGTGTTAAACCAAATCTGAGTAAGTCATGGACAAGGATTGATAACTCTTATTGTTTGATTTCTTTTATTTCTTTTTCTTTCTTTCTTTCTTTCTTTTTTTTTTTTTTTTAATAAAACCAACACGATGATGTACAGGAAGATAAAACGACGGCTGTTTTTCATTAGTTGTATCTTCCCCAGTAGCACTTCCCTTAAGTAAGTTGAAAATAGAGTGCTGCTGCCAGGGTCACATGGAACACGAGAAAAGCTCCTGGCTCACACTGTGGCAATGCTCTGTGTAGAGTAAAATAACTATTAGTCTTTTGCAGTAAGATTCCTTAAACAGCAAATAACATCTGTGTTGGCTGTGCTTTGATGTAAGCTTTCGGTTTCGGGTGTGAGATGAGGACATGCTTGCCCTGGGGTACTTCCTGGACATGTTCATAGAGACAAGGAGGTCATGGGTACCTATGAAACTTGCCGAACACGGTCACTTCCTTCCCCGAGAAGAACCGTAGCTGTGGAGTACTGAGGTACTTGGAGGGAGGATCTTTTCCAGCTGAGAGACACGGGATGAGCTTTTCCTCTTGTGTTTGCTTGAGCTGGGTGCTGGGGACAGGGCTAGATCAGAAAGCAGTGGACGTGCATAGCCTTCTGTTACTAATCCCAGAAGAAGGTAGGGAGCAAGCAAATGTGCAGCCCAGAGAGAATGAGGCTGTAGAAAGAAGATATGTCCACTCAAGGGTGATGCTACTGGCCTTGCCCCAACAATGCACTTGAAAGTAAAGGAGGAATAACTCTTGACAGTCCTTAGGATGTGAAGGGCCCCTTTAGAGAGAGCAGAGATGTCTTTGCTGCCCATCTTTCCAGGTGCTGGCCTGCGCAGGGTCCCAGTGATGTGAGAGACGCTGTTGGCACATCTCCCAGCCTGCAACTGCACAGACACCTCTGTGCTTGCCCCCATCCTGGCGCTCAGTGTGCACCTCCTGCACATGAGGTATCACAGAGACCTGGAGCTTGAGTGACATCCTCACTTGGTTGAAAATGTGTAGCTCTAAATGTAAAGTCCCCCCTTAACTGGAGTCCAGTTTTAGGCTGTCATATTAGCAACTGTTTGGCTGGAATTTTTTCCTGTAATTTTGTCAGGGAGATCATGTCAACCCTTTATAAATTAGTCTGGAGCTGGTAAGAGCCACAGGCTGCCCAGTACCAGCTCCTGAGACTGGGGTGGTCTAACCAAGGCCCAGCTAATAGCTTGTGGCTTTCAGGGCTATGGGAGCAAATGCTTCCCGCAGGTGTGTTAAGGCTCCTCTACAACCAGGAGTTAAATTTAGGTTGTCCTTATGAGGCCACATGCAGCAGTTGCATTGGGATTGGCTGTGTGACACATGAAGTGAGACCACACAGGTACTGTGACTGCTGTCCCCCAGCAGCATTGTTTTATCCTTTCAGCCTTGGACAAAACAACATAATTATGGGAACTAAAGCTGCTGTCATTGATGATGAGAAATTCTTTTGCAGCCTTGATTTTGAATACATTTGAACATGTTGCCTACAAGATGTAGACAGAAATGAGCCGTGCATTTAACTGGAGCAGTTGTGTATTCTGTTGGTGTCACTCAAATAAAGCGAAGCTTGGCAAACTATAAATGCATCTATTTAATACTAAAAACCAAGTATGTCACCCTGGTAGAATTTTTCTAGTCCCATGATTTGTTTGCACCAAGGTTAAGCCAGACCCTGGGCAAGTTGAGGCATTTTCAGCCCCTGGAGGGGCTCACCATTCTGCCAAGAAAAGGTTTCTGTGGTGCAAGGACAGTCTGGTCTTTCTTTCCCCTACAAATCCTGCATGGCTGGCTCTGCTGTGCACTCCTCCCTGCAGCATCCCATTGGTGCTCATCTCCCAAAGGCAGTGCTTGGGAAACCCATGTGCAGCAAAGACTTTCTGCAATCATGGGGCCTGCTGTGCCCTTACGCAGGTAGACAAGGACAAACCCCTAGTCTTGTACTCTCAATTTGTGTTTTTAGTGCAATCAGACACCAATTTATTATTCCCACCAAATGAATTTCCATGGTATGGATTTGGCCCCACACCTGGAACATACTGGTATTTAGCTGCACTGGGCACTGTTATAGCACTTGTCCAGCACAAGGAGTTGTGGATCCTTAGTTCTCCTCCTAGACTGGCCTATGCTTTTGGTAAAGAAAAGAATTAGGTCTATGCAGGGCTTAAGACCAGGGCAGCATAACGATGCAGATATCAATTCTTTGAGGACAATTAATAGCAAAATACACAGGGCATATGGGCCACGACTATGTCATTTGCTGAATATATTCAACTTCCTTGAAGTGGAAAACAGCCCTGATTTGACAGAGTAAAGAAATAACATAAAAATGGAAGGACAGTTGTGGTCCAGTTGTCAGAGAGACTAGAAATTAATTTTGAACATTTGAATCGGAGTGAAGTGAAATATCTCAGGCACGTAATCTGCTCATTAAAAATGCCGCTTCCTGATGGCTGAGACTGAAATCTTCAAATGTCTTCAGATAGACAAAAATAGACAAAATGACATAATAAAAGAGCTTTGGGATTCTTTTTAAAGTTAAAAGTCCTGATTTTTTAGATCTAAGGATCATGTTTTGACACCAGATTTGGCTAAATACAACTAAACCAGTCATAAGCACAAAATACTATTTATTTCTTTTTCTTATGAAACCCAAATACCTTTTTTCTTGTCAGCTTAAAATGAAAGGTTATTTTTTTTCAGTTTAGCCACTGAACTGAGGATTCAATTATTTGCATACCTCTGGTTGTACGACATTCTAATATTTATCTTGCTTCCACTGCTGCTGGAGACACAAGAATTATCTGCTGCTCTGGTAGGGAAACAGAATTAAAACCCTCCTGAACATGTAGGTCCATTATTTCCATTTCACAATAATTATGCAGTGTGTTAAACAATGTACACTTCCATCTGATGCAAAGCCCGCTACCTGGAAATACACAATTACCATAATACCTTGCTGGTTAGACATACAGTGAGACTATGATTATGCAGAGTGTTGGAAGAACTTTATGTAAAAAATTATTCTTGAAGAGAAGAAGGGGGGAAAAAACCACGAAGTAAAAAGCTAAGCCAGCACATTATCTAATTCTCAATGTAAAATAATGCAGAAGTGCGGAAGATGAACATCTGATTTGTCACATCTGATACGCTAATGTTTTATCCAAAAGGAAGAACACATTGTAACATGCTCATTCATCTGCATAAACACCACCTGGCCCTTTACAGGCACCTACTCAAGTAACAAAAGTTAATGGCAGCCCATTTGTAGCCATTTCACTGGTAGAGATGGAAAGGGTTGGGTTTTTTTCTTTTTAAAGTAACATATTTACATGAGTGTCTGTTGAGGAACAGCTTCCCACTTAATGCTTGCTTTGAAACCTTATTCTCAGTGACTATAAATTAAGGAAATTTTAAAGAAATGTTAGAAAATATTATTTAAAGCCTGTAGCAAGCATGCTCTCACACAAACACAGACACAGACACACACACAATGCATATGCAGGCACACAGTTTTTAACCCCTAGCCATCCACTGCTGTGGAGACACATCAGACAACTGTAACGCAAATCTGTATTTACCCAAAACTGCTGTGCTAGTCATGATCTAAACAGCAGCAAGATATAGTTTCTAATGTATGGCTGGGGATGAAACAGATTTGTTGCTTGTTATTTTTTTTAACTGGAGCATCATGGTGGCATGCTTCAGTAAACATGCCTTTGTGCTACATTACACATATGTGTATATCATCACTTTGCTTTCAGACTAAAATAAAACCTGGACAACCAATTCACTATAATGCTGTGCACCAGCTCTGCTGCCTTCACAGCAAATGTAGGCAGGAAGGTGTGAAAGCCAAAATAAATAGGTTAATTATACAGCTATGAAAAGGGTTTTTTGCCTTATGAAGTGCCTAGGTCTAGCTCAATTTCATGGCAGCAGATAGGAGTAGTCTTGTAGAAGGTGCAGCAGGACCTGGGCTGACCCTGTTCTGGTGGGGTGGGATTGGGTGAGGTAATCACTTTCCAGCCCAAATTGTCCTCCAGCTCTGTGCACAGCCTCTCCATGAGCCCCTTGGCTAAAGAAGCTTCTTCCCAAGCTCCAGGATGTTGCTTGAGTTCTTGGATAATGGTATCTGTTTCCAGCTATGTGGTGGGGTGACTCAGCAGGGGGCTGGCTGGCCCACCTTCGATAGCAGCTCTGGGAGGAAGAGGGCTGGAGGTCTTTTCAATCACTAACCCATTCTTGACCAGGGACTTCAAGTGTCTGGAGAAAGACTATGGCTGATACATTCGAGTGAGTTGGTGTGTACATGGGATTTGCCCTAGGCACACAGTTGGAGGCTTTGAAGAAGACTGTGAATAAGACTTGGAGAGCTGGAACTCCACATCCCTCCACCAGGAGGACCAAACTGCTGTACAGAGTAGGACCCTTAAACTGAGGCAGGGACATCAAGGCCTCAGGACACCACCTTGATGTTCCTGGCCAACCCCCAGGTTTCCTATTCACAACCTGCCACTGGTCCAGAAGCTTCTTTCAGGTCTCCTTATGGGAATGACTGTAACGCAGAGCTCCCTGTGTACAGCCAGGCAATCCACTGACTCACAGCCCAGCTGCTAGAGCAGACCAGTCTGAGGCTGCATGAGTTAAACAGTGAGGTTGTCCCAGGGTGTCTTGGGTGAGTCAGGTGGGAGCTGTTAGCAGTTATTAAAGAAGATAAATGGGCTTGATCAGGAGCAGTCAGTTTAAATGCTCCTGAATGAGCCTTCTCATTCTGAGCTTTGCTACTTCAGGGATTGTTACCCTGTAATAGATATGGGACAGGAATGCATCATTGGGTATTTTTCCTTCTGAATATGCTCAGTAAGCCTGCCTCTGTGGACAAGCCTGGAAAGTTGAAAAGAGCTGGTGGCTACAAATGATCCTTCTCCATACAGGATTTCTGAGGTAATGGCTCTCTGGTACCTCCCTCATGTTTGTGGGAGAAGCCATCTATTGCTCCACTGGCTCAGCCCAGCATTAATCTTTTCTGTCTTCTGATAGTGTTGTCCCAAACAATGCTTGTAGTTTAGAGTCCCCCTTTTTAGCACACGTACATTTAAAAAGGCTCCATGCAAATCATTATATGTCTCCTATATTGCTATGGGATCTACACATATTGAAAGAGAGAAGGAAGGAAAGGAGGGAAAACAAGCAGGTTCAAGTCTGACACGAGGGACCTCAATTTCACTTTCCACAATACTGCTAGATATAATTGTCTTCTCTTTGCTCATATGAATAAATACTTGTATCATACTCTCTCTCATGCACCCTTTTGCACTTGCTTTCTCATTTCCTGATGCTCTCAGAGATGTCTATCTTTAAGATGTTACCAGTGTTGTTTCTTTAAGTTGTAAGTGGATAATCATCCCAATAATGTCAGGCCCCTTTGTCAGAGCTCCTGGGGATATAGTCCCTGTTTGATCAAATTAGGAGATGTTGAATTACCAAAAGACTGACTAAAGATAGGACCTTTGGTTGTGGTAGAAATCCTGTTTTACTAGTAATGGCTTTTAAAGAATCCTATAACTAAATACATAAATTTGTACGTTCTTGTTTCTGTTGTGGTTTTTATTTTTGCTGGGTTATTTTTAGTATCTGTGCTTTTTGTTTTGTTGTTGTTTTTATTTTTTGTCAAGTAAGGTTATGTGTTTATCAATACTGTGATCTGTTCAAGGGTTTCATTGGCAATTTGGACCTTAGCTGGCACCCTTGCTACCCTCAACCTTAGAGATCCCAAAAGAGTTGATACCACTTAAACTGATTTCCTGAAATCAATTTCACTTTTTTTTTCTCTCTCTGAGCTCTCAGTGGGCTCTCAGTCACACACAGAAGTCTTGTGAGTAGCAAAGGGAACACTATTGTCATCGTTCTCTCTGCATACCTTGATAGAAAGGCTGTTTCTCAACGTGCCATTGTGCAAGTGCAGAGAGGCATAAACTGAGTCTAGAGTACATCATAGCTACATGCATATTTGAAATAAAAGTATCCCTGTTAGCCTAGTCTACTGAAGAAAGGAGAATGTCAAGAGAATACTTACCTTTCTTTGCCTGCAAGGGAGAACAGATTTGAGATCAATGGGAGTCCTCAAAGGTAAGCTGAGAGGGTCCCTTTAAGAGTAATCAATGTTCTGTTTTTTGGTTTTTTTTTTTCCCAAGGGAAAAATAGTTTTCTTCTTGCCTTTTTCTTTGTTTTTTTTTCAAAGAAGTGCCATTAGCTGTCTCATTGCTTTATTTATAACTTTATATTCTAACAGTAATAATTATTCGTATTGTAACAAAGGTTTACAGCACTTTACAGAGGTGCTACATAGCTCCTGCACCAGAAAGTCACCTTCCTTATTGCCAGAGGGAGGAAGGAAGGCGGCTGTGCCAGCTAAGCAGAAGGGATGCCAAGGGACTTTTCAGGTGGGGCAGGGCAGGAGGAGTGACTATAATGAGGATTATTCCGTCCTCTTGATGGAGGGGGACTCCGGAATTATGGCTGCACCTCTGCATGCTGGCAGAGCTGGTCTGCCAAGCAGAGAGCCAATTGAGCCAGTGAGCATGAAGATGGCCTCATATCACCGAGGTAAGAAAGGGGCCTTATCCAGCATTCCCTCTGCTGGCTCTGTCTCCATCATGATTTTAAAACAAATGCATCTTTCAGTGTCAGGTACTTGGGCTCTTCAAAGCACATTAGGATTTCTGCATTCTCATGCATCCACACACCTTTTGAAATCTCCCTATTGGTGTTGTAACAAAAACCATGTGAGAATTGAACCCACGTCTCCTGAGACCCTCAGCTAAAGACCAGTGAGATGCAGCCCCTTCCTGCAGGGCGTGGCACTGATGACATGCTTTCCCTCTCTGCAGACCCCAGGCTGTGCACCACCCAAACCCCCTTCTTTCTCTCCTGTCCAAACTATCCACATACATCTTTAATACACTCGGCTGGGACTTAAAACTGTTTCCCAGCTTTGTAGCAGTTGTCTCAGGCTCATGACTGTCTCTGGCAATCACAGTAAGAGCAAAGCTTGTAACTGGAGTTGAGCAGAGAGCACTCTGAGTGGCCTGAGCAGGTGCACCACTGTGGTGGTGGAACTTTGAGCCTCATCTAGAAAAAAGAAGATTCATTTGGACACGTGCATGAATGCAGATACAGGTGCACACTTGTACACTGTGTTTACAGAAAATTACTACTCTTTGCTAATTAGTAGAGCCTGTCTGAAAAGTACATAACTCCATTCTGCAGCATTGTTATTCAATTTAGCAGTTAAGAATGAAGAGTGATTTTGATTTTTTTTTTTTTTTCCCAAAGCCAGCGATGTTTTTAGCAGTTATCTTCTGCAAATGTGACCCTGGTTGTTTTTTTTTTTCGGTCGTGTCCCTTGTGCATCTGTAACATTGAAATAATCCAGTTCGTGACATTAGATCAGAATCTAGCCCACTGATTCATCACTAAAATTTATTTGTTAAGGCATATAAAACGTTATACATGGGGGCAAAACCCATGGCAGAGCACTTTTCCTATTCTGCTCCTTAGAGCTGAAATGGAGGAAATGCACAAGCAACCCTATGATCCACTAGTGAAAATAGACTATTGTGCACAGCCAGTCATACGTACTTATGTTCTGGGTTTAAGTGGATTAAATAAGGTGTTATTTACAAGGAAATAATGTTTTTGAAATTACTGGAACTTAGAGAAAGCTCTTTCTTTGCAGGCCTATGTACAAGCTTTCCATCAAGAAATGCTTAAGGATTGTTATGTTTCAGCTGGTATAACTGCTATCTTTTTTGGAACAAAGGAGCAATTAGAAATCATTTGTTATAAAAGCTTCTTTCCTTCTGTTATAAGAGCATTTGTCTTTTGCTGACCCTTTTGAAAGTTGCAGTTTTGAAAAAAAACCTTGAGCGAAGGAGGCCTCCTTGTCTTTAATCTAAGAGCAAAGTAAGAGCCTGAGTAACTGTCTGTGGTCCTACTTTAATCAAGTTAATGCAGCCTGCTAGACTACAGGCTTTGCTTAGTACAAAGAGACACTCAGATGTAAGCTCATGAGTGGATACTTTCACAGGGCATTTGACTAAAAAACCAGCTCTATGAGATAAGAGATCAGGTCCAAGAGGAGTCAATGACATGGCATACAGGAGATTGATAGGGGCTGGGAAGGATGCTGGGGTGTTGTGGATGAGAGGTGTAGTGGCAAAAGCCAGCTGGGCCCTCTCTCTGGCATAATTTTCTTTATAAGGTGCTTGTGAAAAAGAAGTGTACTGTGATGGACCTTTGTTTAGTTCAAAGGTTTTTACCTCTTTATTCTAAAGCCCCATTGTGAATTCACAGGGCTTAAAATATGTATAACTGTCCCTTTCATTTTATCCTTCTGAAAGAAATCAAAGGCAAATAAAAAAAAGTTTTTTTTCCAATGAGCCTAGTCTGTTTGAAATTGTGTGCTGTTTGTACATATGGTGTCTCCATATTGTGTGTTCAGGAGAATCTTTTTGAATTTTGTATACAAGTTGGTTAGACATTATATTTAAAAAAAAAAAAAAAGAGGTGTGGAAGGAAAAAAAAGAATTCCAGGTAACTCCTAGATGAGTAAAATCCTCCTTCTACTCTGCACTCCAAAGAGAAACTTTAGAACATATTTTAAAAGAAAAATCACAAAAACTTTATATTCTGCCACTACAGTATCTTTTTTTTTTTTCCTGCACTATAAAATTTGTGGACATTCATTTGACATTTCTTTAATTACTGCAATCCTTCACCTCCATTTTATCAGCTCTTAATGTATAAAAACCCCACTATTTATACACAAATGTATCTTTCTGCTTTCCAGAATTTTAGCCTAGGCAGAAGAAACAACAAATATGACTGAATGTATAATAAAATCCACAGGGTTTAGTTCTGCTTCTTTCTACAAATAATAAATACAGTAGTGCAGCTGCATTATTCCACATCATATGCAAAATAATTTTGTCATGATCATTACTAATTGTTTGAGGATACCTCGTTTGTCGCTGTGGGCATATTTTTCATTTAGAAGGAGAGAATTGTGTGCTTTCCCTATTTGCAGGGCACTCAGTGTTCTCTGCTGACATATGATATGTAGTTTAAATTCTATCTTTTATCTTCTCAATACATTTAAAGCATAATCTCAGTGATTGACAGTTTTTATGAAAAAAAAGAAACGATCTGGTTTTACTGTGAAGACAGAATAATCTGTTAACAGAGCAAAAATATTGGTGACACTACAGTGTTTCCAAAGGAAATATTTTGTGCATCATTCTGGGATGTGAATCAAAACAATCATGACAGGTGAATGAAAAGAAGAAAATTAAGATATAGCTACAAACAAAAGCAGCATTAATAATTCAGCTAAATAAACTTCAGTATACAGAAAGGAAGCATGCTGTCAAGGTGATGGAGAATGTTTCCTCAAGTACAGCACATCTAGGCAGCAGAAAAATATATAGTGGTTTAATATTTTACATTTCCACAAGAGCTTTTTGTATCCCTAATTTCACTCCCCTTGATATGTTTTCCCAGTCAATATTATATAATGTGGTCCATAAACTAAACCCGGTTAAATGAGTTTGGCTTTTAGTATGGTGAACTTCATTACAAATTTAAGGTACAGAGGATGGCTGCACTGGCATATGGAATGGGTGTCTTACTCTTTAATACACTGCAATTTATTGATATTCAGTTTAAATAGACATGCAACCCTCTCTGCCTAGCTAGGTCTACTCTTCTGGCTCTGACTTGGGTACTTTTCTGTGATTGTTCAGCAACATTTATGTTCATGGAAATTTATTTTTACTTAGCCGTGCAGTTGGGCCCAAACTCCACCCAGATGCAGGCAGACTTGCCAGCAATTCTGGTGTGCTGTGGAGTACACCTGGGTTAGTCCTGCTGCTGTCCTCCCTGGCCTTCAGAGATGTTTCTCTGCCTTCAGTGGAGACCCTCACCCACCTGCAAGGTTTCCCATCCTGCTGACCTAACAGGAGAGAACAGGGCAGCAAGGCCACACCGCAAGAACAGGCCTTTGGATGCCCTGGCAGGCAGCCACATATTCCCTTGCCATGAGGAGGAGAGTTATGACCACCTGCTGCCATCCTACTCCTGGGGAATGGGCTTTAGCTGGTGGGAGTCACCTCTGGTGGGGTTCAGCATTCTGGGGGTTTTGCTTGTGTCTGCCATGAGCAACTTTTGGGCATGGGAGAAAGAGAATCTCTGTAGCTTTTTTTTTTTTGTCTCCTGTGTACCTTTCAGTCACACCTACTGTCACGTTTTCCTCTGGTAGCTCCACTGCTGTTCCCTCCTAAAGCTCATGCTTTTGGAAGCCAAACTTGGTGTAATTGAATATTTTAATAACAGCTATGCCTTTAGTTGTAGTGTTTTCTCTTTATATTCTCATTTAGGGCAGCAAGCAGTAAAGGTCCAGGTTTCACCAGTATTTTAAATGATTTCATATAGTCTTACAAAAAGCATTAAATGTCACTGGTGTAAGAAAAAAACCCAAATGCAACCCACAAACTGCAGGAGAAAAAACAATTTGTACATATGACTCCAGTGCAAACTCAACTGTTTCAGTGTTTATAAATATTCCTCTGTGGAGAGAAGCGTGTGTATTATAATAATTATGCATTAGTGCCTCATTAGTAGGGGGTAACATCCATGCTGTTTCTTTTTCCTCTTGTGTATTTTTGATAAGTTAACATTTTAAAAATCCTTATTTAGCGTAACGAGGAGACTGTGTGTCCTTGTGCGTGAGCATGGCCCGCGGCAGGGAATGCCACTGCGGCCTGCTCGGGATCCGTCACGGAGTGAGCTGCCACGGGAGTCCGTGGGCCTGTGAGGTGTGTGAAACAACACTGCTGTGAGTCCCTCTGCTCTCTGGGCAGGCCCTTGGAGCCCACAGTCCCTGGCACACTGTGCGTGGTGGGTCCCTGGCTGTGCCGTGGCTCGCAGCCCTGCGCGTTGGCCATCGCGAGGTGGGGCATGGCCGCTGCCCGGCCGAGCGTGGCCATGGCCTCGGAGGCCTTTGTGTGCAACCAGGGCTGTGACAGACTCTGTCTCTGGCGTGACTAATCAAGTCATTGCGTTATCCCAGCACTGCCGAATGATGATGAAATGATTGTATTTTTCCAGATGCTGATTATTAATGGTGCTTGAGATATCAAGTGTTTGTGAAGGGAAGGCAGTGGGAATGTATATACTTTTAATCCATCAGAGCCCTGTGATTTTTACTAAGGCCAGGAAAGGATACCTTAACACACCATTTAATCTTTTTTTGCTTTCTAAAATAATAAAAACTAAGTGTCTTTGCAACTTTGTTTGGGGCACAGATCTGTGTCTGCATATAGACTGTATTAATCCTGGAGAGAAATCCAAGATAATGAAGGAATGAAACACTTTGGAGACTTTCCTTACTGTCACTCCTGCTACAAGACTTATAATTACATTATCAAAAAGAAATTAGTGCTAACCTGAGAGGAGTAACTCCACTGTGCATTTTGCCCCATGATTAATTTTCTTTGTGCCCTCGATGTTAAGACGGCAGTTTGTAGAATCACAGAGCATGAAGATGTTTAACTAACCCTTTCTGTTTACAGAAAGCAAATTGACTTTGGAGCAAATCGCCTTCACATTGTTTAGAATGACAAAATAGTACATCAAGGAAAAATATACTAATTGATGGCTTTCTAAATAAAGCATGAGCATAGAGTTATACTAAATTGGTTGTCTTGTGCCTCAAATTAATCTCTTCATTATATGGCACTAGGCTGAGTGTTTTGTGTTTCAATCCATCTTTTAGAACAGCATTTGATTAATCAACTTAATGATGACAGTTTTTAGCTCGTGACAAATGATACATTTATGCAGGCAGTGTTTCAGATGATCCATGCTATTGTAAGCCTAAAGAAAAGAAACATCAATTTAGAAGATTAGATTATTATGCTGTGTTTTATACTCTCTGTAGTTTCTCTAACGAAAAAGTGAGGTTTAGATTATAAGTAGACTGTCACCTGAAACTAATAATATTAAATAAAACTTATATATATGGTATATGTGTTCCCCCAGTAAATATTTTGCTTAAGAAATAGCGTTAACTGTGTATTCGGTCAAATGGTAACGTAAACTTAATCAACAATAAATCATTGCAGTTCACAATGTGATCACAAGTGACTTTGTTTTAAAAAGTTAAAACATCCTTATCAATATATTCACGTGTTGCACTAGACGTAAATGAACTCTTCACATGTGAGCAGAAACCAAATCTATTTTATAAGGCAGGAAATCAGGCAATGAAACTTCAGCAGTAAGAAATGAGGGGCACTAGTCTCCACCCCAGAGCCCCTGCAGAAAATGTGAATTACCTCCTCAGAGGTGGGTGACAGGGCACATTGTCACCAGCCCAGAGAGGCTCCTAAACCATTTCAGGCTTCTTTCACTTAAGTGTAATGTGGAGGGACCCAGCTGCTCCAGGGGAGGAGTTTTTGTAGGACTGAACTTTCTTTTGTGCTTGGTGGTGCAAAATGGTGTTTGTACATAACACTCTCATCGTCAGGAGGGGCAGAAGCGTGTATTTGATTACAAGCATCTCCTCAGTGTTTCAGAAAGGTTTTTATTTCCATGCAGTTTGTGTAGTCTTCCATACTGAACATACTTGCTAAATCATATTTAATATTTCATTGATTTCTCCCCCTCTCTGATTTAACTAGCCAGATGTCAAATGGTAATCTTGGAAACTTTTAAATAAGATACATACATAACCTGCAAATTCAGTCCATTAGTCTTTAGCTAAATAAATTTTTTCTAATGGAAAAATTCTATGCATTTATGATACCAAAAATACCGGTTTTAAAGTCATCAAAGCTGAGGTATCTTAGGAATGATCTTTTCAATTAACAGGACACTGCTGTTTGAACTCTTCCAGTTTCATCACTGGCAAAAGGGCTTATCTTAAAAGTCTCTAAATATTTAATAGAGATCAGCAGATCAGTGAAGAGTGGGATATCCACAGGTGGGTCAGAAAAAATTAATTAACCCCCCCCCAAAAAATCTTAGATTAAAAGATTTGAAATAATTCTGGTGCCAGAGTCTTGACAAGCTTTACAACAGGCTGTTTAAATATATATATATATAAATTGAATATAATGAAGGGAAAGTAGAGTTTGGTAGCAGGAGTACAGGCCAAGTGCATCTGGCTGATGCACAGTGCTGAGAGCACTGCCACATTCAGAGGGACCTTGGAAGCTGTGGGAAACGTGCTCCCCACGTTCCACGGGGAGAAGGTCCTGGCTGTGAGGGGCTCCTGCAGTGTAGAGGGGTCCCTGGGGGTGCATGAGCCCAGGGAGTAACTCCAGTCAGGGGTGTGCATGTGCCCATGCAGAGCAAGGTCCTGCAGAGGGATGTCCTCTCTGGGTGGGCAGAGGGCTTTGCAGGTGCCAGAGGAAGGGGGCTGCTGCGGCCGGTGTGGGGCCAGCCCTCCCCACTGAGGTTCCTGCTGGCTCTGGCCAGTGGCCTGGAGCACTGCTATGGCAGGGAAATCGCCGGTCTGGCAATTCAAACAGCCTTTACCCTGCTTGAATGTGCAGCTTCATGTGCTTCGCGTTGTGTCTCATAGCGATGCCAGTCTGTATGCATTGGTTTGCTTCCTGATGGTGCCAGAACAGGTACAGAGCTCACCAGCTTCAATGAGCTGTCCTTTGGTCATTTGTATCTGCAGGGACAGCTGATACAGGACTGTAAAACCTGTACATCTTGTCAAAACGTAGGTAGCAAAGTAAGATTCTGTGGTGAAGCCAGCAGGGTGTGCGGTGCTGTGCTGGCTCCCTGCTTCTCTGTGCTAGTGTATTGTAGAAATTTCATTAACGTAATTCCTAAGAAAGTAAAAAGCAGCGATGTTGATTAACTGGATTATATTTTCCTTAGATAAGAGATTATAGAAATAAATGCTAATAAAGTAATATGGCACCATGTCATGGGTTATATCTGTAAGAAATGAGAGTAGCATCTCTTTGTAAGATATATAATATCATGCTTCATCCTTTCAAATATGCAAAGACTTATGTGGACCTACAGTCAATGTTACTGGAGTGCAGCAGAAGTAATTCCTTGGTAAATAGTTAACAATGTACAGAAACATGTTTGGGTATTACAAATCAGAAAACTTAAAAAATAAAATAACTGAAGTCCACCTAAAAATCTTGGTTTAGTCTTACTGACATTGAGTCAAGAACTCAAAGAGATGGAACTGTAGGACTTAGAGTGTTTCATTGCTTATGCCTGAAGTACAGCAGGAAAATTTCCCATAAATCATTAAGAAATTCAGGACAATCTATTAAAGCCCAGCATGCTCTACTACACAATGCTGTATTCAGTACAAAATCAGCAATGAGTTCTATTTCAGTCATAGTCATCTGCTCTGCAACTAGACATTTTTTCAAGATATGCTGCACTCCTCTGTGTGCTGTTGATATTCGAGAATGCTACATAAATGTTTCAGGGTTTTTAGAAATAACCCTAAGAGTTTTGGGGTTTAGCAGAATTGATAAGAGGAAGGGCAGCATAAGAGCTCTTGCTTTGATGCGTATTATAATAGGAGGCAAAAAACACCCTGGTTAGCCTTGAGAGCAGACCACTACACTGAGTAGTACTCAGTTCTTTGGGGCTGATTATGGCCTATTGAGGCAGAAAACTTGTTCGAGTTCAAACTCTTTGAATTCCTTGTTCACTCAATAGAGTGTCAAAAAAGAGCATTCAATGGTTCATGTAGCAAAATCACCGCTGGCCTAAATTGTTCCTATTTCTCTTTTGCATATGGTGTGCAAGAAAATTTTTAACACTCTTCCGTAGCACCATAATGCTTTGATATGGGTAACATTGCCATAACAGCCTGCATTAGGGAACTTATATTTTATTCTTCTTTTCAGTGTACATAAAAATCCCAGCTTAGTCCTTTTTTGTCTTTTGGATCCTTTGAACTCTTTCAGGCTATTTTTCAAGACTTTCTGTGCTTTGACTGGGCTGTGCATTCACTGTAAAAGCAGTCAATGCCGCAATGAGACCACAAGCAAAACTGTGAGTGTCTTAAGCAGGGACCACACAACTCTCGTGAGTATTTGCATATTTTAGCAACTCAGTTCAGTGTGAATCTAAAAAGTAAAGAAAACCCTCTGCTTTCTTCATTAATGGCTTAAATTAAATATCCCGACCCCGGCTACTTTTGCAATGCTGCTCTACCTGTTCCAAGCTCTCAGCTTCTGGTGTTTTTAAGTCCTGCCTACACGTTATCATTAGAGAATATGTTTACACTGCCAGTGAGATTCCAGAATAAAGTGTGGATTCCAACACAAAAGTAGACACCCTGAAGTAGCCAACCTCAGGCTCAAAGAGAGCAAGTCCAAAGCTGGACTGCTCAGTTCATTTTCCAGCTCAGTAGTTGTAGTAATCCAGCCTAGCCAGCTGCTAACAAGATTGGGTCTGAAGTTTACCTCCACAATGAGATAATCAGATTACCAGCCACAAAGATCAAATAATGACCCAGCTTTAGAGCAAGTTCAGCAGGCCCTTGATAGCACTGTGTGGTCCTTGAGACTTGATTAAAAAATTAAATGGCTAAACTTTACCTCAATATTTCGTATTGGGATTTTGAGTGACTTGATGATTCTTTTCATACAGCATTTTCCTTTTCTTTCCTTGATTTAAAATTAAGAGGTAGCAGAATAGGAGGTGGCCCCTGCTGAGCAGTTGTTCTTGAGCCGGGCTTTAAATGAAGCATGTAGAATTTTTAATTTGGGAAGAAGATGATGGAGAGTAAGCTTGAAATAATTCCTGAGAGAGGAGGTGGGCTATAGTGGAAAACATGTCAACAAACAAAATCTTTCCAAATCGTTCCAGTCAGCAGTCTCCACATGCTATGGTGCCTGTCCCTGTCCTGCACTGTACTGCTGGAGCAGGATGACTTTGGTGTCTGTTCCATGCAATAACATTTGAAAGTTTCAGGTTTGGCTACTATATGATTGCAGTTTCAGTAGTAAAGGGATTATTCTGAGAGGCATACAAATGTGATTGTCTCCCAGCAGATGGTGCGCACTGCTTCACCTTTGAGAAAAGTTAATTAAGCCAAGCATATTGTGCCCATAGAGAGGAAAATGTAGATGAATATTGAGCAATCAAACTCAGTGTCTCCTTTTTTCATGCCTTTGCAATGGGACACAGAATCCCATTGAAAAAGAATTATGTACAGAATCAAATTAATTCACGTCCAACTTTACTCTCTTCCCACGTTTTAACAGGGGTGCACACCAGGCCCTTCAGAAGTTTTGTCCACAATCAATGGGCCACACTGCTGTGTCCACTAAATTAAATGAATCAGTGCAGAAGAATCTCTTGTGAGATATTAAAAGGGTGAAAGACTGTTTAATTCAAATCCTTCCGTAGTCTTTTCACAGCCCCTTTTACATAGTACAGTATAAATTATTAACTAACTCCTTTTATCTCAGATCAAATTACAAAACAGAAACAATTACCCCCTTGTTAATGAAAGTGAATGGTTCTAATAATTATGAAAGTTGGGCTGTGCTTTGTTTGGGTTGATTTGCTTCAAATTCCTTGTTTACAGTTTGTTTTGAGAACAGCAGTCAATCGATCTGATTTCAGGTGAGTTAAGAAAAGCACTTAATTTTTAAAATGCAGATAAATACAATTCTTGGTGAACAGGGGACTCGAGACACAAATCTCATGCTCCCTTACCCCTCTTACGTCTCCCCAGTTCCTTGCCAGTGCTCCCTGTTTGTGCATTGACAACGTGTTGGGAAACAGGGTCATCCTGCTGAGATTGGATAGGAGATTTTCTTCAGCTCCTTTCCCTGCAAGACAGGCAATTTTAGATGGAGTAATTGGGGAGGGTTGTTGCAGGCTGTCTGAAGGGCACTCGTGTTTGGCTGCTTTTCTTGTGCAGTGGCTAGGCACAAGGAAGTGTCCCTGGTGTAACTGCATGGCAGCTCTGGAAGGGAGTTAACAAGGTGGCAGAAGAGAAGGAAAGGTTTCAAAAGTGCTCATTTTATTCTGAGCTCATAAACTCATTGACGAGTAATGTCGGCGGCATAAAGCAGCTGTGAGAAAATTGCCAAAATCCGTGAAGGAAAGAAGTGGCCTGTCAGCTGTCTCTGCCTTACCCTGCCCTGCAGCCTTGCCAGGGCCCGGCAGCTGTCCAGCCCAGCAGAGAGCTCTGCTGCTCAGGGGTGGCGAGAGGATGGGAGACTCTCTTTTGTTGGCCTTGATAGCAACTGTTTCTTCCTCCAGTAACGCCATGGAAGATTGCTGGGCTATAAACCAGCTGGAGCTTCCTTGGGCACACGGTTTGTTTTTGAGCAACACAGCAGTTGACATGGTAGGGCCAGGGAAATTTAAAAGAAGCCTCTAGTTCCATCCTGAAATCCTGGAGCAAAACCTGGGGTGGAGGAGAGGCCCTGCAAAGAGACACAGAGTGAGTGGGAGCTGGATCCTCACATTTGCAGCTATAAGGACGTGCCAGGGTGTGCGACAGGCCACCAACTGCTCCAGTGGGCTCAGCATTCACTTGGAAGAAAGCACCTTCTGAGCCTTGCTTGCATGCTTTTTAGCTGGGGAGTTGCCTTGGATACTAAGGTTGTATTGAATTGGAACTAATGGAAGCAGGAGAAAGGGATAGTAAAATACAGTGTATCTGAAGGTAAGATCTTGGCCTCCTTTTGCACTGTTAAAGATAGGATAAACAGTAACTTGAATTTGGTATTTTTTAAAAATAATTTTTATTCAGGAAATGCTTGAACCAAACTTTTTTGCAAATGCCTTCTTAGACCTAGGGTGGACTTTCAGGCAGGAAGTCCAAATAGATATCTGGATTTAGCAGATGGTTCACAAGGATGTTTAGATCCCAAGACTTAGGGTGCAGGAACCTGAATTTGAGTTTTCTGGTCTCAAGGGAAAAGCAGGGTGGCAAATATTTTAGTCAAGAAATACTATGTAGAAGTGGGAGAATATCCTAGTCTATCCTGGAAGTAAAATGTACTACTGAAAATGGGATCAAATGGCAAGAGTGAGCCAGTACTACTGTATTGCTGGCCATATTTTAGAGAGGGAAGGAGAGAGCATCCTTCTCAGAGTAAATGTAAATAAATCCTGCTGTGAGCAGTACAATCCTTTGTGTCAAGTTTATCACAAATCCTGGTATTCATCTTCAGGGGAGGAGATGATGTATGTAACTGAACACCTGCAACCACAGAGCTTTTATTGCAGAAATTCTGCTTGCTGACCTTCTTCCACTTAGGAGTTGAATTTAACGTGTGTTGTATTTCTGAAAGCAGTAGATCAAAGCAGCACACGCTTACTCTGCGGACCTCTTTCTTGTATTCCAATCCTATTTGCTTACTTTAATGGCAGAGTTAAGGTTTTACTATTATTTATTCCTACTACAGAACCAATACAACTATATGAGAGCAATCAGGGTTTTATTCTGGTAATCAGAGTATTGTCTGTATGAATAGGAAATTAGTTTAAATTGCAAACCTAGTGATGGTCCTTGCTTACACCTCCAGTATTTCTGTGCTGGTTTAAATGGTGTACAGGTAGAGGAGAGGTCAACAACAGGACTTTAACTTTTACTATGTGTGCTGAAGCACAAGGCAGAGGGAGCTCAGCCTGATTTGCAGGTTCTAAGCTGGATTTGCAGTGACTACAAGAGGATGTTTTTTAAAAGCTTATAAAAAGGTTTTATTTTATTTGTAAATCACTGAGACTCAAACATGGGGTGGCACTATACTGGTTTATGATGCCATTTTTTAAAAATGATCCACTTCATGATGTTGAAGGCTATCTGCAGTCTCCAATTTATGTTTTAAAATGACACAAGATTGCTGCTTTAAAGACCTGGACCCCGATGTCTGTCTGCTGCCAAAATCTGGAGCTATGCAGGGCTGATGCAGTGCTGGGGAGCTCTGTGAGTCCCACAGCTGCCAGTGCTGTGCTGAGTTTGCAAGCTGTTCTCCCCATCGGTGCCTCCCAGGGCACATTCCCTAGCAACAAATACCTACAAATTCAGAGGTATTTAAAGTACTTGGATTGCCTTGTGCATAGTAGTACCCACTGCAGAAATATCACATCTATGTCAAAGATGAAGTTATCTCTACAAAGATTACCTCCCTCTCAAACTGAAGCTTCGGGAAGTACAGCTGAGTTAACCTGATCATTAATGTGATGAACTGTTCTCACCTGGAGGATAGTTTGATGCCTTCTTTTTCCTTCTGTTCATTGAAGAGGAATTTGATGTACTACAAAAACTGAAGAAGTTAGAACCAAAGAGAAATACTCTTGGGAGGCCATTTTAACACAAATCTCAACTAGAGCTGAAATGCATGTGCCCTTTGCAACCATACCTAAACTGTGTTATGGAAGGAGACATTGCTTTGTATCTTTCCTTGACTTTCAGCCTCTCTGTGGAATAAAACCCACTCAGGTGCTTAGTAGCCATTTACCTCCAATGTATTGTCAAAATTCTAGTCTTTCTTGATGGTTTGCAAAGCTTACGCATACCTGTAACAGACTGTTATTTTACAGTCATTAAATAATGATGATACTCTCTGCCAGCTTTCTGCTGGCTATTCTTAGCAAAAGTCAGAGGAATTTTCTGGTAGAGAAACATTTAAGATGCAGTGCGGTATCAACAGCAGCTCCAGAGGTAGATTATTTTATTTGTGATGTCTCAGCTGGTTTCCTTTCCAGAAAAAATAAAGGCAGGAGGGGACCACAACGCTCAAGAGATCTGGTACTGCATTTCCTCCCTGTACGTGGACAAGAGATGATTATGTTATTTTATTATAATAATACAAAAGGCATTTGATGTCTTAGAATAATGGTTTTAATTCTGAAATTCCAATGAGCAACTTAAATGCTGTGAGTGCAATAGGAGAGAAACCTTCTGTTGTTAGGAGGATATTTGTCTTGTTGGTGGCTGTTTCTCAGTGATGCTTGCAGCCCAGGATGGAGCACACAGGAATGCACACACACTCAGCAGGGATGGGAGCAGGAGAGGCTGGGCACAAAGGGCTGTGTTCAGCATCTGCCGAGGAAGGAAGGAGTGGCATGCCATGTGCAACTTTCAACAAAACAAGAATCAAGAAACTAGAAAGAAGAATTCGATAAAGATTACTTCAGAAAATAGTGGCATGTGATCTAAGGTCACAACACATTTACCTTTTTCACTTCAGTTTTCTTCTAAAACTGTCTTGTATTGTCTTTTCTTCACATCTGTGTAATGATGTACAGCTACAGGGCTAACATTCACATTTTGCTATGATTGTCTTCAGCAAATACGTCTGAAGGGGCTGCAGGGCTGAAAAGGACTCCTCAGCCAAAGTTGTTGTGACAAAGTAACATAAATGAGAAGAATCTTGCACACGTGACTGTACTTGGAAGATGCGTTACTTTGTCAAGCTGAAACGTGGCTTTGGCTATCTGAAATGACTTGGGAAGTTTTCCATTTCCTTTTGCTTCCTGTACTTTACATTTTCCTTGAGTTGCCCAAATTTATTCTCACTTTTGATTTCAGAATGATGCAGAAGCACACTGAAGATGATCTAGCTACTTAAGCTTCCAGCCAGCGAGAGAGAAATTGTGCTTGCAGTGTGATGGAGATCACTCTCTGCAAACTGCTCTCCCACTTGCACTGCTGTGTTCAGATCTAAGGGAGAGCAGTGGGTGCTCTATTGTAGTCTTCTAAACTTCCTGTTATAGTCTATATTTTGCTTAATAGGTTTCTGAAGGAGTGTATTGATTTCATTACAGAATGACAGTGGCCTTTACATCCTGCTGGACTTTATCTCATTGTGATAGCCCCACTGAGTCCCTCTAGCCCTGACCCACGTCCAACCTGTGAATCAAGGGCTGCAAATTGTGGAAACCTGCATGTTTACTCCAAGTGGGTTGGAGGGCTGAAGGGGAGGACTCAGACATCTAAATATTCAGCAGCCTTCTACTATTTGTGCTGCTTGAAGGTTCAGTATTGGAGAGATCCACCTGTGATTCTTCCATGGGACATGTGCAAGTAGAATGCAGCTGTGAAGGCTGGCAAAGAGGTGTGAACAGGTTCTGGAGGTTTGCTGGTTTCAGTGTTCAGTCTTAGGAGCAAGCTGTCTGTCAAAGATGGGTCACATGGAGCTCTTATCTTGTCCTTGTGTGGTTTTAGCCCTGCTCAGTTGAAATATGTATCTATATATATATATACATACATATACTAACCTATGTGGCAAAAAAATGGAGATCATATTGAACAAATACATAGTGAGAGAAAATCTATAATCATGGCATTAGCTCTGCAATACCAACTCATCAACAGGTACTTCTAACATATTGCTTTGTCCGAGAAATTAAACAAGACGAGAAAATCCATCCTTTTTTTGTTGTGAGTTACTGAGGGTTAAAATTTGGAGCTATCTCAAAGCCTACTAGATCAGAAATATTGACCTGTATCTGATAGGTACTGAGTATCTCAAGGGTTTGGTATGGAGATGAGTTGGGCATTTAGTCAGACAGTTAACAGGTATATTAACTAATATGAACATTGAAAAAAACCACAGCATTAATGCAAAAACACTGTGTAAGTGCTATTCATGTAACAAATTTCACCATTTTTCTCTCTATTGTGGATCTGCCTAGAAATATATTTTTCCCAATTTTTGTGGCTTAGAACTAGTCACTGTTCCTTTCCTTGTTTGAATGTAACTAGTTCCACCTATTGGTATCATCACAGCGTAAGATATCAAGTAAATTGCTCATTTATTGATTTTTCTACAGTAAAAAAGACATGTTTTTAGAATTAGTGGGATTATAATTAAAATCCTAAAATCAGTGTAGGTTCTTAACCTAGAAATTTTGAATAGTTTAGCACTAGTGAAATGGAGTGTGGGACAGTGCATTCCATTTCTGAGCTTAGTGAAAATGACCTGGGAATATCAAGGCCTGAGTAACTGCTGACAAAACAACTGGATCTTTTGTTGAAGAGGAACTGGCAAAGTCTGGCATTTCTCAAGGCCAATTTTGTTACCTGACATTCTGCCAAAAAGGAGCTACGAGTGACAAGGTTAAGGGCTAATTCGATGGCTGTGAAATCAGCATCAAACAAACAGCCACAGGGAGTGCCAGACCATGTTCAGTCCTCTGCCTGGAGTCTCCTAATATTAGGATTACTCTTGACAGACAAAGCAAAGGCTTCCCCTGGCCTAGGCAGGCAGAATGAGTAACCCAAAACAATTTACTACAAAGCACGCAGATGGTGTCACAGTGGCAGAAGCTGCCAGTGAGCCTTTGCTACTTTTAAAGCCTCTATGTCTTAATTTAAATTTGTCTTCTTCCTCTCATGAAGAAAAAAAAGTTAATACATAGTCAAAAGTATTTTCTGAACCCTCGGCAAAATGCAGTCGCCCATTTTAATCTGGCATATAATAAGAACCTTACAACCACATAAAGAGAACATAAATTTCCACTTGTGTATTGAGTTTGTGACTCATAGGCTACCATAAAGGAATTTTCTACGTAACAGGAATGACTTTAGCCGAACAGTGATTTTAGCCATTTAAAAAGGTTTCTTCTGCAGGTGACCACTTTGCTGATGGCCAGGTTAATTTGATCACACTTGTTAATTTGAATCACGTTTCTTAAGAGGATGATGATAAGGCCTCCATAATTGTAGGGATTGTAAGTATGCAACTAATACTCCATTCACCATTTATTCAACTTCAGGTGGTGAGCTGTGTCTTCAACTGCATCTTCATGATCACTCTAAGAGTGTTTATACTCTTCTCAGAAAGATGAGTCTTCGCACACCTTTGTGGAGACCCAGGAACCCACTACTGTAATGTCCTGGAAGGAAGCCCCTGAAGCATAATACTAAGCATAGACAAAAGCCTGACCCCATGACGCTTCGCCACATTATGTAATGTTCCTCAGTTGTATGTATCCCAATCAGCTTACTGGCTTTCCCTGCTCCTTTTTCCTCTCTATGGCTCGTGCTTAGAAAGTTCTTCCCCCTTCCACGTCCCATGTGCCCTCCTTTCACCACGCCTACGTTCCCGTTGGCTCCCTGTTGGGAGCTCCAGCTTAGCCCTGCCTTTGCTCCACCCCTGTGCCCTCAGCCCCTTGGACCCTGCTGCTCTCTCTGTCCCTTTCCTTTCCTGTGTTTGAACCCTGGTGACTGAATTGTTTGGGGCATTTGGTCCCAGGTTCCCGTGCTCTTGGGGTGAATAAACCGGCACTGGGCTGCTGTACCAAAGCCTCTCTCGCATCTCCATGTGCCTGCCTGCTCTCCGGAGCTCAGCGACCGCGTGTGTGAGTGTGAGGTGTGCCTGCCGCCGGCCGGAGCGCCCTCCCCCGCTGGAGCCGCTTTTGGAAGGCAGCGTCCTCCCATACCACCGCACCACACGGCGCCACACACACAGAGCTGTCCATATCCCCCAGCTGGACCAGCTGACATTGGCAAGGATGATGAGTTACAGGCAGCCTGGATCAAGGCAAATAACATCCCATGGAGTGGCAAAATATGTTAGTTATCCAAATAGAGAAGCCATTATTTACAAGAAGGCAAAAGTTGGGTTGTCATTTGACTGTGCAGACATAAGTACTCCTGACTCAGCAATGTAGAAAAAGTTGGACATTTATTTCTTATTTGCACTGCACAGGTGAGTTACAATTGACATCTAGAGCCTGGACTAGTTTTCATCTGGGAAGGAGCTGTAAGGAGAAACTCAGGGCTTGATGTTTGCTCTGTAGTGGAGGTGTACGTGGTCATGACTTGTTCAGTATGGGTCACTGGACAGAAGCCGTGTCAAGAGAACCTGCAGACTGATGTTGCAACATAAACACTGCACAGATGGAGTGTGGGTTTTATCTCCTTGGTGTAGCGCGGTTCTCTCCGTAAGGTCTGACATGTAGCGAGGGTAGGCTGGAGCAGTTACTGGTTGTGGTTGCTGACAATGATCATTTTCCTATATGTGTGTGCATCTGTTCAAACTGTGCTGATGATTGTTTGACAGACACAGAGTATGTTGTTTTCTTACCTGTCCAGTTCTCTCCATGGTGATCACTTTATTGGACCGAGAAGGCAAAGCATGTGCTTATACACATACTGGCTGTCACAAAATTGACACCTAAAAAGTGACATACAGACACTATACAGAATAATTCCCTATAGGTTATAGCAAGCAGAACAGTAATAGCCCCACTCTAGTCCATGTGTCCTCTAGAAGACAAAATTAAATGGACCTGAAAATTGAGTAAAGAGTCACGGGATGATGTAGTTTCCTTGGTCCACTAAAACAAAATGCAACTCGTGTTTTTGAGGAAAAAAGAGCAAGCAAAGAGTGAGGCCACTTTGGGGTGATAGCTGGGTCTTTTTCAATTTGCTGAATCTCACACTGGCTTATGCATTCATAATGTTCAGCATTTTACTTGAACTCTGTACACACAAAAGAATCTGCTGAGGACAGTGGGAAATAACATATGGATAGAGACAGGTAATAAATAAGGTGTATATGTGTTTATTCTGGATCCATCCATTCTACCTACCCACATACCTAAAGGACATATTGCTGCAGTAGCTTAGCATCATGTCTTATCCTTGGCATGTTCATGTTTATGTATTTATTTTCTGTGAAAAAATGAGGCAAATTGCAGTGTTTGTTTATGTTCCACATATGTTGTATGTTATTTATTCATGCTTTTTTGCTCATACATCTAAGAAGTATTTCAAATCATCTTGACATCTCATCTATACACAAAGCTAGGAAATTTTGCATTTCCACCAGTTTTACAACCCAGTGAAAACCATTTATTTATTTTATTTTATTTTTTTGGTCAGTGCATCATTGAAAATTGCTGTCGTGGAACAAAGTATTTTTACCCATGTAATCTGAGATTTTGCTTCATAAAACCAGGAGCTGCTCATATCCCTATGGAGGTAATTGCATACAGTCAGAGATTAAATTTAGATTTTTCAGTGGCTGATCCAATATAAAGTTAGTTTTCAGAATTATATTACTCAATCTATCCAGGAGATTGGCCAAAGGGACATCAGGAGGATTGATTGAGAGACAGGGACTGTTTAGTTCAGACTGGAGGAGCAATTGGACAGACCACTGCCTGCATTCCACTCCTCTGAGGTTCAGAGGCTGCCTCCTCCAGCTTCAGTGCAGAATGGGGTGGGCCTGTGCTTATGGTTTTTATGATGCAGGATAGAGAAGGTTTGAGAACACCTGGAAGAGTTACAGTCAAATCAACATCTGAGCAATGCTTCTGGTCTTTAACCCTAACACATGCTCCGAGATTTCAGCAGTGTGTTTCTGAGACCATACAAAGTGTACATGAGGGATGCCTTTCTCCCGCACCTCCAGGTTTCACCACCTCTGCAAAGAAACTGATGTGCTTTGAATGGCTTCTTTTGGGGGTGATCACCACTTTGTGGCTTGATTTAATTTTCTGCTCTGCCTTGCCCAGCCCGACATGTGGAGCAAAGTGAATGTGTCCAGCACCAGTTTTATCAATGTGTGCTGGTTTGGTGTGATTTAGGACAAATTAAGCAACCAATTGACTTCTTGAGTATCCGGTGCCCAAAGTAGGGGCTTGGGGTCACCATCACTCTGGTTGCTTGCCCCATATGGTGTGGGCATTAAAGGCCACTGAAGTTTGTGGACAGTTTCAGGATGATTTTGAATGAGCTGTCAGGCCCCTGGAGAGCAGAACTGTAGTCTTGTCCAGCTGGCTTCAGGTCAGGTTCTGAGTTCTCTGGTAGAGAGAAAAACATCACTGCTCTGAGATGTGGGGAGAAGTGGAGGATGTGAAAGCAATGCTAATTCCTACTTCTGCCTCTAGTCAAGCAGGTGAGAAATGAAATCCAGAGGAGCTGTGCAAGAAGCTGGAGAGTTTGTAGCTTAAAAAAAAAAAGAAGGCAGAGCAACAGATTCCAGCTCTGGGTGTGATGGAGTTTTGGGGGGCTGAAATGTCTTAAGGCAGCTCATCATTTTGTTGTTTAATTGCAGGATCTTCTTTTTTAGAGGAGGAAGGAACCAGACTGCTCAGCACTGCAGGAAAGCTAGTGCCTTGTCTGATGTCTCACAGTGAAACACAAGAAAGAGAATTATGTGGAGGCTCTTTTTTCAGCCAATCACCAGTGAGCAGACAGGTAATTTCTAATTAATGCTCGTCAAATTAAACCAAGTTAGTCTGACCAAGATGGGAGGTATTATATCAGAAGCTGATCTACCATCCAGAGTTTTAATTTTCTGGGCCAATTATAAGGCTCTCCTGTGTTCTGATATCCTTACCAGACTCTTAAATGCTTTAATAGAAATGGGGACTTTGCACACAAGTACACAGATTGCCCTGACTCAGTGGTCTGCCTGCCTCTGAGGGTAACACTTCCTGGCCCAGGTCTTGGCATGGGCAGGTTCTGCTCTGTAAGTCCCTTTGTGGTGCAGCGGTTCCTGTTTGTGCATATTGAGATGGGAAAGGCAAAACACAATCCTTTATTCTGTAGGTGTAGGAAGGGTAATTTTTGATTTTGATTCTTTTGGAATGAAAAAGTGGCAAGAGTAGGTAACTGAAATCACTGCATTTCAGATGCGAGACTGAAGAAGGCTAGGTATGCTCACTATACCATATTTCATATTTTTTGTTTAATGTTATGTTAAATTTCACTGATAGAAACAAGGCTGAAGATTAGCAATTTGCACCTTTTAAAAAATGAACGGTACTCTTGTTTTGATATGCAACTCCATTATCAATTTGCATCTTTAAACAGGTGTAGTCTTTCTCTGATGACTTCTCTCTTTTGGTTAGCTGAAAAGATTCAGTTTCAGTATGTCTGTATTGTACTTTCCTAAGCACACTTAAAGCAAGCTAGTAACAAAAACCAATTGTTTAAAGACCTGGAGTGTGATTCAACTTATTGTAGCCTAGGCTGTCAGAGTTGACTGGTAATTTTGCTGAAGAGTAGCCCTGCAGGTTATTAAAGAAAAAAAATTAGTTTCTGAGAATATATCAACAAAAATTTCTTCATGCTTGACAGTAACATACCCATAACCTCCTTATTTACCAAACTGCCTTCAGGGAATAGTATAACCTTCAGCCTGCTATCATACAGCAATCTGTGCCTGTTGGCAGAGCGATCTTGACTGATAATTCCCATCTTCCAGCCTCCCTTACCATGTCTGTTCAAATTGACTTGTCCCAGCAATAGCACCCAAGGAGGCACCTTCTACTACAAGGTCAAGCTGTGAGAGGTCAGTCCATTCTCCAGCAACCTGGCATGTCTGGGGGGTCTGAGATGTATGGACCCTATACAGATACATTGCAATGTNCGAATAAAGCAAATACCCACTGCTCTGACTCTGTCTGTGAAGTGTCTCCTGGCCCGGTTTGGGGCGATTCAGACCCTATACAGATACATTGCAATGTAAATATCGTAAATAGGGCCATGCTGTTAAAAATATGCAAAGAATTCTTTTAGCTGAAAGATGCTTGAAACCTTTTCACAACATTGGTTTTATTCTTAACTGTGAAACTGAAATCTTATCTTTATTTTCTTCCTATTTCATTACCTCATAAATACTTAAACTTGTTATCAGACAAAAAACTAGCAAGGAATAGTCATTTTTATTATTTTTTGTTGCTCCACTCAATTCATAACAACGCATGGATGGTGAGGCTTAAAAATTAGCTTAATTCTGTCTAGACTTCCACAGAGGCTAACTGAGGTGTGGGGCAGGCTGCAAGGCACTATGGCAAGTCACAGTGTAACATCATCAGGGAGCCATGGCTGCTCATCTCTCAGGAGGTGTTCTGTGGCATTATGGGAAGAAAATTAACCTGAAGGTGATAGTCTGGCTACTTACATTATAAGTCAAGGTTATGGAGAATAATTCTTGATAAGTCTGAACCAAACTTTGCTGAAACACAAGGATTTCGGTGGCCTTTAGGCCTCATTAGTAAAATCAGTCTTCAGTTTTAAAGTTTTCTTGTCTCTGAGTTGGTACCAGAAAGTATATGAAATCTGACTTCTGTGGGTGGCTCGAATGGGGACCCAAAGAAAAGAAAAAGCATTAAACTATTGATAATTGACACTTCAGATTGAAGATTTTATAATTTTAATGAGACATCTTCCCAATTCATACATTAATGTCATACAAAGTAATATTCAGTACGACATATTCATTGTCTTCTGCTGAACACATGCGATTTAAGTGTCAAACAATAGGACTTTTGCTCCCTTAAATGCAAGCGCCTTAATGCAAACTGAACTACAGAATGGTTGCTGAGTTCTTGTTAAATTTGCTAGCAATTGATTACACAGGGAAAAGCATCTCACTGCATCTATCAGCTCTCTGCATGGGGGAATGATTAGACTCTTTTGATCATTGATAGGGGTATGTAAGTTCTCAAAATGAATCCACTCCTCCAACTTTTAAAGAGAACAGTCAGTCCTGACTGAACATTGATATGTATAGGAGGATCATAAATGTGAAATTCAGGGCTGCAGCACAAAAATACTTGAAAAACCAAAATCTTGGACTTAGTCTTAGCTTGATTTATCTTTGTGCTGCAGGCAGGAGAGCTGTCCCCAGTGGCAATGTTCTTTAGTGGCTTATGCGGCCTCTGCACTGGTGAAAGTGTTGTCCTTGAAATCGCCAAGGAATATCTTTATTTCAATTTCAGCTTGAGGTTATCATTATAGTACATTTTAAAGATACATTTAATTCCCAGTTCATATATGGAAGTCATACAAATTATTGATTTTTAGCCCAGATCATTAAGAATTTTAACACAGGCTGTGGCTACTCAGATAAAAGATGTTCCATTAAGAGCTTAACAAAGGTTAATTTTAGCATATAATTAACTCATCATCTAATGAGCTAAAGACAACTTTATCATTTAATTACTACAACTGGTAAAAAGTTCAAAGAGGAAAAACAACAGCTTTCAACATCTAAGTACTTAGAGTAGTAGCTGTGCTTATTCCCTCACCCCAAGGAAGGTTAAAATCCAGACCCTCTTACAAATCCCTTTTCTTTGTGTTTTTCATTTCTTTCTTCTAAGTCTACTTATGGGAACAATTCCTTCACCCTTGGCTTGCCGTATCCATTCTTGTGTGTTGCAGGGTAATATTTAAGCTGCAGATGGGTGATGAAATTTTAGGCACATTTCTGAAAGCATTCAAATGAAGGAGGTGTGGGAAACAGCTTGGTAGAAGATGACATTAGCCACTTGCTCCCTCCCAGTGTTATCCCATCAGTCCTCAACCTTATCCTCCTTATCCTGCTGGAGGAGCTTGGTAAAGGAAAGGAGAGACAGCATTTCAGTCAGGCAAGAGGAGTATTTGCACTCCCGGGAGCTGTTATGAAGTAATACATGTGTGACAGTCTTCCTCTTGCTTAAATTGTTAACCTACCTGGAGACTATTAATTAAATCCAGAAATTTCATTAATCTTTGAAGTTCTGGACATCAGGAGGAATTTCTTCATGGAAAAAGTTGTTAAACATTGGAATATACTATCTAGGAAGGTGGAGTTGCCATCCCTGGATGTATTCAAGAAATGGCTGGACATGGTGCTTAGTGACATGGTCTAGTTGACAAGGTGGTGTTCAGACAAAAGTTGGACTCAATGATCTCAGAGGCCCTTTCCAATAAAAATGATTCTGTGATTCTGTGAATGGACAAACATTTTGTGGGACAGCTATTCAGCTTCTGTTACTTATGCAGTTTGTCACCTGAGAAACTGCCTCCTTGAATATGTGGGACCTTGCTTTGGACCTTGGACACCTGTTGAGCAGAAGGGTCTCTCAATGACAGCACAGGCTATCCTCATCTTTTGAGAGTTGCTGGGTTTGAGCTGCATTTTCCAATCGATTTTCCACCCAGCCCGTTTGGTCTGAACCTGGAGTTGCTGGTGGTTCTGAGTGAGGCAGAAAAAAGAATCTAATGTGGGAGATAGGATTAAAATGAGGTACAGCAGGGAAGGAAAAACTGGGCATGAATAAGGTGGAAAGCACCAAAGCATGAGACAGAGCAGCTGTGGGGCTGAAAAGGTGAGGAATCAGCAGCTTTCTTCATTGAAAGGTGAATATTTAAAAACAGAACATCCAGGACACAGTTTGTGATGGGGTTTGAAATTCAGTAGAAGGTCTTCTATCCTTATTCCTTACATCTTCTTCACATGATGAGAAACTTTCCTGCAAACAAGCACCTTGACAATGACAAACCAATCCTCATTAAAACAAAGAAAGGTTAAGGGGAAAAAATAACCTATATAAAATGAGGTAACTCACCAGTCTTTGAGCTGTAAATTGACAATAGGATTTATATAAATCCATAATTGTATCTCTTTTACCTGCAGTTAGGCTGGTTAATGATGAAAAAAGTATACAGCCTATCGTGAGGTTTTAATGAGGATTCTTTTTGCAGAGTTAAAAAAATCCACCAAATTAAATTCTGCCAATTTGCTCCATTGCAAATTGAGCGCCACCCTGTGCGCAAAAAAATCATCAAGTAGCTTAAATCAGTTACAGCTAAATGTGTAAGTCAGCGTGTGCTTTAGCCTTTAGTCATGAAGAATATATTAGATTTTAAAAATAAATGGCTTTCTGCTGAGTCTTCATTGCAATGGCTTTCTGACTTTTAATTAAATTTTCAGTACTTGTGGGTACTTCTTCATGTACTTTGTCCATAGAATTCACAGCATCTCTATCATTATATGCGATGGAAAACCAGAAGCTTGTTCATTCCTTTGTTATTCACTGGTACAATACCTAGAGAATTTTTTTCCTCTTGTAAGATAAGAGCAAAGCATTTATTGTACAATAATTCTCTATAAGAATGAAGCAAGAATGCATAAACTGAACATGATTAGCAGTCACTGGTAGCTCATTACAGTTTGCTCATTAGACACTTCTGGTCTCTTTCATTGGTGTTAAATGAACTTAATGTAAATTAATAAGTATGGGTTCACGTCATTTGCAAGAAGCTCGTGAGGAAAAGAGAACAGTGAGCGTTGCTGGCCTCAGCGAGGTGAGCCACTGCCTGCAGCTCTTGGAGGGAATGGCTGCTCCTCTGTGGGACAGCAGGAGCCGTCCCTGCCAGGCTGGGCATTGTCTTTTTCAGCTGTGGCACTTGTGGTTTGAGGGGCAACTTCGTACCATCAACTGCAAATTGGGAGAGGGAGAAGAGGCCTAACACTGGCTGGCTGCTTTCTACTCCTCTGGGATCCTGGCACCAGTCCCAGGAGTGGGGTGCTGGCCCTGCAGAGCGTGTGCTGGCTGTGCCTCCTGGCACGTGCCCGGTGGGCAGGGACCAGTGCCCATCCCCGGGATGCGTGAGGCAGGCAGGGACCGGTGCCCATCCCCGGGATGTGTGAGGCAGGCAGGGACCGGTGCCCATCCCCGGGATGTGCGAGGCAGGCAGGGACCAGTGCCCATCCCCGGGATGCGTGAGGCAGGCAGGGACCGGTGCCCATCCCCGGGATGTGTGAGGCAGGCAGGGATCGGTGCCCATCCCTGGGATGTGTGAGGCAGGCAGGGATCAGTGCCCATCCCCGGGATGCGTGAGGCAGGCAGGAACCAGTGCCCATCCCCGGGATGGGCGAGGCAGGCAGGGACCAGTGCCCACCCTTGGGAGCAGCGTGTGTGCTGGCACCCTGTGGCAGCCCTGTCACCTTGGTGGCCAGAGCACCCTGAGCTGCTCCACTCAAAACAGTGTAGCTAGCCTGGCCTGTGGGCTGCCAGACTTCCCACCCACCCCTCCTGCTGTGTCTGTGGCCTTTGAGATGGGAGAAATCAGAATGTGCAATTTTGACACAGGTGGCAATGTGAAGAAACAGCCATCTCCCACTTCTCATCAGCCTGGGATTTAATCTGCCTCATCCTCTCACAGGTGTGGGTGAGGCCAGGCTGGGGCTACTCTTGCCCTTCACCCGTCGGAGCCCCCAGAGCTCCCCACCGGCTGGGCGCTGGGGGTGCCATCCTGCCGTGCCTTGAGCCTCCATCTCATTTGCTGTGGTGGGCTGCTGAAAGTAGCACGTGGTGCTAGTGTGAGGACATGGACACAGGCAGGCTGAGCTTTGTTGTCTTTTGCTGAGACTTGTGGGAACACGAGCAGGGCCTGTGCCACGAGCTCTGCCTGCAGGCACACATCCGCAGAGGAGCAGTGTGGGTGACAGCCTGCATAAGGCAATTGTCTGTGTGTCTGTGAGGAAGATACGGAGTCATGGAAATGTGACAGGAGAATGCAGAGGTTTAAGAAATATTCTTAGCTTGCCCCTGCCCATCAGCGCTCATTGAGTGTAAGAAAAATGAATGTGGCTGGGCAGTGGGGGACCTATCATACACCTAATTTCAAGTGTCTCATCACCAATTATCCCCGTGCGTATCTATTCTTTACCCGATGGACTAAGATTGACTCTCAGACCTGGGCTCTTCCTCCTCTCCCAGTGTTGCTTTCAGCGTGTCATTTTTTCATTTGTCTCAGCTGCCACTTTAAAGGCTACAGCCCAATCAGTTACTGCCTCTGTGGCTGTTTGTCTGCAGCCAGTGTCAGTCCTGGAGGCTGGCATCCCCCCTGCTCCTCCCAGTTTGTTTATTATGGGACAGCTAGGAGCCTCTTCCTGTGTAAATTCACTGTATAGTGAAGACATCAGAGGTGTGTTGGGGGTGGAGAGAGTAATGGATACTTTCTTTTTTAAGTGTAGGAAAATTACGGTGTTGTCCTTGCAGAGTGTTTCCCATTAACATTACATCAGCTGGAGCTGGCTGGAAAGCAGGAATTACGGTGGGGCGAGTGGTGGGAGAGAGGAAATTTGAGAAGTATTTAGTTTCTATTTTGCATCAAAATGAACAGTGTAACTTTTTGAGGGGAAAAAAAGGAGACATTCAGGATCAGTCCTTCCTCCCTTCTTTCTCCCACCTATTGCTACTCACTGGATGTAGTGACGCTGTTCAAATCCCTACCTGGCTTCTCCTTTCAGATTGAGAATTGGACCAGGATGTTCCAGGGAGAAGTAGCAGAAATGTGGCTGGCAGTGTTTTTGGGTAGCTCTGCATGGATAAGGGTGTGTTGGGGCTGGAGGGGGTTTGCAGGGAACCGCAGGCTGTGCAGGCATGCTGATGTGGCAGCCCTGATGCCCTGGCTACACCCATCTCTGCTGACATCTGTGGGACTTAGATCTCTCCTCTTTCTAGTGTTATGCAGAAATGGGCTCCAGAGTGTATTTTCTATAAAAAGCCTTTTCCTTTTTGACTCTATTTTCCAATGAAAGCTGGTTTTTATTAAGAGATCTCAGCCCAGTTGTTTCCAGAGGTTGCTGCTCTAAGCCATTAACTATTCATTCAAACATGGTGAAACTGCCACTTACTATGGTTATTGTAGCACTTTGCTGAGACAGGGTTGGGTATCCTTCTGAGGAGAGTATTCAGGGGAGGTAAAAGTAGAGGGGAACAAAGACTCAGACATATTTTTTGTTCCTGTAAGTCAGTTGGTGTGGAAAGTATCATTATTACATTCATGTGCTGCGAGCAAAGTTGCTAGATACCTTAAATATTCTCCAGCAGATCCATGTGAGCTCTCATTTGTACAAATTCTGGTAAAACAAGTTTTATGACCTAAATCAGCACCAGCCCAGCGCTAAGGAGCTGGGTTCTTTATTCGGCAAGGTATCCTCCCTGTCAAAGTACATTTACATAGAGCCCTGCAGCCTATGCACTAATAGCGCCTCCCCCTGCTTCTGCCTCCTAGTGGGCTGCTGAAGGAGGCTATACATATGTATTAAGTTATTAAGCAGTGGTGTGGGTTCTCACAAGTTCAAACGCAGAGCATGCTGTGCCTATGCTCAAACGTCTCCAGGAGGGCCTGGATTAATAGAAATGCAAATGGAGCATCTGCACAAGGCCATATGATTAGAGCCTTCCCCCTCACACCTCAAAGTCAAAAGCAGAAAAACACTGCATGTGAAATACAACCAAAAAAACCTGGTGATATAATATGCAAAGTCTGTTACCAATTTCAACAGCAGTCAGCAAAACATTGAGCCTCACCCCACTTTAAACATCATTGGCCCTACCTTCTCAAAGGTAAGTGGTTTAATCAACGCTAAATTGCTTGGGTCCTAGAGTCCATAGTGATACTTGCCTTTGCCTGGGATTCCAGGGAACTTCAGCTCAGCCCTGTCCAGCAGTAGCACCACTAACCTGAGCAGAAAAGATCCTATTTTGTGCCAACTTATGCAGAGTTCTTTCTGTACTGATGGGAGATTTAAATACAGCTCATGCTAAAAAAAAAAATCAGTCATTAGTAAAATCAGCTAGGACAGATACAGTCAGTCAGATTCTGCTTTCAGGATTAGTGTTGATGCGAGTCCATATGTAATTGCTCTGAGTTTATTTCCTTCCAACTGAGAGTAGAATTTGACTCACTGGAGACATATCCTGCTGTGTTAAGGTTTTGCAGCCTTCTAGAGACACCCATTCAGCCATGTAGACTAGCGTGGCCTTACCGGATGTTCCTGCTGTCACAAAAGTGGATTAAGCAGAAGGCAGTGAAGCTATCATTTTTTGTCCTTGGTCCCAGCCAGAGCCATGAGATGTAAAGGAATATGGCTATGTTATGGAAAAAATTTCAAAAATTTTTCTTTGTGCATTGCTATCAGATCTCTTAGAAATGGTGAATGAGAATGACCTCCTTTGTGGAGAGATCTAGACACTTCTGCTGGAAATAGGGATTTGTGCCTGTTCAATACCCATAAAATTAGGTGTCTATTTTTGTCACTTCCTAGTGGTTTGTCTTCTCCAAAGGTAGATTTTCACAGGTTATTGCAGTCCAGATTTCACAGGTTATCTGGCCAGGGTCTTCTGAAGAGAGGAGAATCTCATTCCACCAAGAACTTTGCCAAGTAAAGTCTGTAGGGACTGAGGAACAGAAGCTCACCATTCCGTGCCTGCTTGCCGAGTTGTTTATAGCCTTGCAGGGGCGTGGCAAAAAGAGAGGTGTTCATGGGGATGACACTTACCTTGCTCTTCTACATATGAGACTTCCCCCTGGACGTAGATCTGCTCCTGACACATTTCAGAACCAGGTATGAAACAAGTCTCATGTAAGCCTTGCCCTCACCCTGTACCATAGATGTATCTATGCAATCAAACATGGTCCTTTACGTTTTTGTAAGACTACATACTGTAATCCTTCTTTTTTCTGCTTCTGTGCAGTTATTGTCTTCTTGACCAAGAAGCCATTTTGGCTTTGGGAAAGTTTCTTGAAGTGAGATTACAACTCACGGCATGCAAAATTTAAGTGACTATTCATGATTCTGTCAGAATAAGAAATCAGACTGATCTTTCACACTTTGTGGAGATTTTATTTAGTTTGTCCTTGACAAAGACTCTCCTGATGGTAGAGGCTATTCACAGATGCTGATACACTTACTGTCTTTGTGAATAAGGGAGCAAACATTTGAGTTCTTCGTGCTCTAGAGTAAGGCTCATAAGCAGCTGTTGCTGTCTGTACATTGGGTCTATTTAATATGTACAGGGTGAAAACACATCTAACTTTCTGCCTATGGAGTTGTGTATGGAAGTGTAGAAACTAACCTGAACATAATGTAACTTGGTTTATGAAGGACAGTGCCATATATCTGATTCAAATACCTCTCAGTTATGTGACACTTACAGAGCAGCTGCTGATCATGCTTACTGCTTTGTGTGACTTTAAGAGCTGAAATATGAATATTGCCCTACACATACTGCAGTTATTTCTTCAGAACCATTTCCATGTTCTCTGGCTATTTCTGTGCTGCTTTTTATTGTAGTCCATGTTCTGGTCACCTGCCTTGTATTCTGGGACCTTTCATACATCTGTTGCAAAAAACTTGGTCTTCCAAGTTTCCCTTAGAAAACAAAGAGAATTTCTTTGTTCCCCAACTTAGGCTTTTGAACTGGAGAGTAAGCCAGGAAAAAGCTACACATAGAACAATACATTCTAGTCTTTTTCAAACAGAATAGGAAAAGCTGCAGAGTTTTGGGGATTTTTTTGGTGGAAATAGTTTGGTTTTTTGTGTTGGGTTTAGTATTTTTTGCCTTTTTTATTTTTTTTAGGCAACTAGAAAGTAACTCTATTTCTAAGGGAAGTAAATTTTTGTATATGTCTTTAGAAAGTGTCCCTGAATCATTAGACTTTTTGTTCCTGTTTGTCCTTAAAATTCACAGGGCAGACAAAATATTGGACTAGATGGGGAATTGGGTGTGATTCTTCTGTTCAGTGTCAGAATAAGGTGACTATGAGCTGTAGCTCACCTTCCTAGTTTGATAGGTGCTAGCTTCGTGCTTCACAGTTTTACAGCAGAACAGCAGCATGTGGAGGCCTTGACTCTTCAAAGACATTGCTGGATTTATTTGCGTGGTAGTTAATCAATTTTCTTATCTGTCCTCAAACCTTAGGACCAATGGTATGTAAATTCCTAAATAACTGCATGCACCAGGCCTGAACAGACCAAGATAGAGGAAGAATTAATAAAACATACATATGAGTCTCTGCTGATTTCTCCACACATTAAAGGCTAGTGATTGCCCAGCAGTGAACATGTTTGTATACATACTTCTCACATGCCATTAACAGAGATGACCTCTTTCAGCAGCATTCACAAACCCAAACTATAGCTACAGGAACCTTTTTATTTCTTAGACAGAATATATTATTGTGATGTTTGCAGTTTGGTGGGGAAATGAATAAAGGAAACAGTTCCCTTAGGTTAGATGAGACTCTTGACTTCTAGCATATTATGGGCAGGATGAGCGTAATATCTAATGGGAGAATGGCCATTCCTGTCCGCCCAGTTGCTGCTGGTCCACAGGAAAAACAGTTATGTATTTCTGGGAACCTATTTGCATCCTTGGTTGCAATTGCCGTGGCTAATTCCCTTAGAAGATAAAGAGAAATGGAGGAAACAAAATAGTTAGACACAGCACAAATGCACAGCAACAAGAAAAAAAAATTTGCTTTTAACATTTAAAAAGCATTTTTATTTGTTCAAGATGAGATTCTGCTCTGAAAAATAGCACATCATTTTGATATGGATGAGTAGCTGTGCTTGTCCACTTTGCTGTATATAATTTACTTTGATTTAAGTAATAGAAGTAGCTGCCTACATGAAACTGTGGCTCTTCTATCACATATATGACCAACAGTAAAAACCTAAAGTACTCAAATAGTATTTCAAACAGGACCTTTGCCTCTCAGCTATCTAGGAAAAAAAATCCATTTAACTCCTGTGAAGGGGGCAGAGCAGGGCAATAAGAGGTGCAGGTGTGACTGAGCAGCATGAGAACCTACTGCTGCTGGTTGACTACTGCCCCATCGCTGAAGATTAGTACAGCATACACATCAGATGTCAAATAAATCCTGTTTGAGCTCCTGGACTGTTTCAGGGCAATCCCACCCAGGTAAATGTAAATTATATTAGAATGGTTTAGTCCATATAAAGGCACTTGCAACACTGTGGCAGCAATTGAAGCTGAAGCAAACTGCTGGGTTGGTAATTCTTAAACCATTTCAGTTAGGTCATTAGAGGTGGTCCTGGATGCACCCTGTACTGGTTCTTGCTCTATTGTGCCAGGATGTAGCTCCCCAATTGCTCAGCTCCTGCTTGCTACAGTGGCTGAGCTCTGGCATTTCAGAGGATGCTGCAGATCCCAGCGAGGCACTTGCTTAGGGGAACATTGCTGAGGAGATCCCTGGGGACAGATCTTTCACTGCTGTAAAGTGTCTGAGCCCCAGTGAAGCTGTCAGTCAGTACTTCGTGCTGCAGCTGCAACACTGCTGGTAATGCTGTGAAGTAAAGGGAGAGCCTGGCTGACGGTCAGATCTCACCTTGAGTCTTCAGGATGAAAGTTACATATCTGGCACTCTTTGAGGTGTTTTTTAACCATATTTAATTAGGAATCTAGTAAGCCTCTCTGAACATGGAGCCCTTTGTTGCTGCTTTCATAATGTCACTTCTCAGAATAGCACAATACAGTAAATGTTATTTAGGAAGAAAATACTGTGAAAAACTGTAACAAATTACTCCTTCAGGAAGGCTTAGTTGTGAGATAGGTGCGCAAAATCTGGAGATAAAGAGAGAATAACAATAGAGAATAATAAAGAGAAAATAATTCACATGTCCAGGATGAATGCAGCCTTTAAAGGGATGAATAACATTTGTTTGATCATGAACACCACTAGAAGACAAGAAAGTGTCTATTTTTTCTAAAATAAGTAGGATCTTTTCTAGCAGTACTTAGGTAATCTGCCTGTATAATGATCTAAAGGTGGACCCTACATTCTGTTTTTTATCTTTGTGTATGTTCAGGCTCTCTAGCTCACAGCCCTGGCTGCATGCTTGGTGGTGGGAGGAACAAGGACCCCACTGGAGTGCAAAGGTCAGTCCAGTTCTTAGACTTTATCTACCGAGTGCAGCAATGTTCTTCACAACAAAGTCGTGACTGGGACCTTCCCTCCTTCAGACTTACTCGACATGTAAGAAATTAGGCAGATTCTTACCAGATCAGAGCTGTAGTGCTTCGCTCTCTTCCCCAGATGGATTTGCTTCAGCTCCTTGCTTCAGAGGAGAGGACATACATGAGGCACAGAGTTTAAACGGCTTATATGGGAAATTACAGCAGATTTTAGTTAAACTGGGAATAAAATTGTCCAACCTCTTCCCTCACCTCTTTTCTCCTGAGCTTTAGCATTAAATCCCTGTGGGTATTTTTTCTCCTGTATCTACCAATTCATTGTAGATTGCCTGGTCTTTTTGTGTTTATGAAGTGGTGACACCATATGGGAGATGCAGTTTAACGTTGGCCTGTACAAACTGAACAAGATGGGAAGCATGCTGTAACAAAATCATGCTTTTATTTAAGTGACAACCTATAGGACAAGCTGAAGAGAGGCACAGATAGCTTTATATCAGAGATTCCTTGATAAAATACGTTCTGCAAAAAGATAACTGTCTCCACATAGCAACTTCCTGACTTCTGTGTATACCATGATTCTCTTTACAAGTGCTTCTGAGGACTGCAAGAAAGAACTCTTAGAGTGGTATCATCCTGTTCAATAATAGTCACCTCACACGATACCACCAAGGACAGGTTCAGGTTTCTAGAGAGCCAGTGAACTGAATCTGTGATATCCTGTGGACACTACTATATGTCAGTCCTTTTAGAAAATTTTTCTGTTGCTGTCTGGGAGTCTCCCAGATACCACAGTCCTTCTTCTCTCCAAAGTAACATGAGAAACAGTGATCCCTGCATGTTTGGCTTCTCTTTGAAATGCTACAAGAACACTCTTTCTTGCTGTGTTTTAGTGTAATGCAAAAGGGTGCACTCAATGGACTCTCAGATCTGAAGGAAAAGTAGATTTTTTTGGGTTGACTTTTTTCCTTTTAGCTTCCATTCTTCTTTTGAAGTATGACTAGTTTTACAGGTATTGTGCTTCCAGCTGACACACACAAAATTAAAGTGAGATGTATATTTTTTGACTACTAAGAAGTGCACTGTTAAAATTCTTTTCCTCTACAGAAATGGTCCTGTTGTGGATTTTTTTTGTCCTTCCAGTATGGTCTGTGTCCCCTCAAAACAGCCATAAACAATTGCAGTGTAGCCCCAGCAGAGGTGGCAATCTAATGCAAATGCCGATGAAAGGTTAACTCTATAACGTTACACCTGACAGATGAGCAGATGAAGAAAAGAATCAGAATTGTAGCAGACTGAGAAACAAGCCAAAAAAATTGGAGGGCTAGTCCTCTTCGAGCAGCTTGGTCATTCCAGGTAGTACCACAGCAGAAAACTTAACTGTTGTAAAGCTAATCTCTACAGTGATTCAAGAGATGTCCAGAAAGACTTGGAAAGAACAGGATTAGACCTGTGGCTTCCCTTCTGCCCAGAATATATCTTTCTAAGGTGGTATCAGATGTTTGTGGACAAGTCATGGTGTTGACAGCACTGTGAAAAATATCTTGGACTTTTAATGACTATAATGCTTTGAAGGTAATTAAATATGTCTGCTGCTCAACAATTGATACTGTCTTGACCTAAGTTTTCAGAAATGGCAGTCTAAAGTCTGTGAAGGGCTATGTAGAGCATGCTGGATGCTTGTCACTTTCCATAACCAGACTGGATGCTTACAGATCTAATATGCAGAGCAGGGGCCTCTGTGTTTGAGAACCTGGGCTCCTATACATCCAGCTTCTGCGCAGCTTGTTCCTGCAGCAGCTGTGGCTGTCTTAACTCCTGTGCCTTACCAACATTATGTCTAATCTTTGAATCTTTATACTTGGATTTTCTTCCTCTATGGACATATTTCCTAATTTCTCAGTCCATTCTCTCTTTCCTGACACTTCTTTGCAGGGCTTTATTCCCACTCATTGTAATTCCTCTTTCCCACCGCAACAATAGCCAGTGGTCTGGTTGGCCTTGATGCATCTCAAGTGGGCAACCTCATCCCTCGATAGGGCAGCAGACCTTGGCTAGCAGCTGTCTATTGCCTGCCCTAAACGAAATGCAAGTCTTTGTTGTGGCTTTATTGGTAGTCTGAAGAACCCTTTTAGGCCCACTGGGGAATTCCTTGTTAGATGCTGTGTAAGATGTAGAAATACGGGTAAAGTTTCAAAGTTTGGGTAGATTAAGGGTTATTTTCCTATTTAGAGTCTTTGGAGATACATGAGCAACCAGAGTGAATGAGCTCTGGATCCTAGATGCCAAACCTGTATCAACACCAGCAACAAGAAGAGAAAATCATTCCTGGTTAATCATAGCCAAAAAGCTGGTCTTGAAGACTATTCCAGGTCACTGTGCTGTGGACTCTAGATGTCATTTTGCCCCAGTGAGGTAACTTTTGAGACAGAATCTCAGTGGAGAAACAAGAGGTTCTAATTTGTTGCTCAAAGTAGAAAAATAAGTGATGTTACACTTCATAAATAGGGTGTTAATGATAGCAATAAAATAATCGATTTCTCCTCATTAAGTAACAAACAACACAAGCTGAAAAATTAACCAGTTTGTTTCACACAGTTGGATTAATGGAGAACCAAGCAGGTTCCTCTCACCAATGAATAATGGCCTAGAGAAACACAGTGCTAATCGAGACAACAGTTCTGGTAGTAAACAAGTCAATCCTGTATTTATTAGAACAGTAGAGCATGCATAATACATTGAGCTCTAGTTATCAGCTGAAACTTGCACAATGCTGGCAAAATAGTCTGTTGTTTCTCTACTAGAAGGAGATTGTTTCCATGACAGGAAATCCATATGTCTAGGAGGAGAGACATTAATTTAGTAGAAGGTGAGAAGAGTGCCACATGTGGAGCGGGTGGCCTGCTCTTCACTGAATGGCCATTCAATAATGACTCTAAATGCATCACTAATACAGCAAAAAAGCACTGTCAATCATTCAACACCCTGACTTTGTAAACTTCTTAACATTGCTTAGGTTTGGCTAGAAGTTTAGAGGAAACCAGGGACAATATTTAAAAAACCCAAAAGCAAAAATATTATACCAGGCACATCAGACTGGGTTTTTTTTTTTTGCACAGGAATGTGCAGAGATTTCAGTGTCTGTGAAGTGAGCGTATTGGAATGAGATTCAACTCATTTGACTTCTTGTAGTGTACAATAGGTTTGGCCTAGAGAACAGCATGCTAAATTGGACCTTGGAAAGCAAGCTCTGCCTTTGACCTGCTGGATGACCTCTGGCTTAAATGTGCCTTTTTCTGACACACTTACAAGATAGGATTGCTGATAGTGCCTATTGTAAAGCACTTAGAAAGCTAAAAAGTCCCATATGGAAGACATGTAAGGATTGCTAATTTCTTTATTTGTGATTAAAGTATATTAACCTTAAATTTACTGGTCCTACTGGAATTTGTCATGCTGATCTCATTGGAGGTGAAGTTTTTCTTTTCTGCTTTAGTTGACTGCCTACATTCAACTGATTATGCTGGTACCAAGAAACAGCTTTATACAGTCCTAGTTTAATAAAGAATAGATTTAGTGCTGAAACATTTGGAAGGTGGTCAGATGGAAAACTAAGCCTAACAGTAACTGCTATTCAGTAAGCTTCAATTTAGGCTCACAAAACCAGTTAATTCTAAAGAGTCGACTGTCTTCCCTGGATACTCCCTGATTTTGTCTTTCTTTTAATTCAAGCAACAGTGTTTATGGCAATGTGATTTATTTTAACTGAGTACTAGTTGATGGTGTTCCTCATGCTAAGTGCAGATGTTGGTCTTTGCAAAAGTCATATAGAAGATATTTTCAGTTTAAGATAACTCAATTTTCAGAAGCTAGAGGTATCGCCATTGTTTTTCGTAACAAATCATGTCATGGCACACAAAAAATGTGATTCTGAGGAGCTGCAAAATCCAAAGATAATGAAAATTCATAAAGAATTGATGAAAAGAAGAAGTATTAGGGATATTCCTGAAGAAGCTGTATCAGTAGGGGAGTTTCTATTACAGGTAACTGGAGTAAGTCCCTCAGGAGTCTTCTGTTTTCATCTATTTATTAAACAACTAAGAGAATAAGACAAACTATAAATTAATTATACTTGCCAGCGACATAAAGTCAAGGCAGTGGTGAACACAGATAATGCAATTCATAGACAACAGGGGGCCAAATTTTCTCGTTGCTTACACCTGTTCAATCTTACTGAAGTCAATGGGATTGGACAGGTGTAACTGAGGGAAGAATGTAGCCTCAGGCCTTTTCTACAAAGGGGTGGAGAGCTGGTGAAAGATGCTTAATGTTAATAAATATGAAGTCTTATCCATTAGTCTGAGATGCACAAAAGAAAAATAATGAAGTGAACAGAGAGATGAGTTGCACAAGTGCCCAAAGTATGGGCACTTTGCATGCAGGAGCTCTGGTGATTTCAGGGGATGCTGTGAGATCTCAACCCAGCCCAAAGCCAGGTAGCTTTTGTGGTGGCTCAGAGGAATTGCACCAATGAAGGATTTTGAGTGTTTAGGTCTGTGTGCACAGTCTGCATGGCAGATTGGAGCATAGCACATAGCTGTCATTCTGTTTATTGGTGACTTACATATATAGTAGTAATGACTACCTCTTATAAATTAATTGTTGTCTCATAAAGAGATTAAGTGCCAGTACCTTTCAGCCTTGCAGTTCTCTCACTCAAACTGTTCATCAGGCTCTTGTCTGATAAAAGGTATCCACAGCCTTACATATTCATTCACAATCTAAATCTCGGGTTACCAAGGTAAGAAGCAGGTTAATCAGCTCCACCACACTTTCCTTAATTGAGGGAGAGTACTTCATTCTCCACTTCAGTCAGCTAAGCACAATAGCCTTTTTTAGCTGGCTGTCATAGACTGTTTTTGATCCACTTGGCTCCAAGACAGTTCCCCTCTCTAACTGTAGTGTACAGTACTGTACACTAACAACAAATGTGATTGAATTGCTGAATTAAACAATGTGCTTTCCAACTGTCTTGTGCTACAATGTTCATACATAATTTATATTGGAATTGCATTAGGTTGTGTCCTTCACTTGAGATTGGCTGTCTTGTAGCTTATAGCACCAGCCCTGCGATGCAGGTGGGGCAGAGCTGTTCTGCTGGTTTTGGGAGATTGACCCATAACTGAAACAGAGTGGGGATGTACATGGGATTGGGGAGCCTTTCCTTGCTCTGCCTGTCTGCCTGAGGTATGTTCCCTGTCTCAGTTCTCTGTCAGTAAAAGCAGTTCTCCATCAATACAAGAGAAGCTAATTTCCAATAAATGTATTGCTGATTTGGATTCAGATTGTGTGTGAAGTACTCCAAGGCAATCTGTGCTACCACCTCATTTTTTCTGGGACCCCTTATCTCTAAAATTTACAAAGAAAGAAAACACCATGCTGTATCAAGTGCTTTTTGTGAACATTCAGAGCTTAGCTGTAGTCTTCCTCACCATCAGAATCCCAAAGCTCACAGTGTTTCCTAAAAGGATTTCAAGTGGTCTTCCATACTTTTTGTAAACTTTAAGCAGGGAAGCATATAACTATCACTGAAATGAAGCCACTTGTGCTGTGTAGCATGTATTTAGCATACATACAGAAATAGTTTCCAGCAATTACAGGCTGCCAGTAAACTGCTTGTAACAACTTCCGGGGGATTCAAGTAGGAAGAATAAATTTGGAATTTGAGCTTCAGTATTAATAAAACTGATGCAACTCATGGCAGAGAGTCTGGACTTTTATTTATATACATGTGGATGAATCTCCAGGTTTACATCTGTCTTGTGAGATGGGAGCCATAATAACACCATGTCTTCTAATGCCAGTCTGGAGAGTGAAGCAAGTAACAAAACTTTGCCCTAGTTTGTGAGTGCAAGGTTTTCAATGACCTCTTCAGACACCCTCCCTAACCACCAGTGTAACCCTAAATCCACCTAAAGCCACTCAAGTACCCCTAAATTTGAAAGGAAAAAAAAAAAGTAAAGAAGTATTAAAAATTTTAAACAGGGACATTCTTTTAGTGTTTGTTGCTGAGAACATGAAAGGTTGATTTGTGATGAGAATAGCTGGCTTCAGATTTTTACCAGTATGGGACTTCTAAATGCCTGCTGCTAGCAGCGTGTTTTATTTATTGTGGTGTGTGCCTCTCTTTAAGTTTGGGAATCATCAAAATAGGGTAGACTCAGCCTTTGTAATACAACCCTCTAGGAACAATTTTATTCAGTCAAAGTAATACTGAGACCTTGGAGAGGAGAATTGATCTAAAAAGCATATTTTTTTTTAAGAGAAGCCCTTGCACCAACCTTCTCTTCTATATTATCATTAACAATTTCTGCTAACCCAGGAAGACACACTGCTTTCTAAAGTAAAGCTAAAGCTCACTCAGCTATGTTAGAGGCAGATTTTTGAATCCCTTAGTACCTCAAGTCTTTAATACTGCCTGTAAATCTTGACAAATTACATTTTTGGGCTTCAAACAGTGGGTTTTTATTAACTTTTCCAACTGTCCCCTTGAGAAATATCTAAATGACCCAAGAACTACTTAGATTTTTTTTTGCACTGTGTAAACCAAAATTTCACAACTGCCTATAATTTGAAATATTGTATCCCTCTGTCTTGGAAAAAAGGAAAAAACCCTCAACCCCAAGCTCTCACACAGTCATGTTTACTTTTTCCTCTTGACGGCATATGACATAAAACTAGCTCCCATGTCTGGGGTGCCAAGTAACCAAGACAGAAATCTGTTATTTTTTAAATGAAAAAAACTTAAAGGTTTAAAAAAGCAGAGGATACTCTGCAAATGAGAAAATGTATATTTGGCTTACCAATGAGAAAGAATATACTAAATGCTTCACTGCATTTATACCCATACTTCTGGCTAAGAAGAAAAAACAGATTCGCAGCACCAAATGCCCTCTCAGCATTATGTGCTTACCACTATTAAGAATATGTTATTTCCTTCTCTTCAGTTTATTTGCTTGAGATGCTAAACAAAGATGCACACTGGCAATCAAGAAAGCTGTAGTGGTAATTCAAAGAGAAACAAAAAGTAGTACTGAGAGTAAGACCTGTACCATGAGGACAGTTGCACTTGGTGAATTACTGGCAGAGAAAGTGAGCTAAAGAGATGTTCCTTCTGTTTTTTCCTCTGGCACTTCCATGATGGTCATAGAACTGCTTACCTGATTTTAGTCACTTCAGTACCTTTTTTTTATTCCTATACACCTGAGAGAATGCAGGTCTCTTCATTTAGAATAAAATGGTTTTGCTGCTCATTTCTGTAGCATTTCTGAGTGTTAACCTCTAAATTTTTTGGGAAAAAAATTGCTTGTGGTAATAAATAATCCAAATTATTTTATGATAAAAAAGAAATCAGAAAAGAAAATTCTTAAGAAATGCATGTAGTGATTTCAGCCCAGATACTATTCAGAAATTAATCCAAAAAATTGCTCATTGCAAAGCAGTTGAAAGCATTTATTCCTTGGTAATCTGGATGTTTATTTATCTATTTCTATATATCCACTTGAATCTACAGAAAAATTGGCTGTGTACTTCTGAAGAATCTTCCTGTCTTTACAGTGTTGTAATTAAAAGAAAAAAGACACAAAAAGACAAGCCAAACAAGTTTGAAATTTTAATAAAATAAAAAAGATGTAAAATATTATCTTGGTGCTATGAACCAAAAATACAATAATGAGTATTGATGGGATGTGAGATTATTCCCACTTGTAAAAAAAACCTCCATAAGTCATTTGTGACTAAGGCAGTTTTGAATTATGGGATTTGCAGTTCACTCGTGGGATAAATTACATCCTCCTCAGATAACCATTATGTATCTGGCAATGTCTGTATCATTCACAGCTCTGGGTAACAGAAAGAGACTGTGCTTTCCTATTGCTTTAGTGAGTGTACTCTTCAAACGTTTATTGTACAATGGTTATTGCAGGGGATAAATAATGCATACGAGGGAACAAAATTTACATTATAAGTTGATTAAACTGCTTAACAGTTTTTAGCCACTCTCTAAATAAGGATTTTTAACCAGATTTAATCTATGCAGTGTTTCATGTCCAAAGAACTAGCATTTAATCTCTGTTTAACTGAAATTTAGTTAGCAATGTTGACACCTCTGCATTTTAACACTGGGATTTCTTTGTGAGACACAATCCCTTTCACTCAACTTAATATCCCATCTTGGTCTCTAAGGGAAAATAATTGAGTTTAGGCTAGTTCTAAATAGCGATAAGGACAGGGAACACAGATGGGTATTTCATTGATTAACACTAACACTGGCCTAAGGCCTTGGTGTCAGGCATTAGATTAGGACATTACTAAGAGAATGACAGAGTTTTGGCACTTTATTCCTCCTCAATAACATTCTTTCACATATTAAGTTTATCCCACCCTAGGTAGCTACTTTATCATGCAGAAGGCCTTAATCCACTGATGTGACTCTATCTGCTTTCACTTTGATGCTGCCTCTGTTTACAAGAGTAATGCAGCCTATGTAAGACAAAGTACTCGTGACAAGAACAACTGAATAAGGCTTTTAGATGCACAGAGCTCTGACCTAAAAAAAAAAGAAAAAAAACTTCAATAAACTTCAAAATACTCCAAAGCAAAAGAGAAGGGAAAAATCAACAAAAAACAGAGGCTTTTTGAAATGAAGTTATGTTGTTTGCATCATGAAGAAGCAGACATGAGTTTTCCATCAAGAAGATTCAGCTTTACTGATCTTCTTGTACTGCACTTTATCTTTTCTTCACCTTTGACCTTCCTTTCAGTGTCTCCTCAAGGCATCATGAACGTAAGCCTTGTGGTGTTCTTTTAGAAGTAGGATTGCTGCTATCCCCTCTGGTGAATTTAAGCAGCTGTTGGAGTCAGTGACAAGGTTGGCTACAGATTTGGTATACTGGCTGGGAAAGAGATTATGGGTCAGTCCCCAGTGCTGGGAGACAAAAGATTCAAGTAGTTCAGGATTTTTTGGATATCCGAAAAAGATTTCATGAAATTTGTAAAGATCTAACAGTGTATTGCAGGTTTCATGTGGTCTAAACAGCTTATAGCAAGTAAAACTCTAGGTAGCCGGTAAGTGGTGTTTTCACAGCAATGCTGTTTTGTAGAGGTGTATGAGATCTCTTGTAATATAATTCCACAAAATTGCATTGCTGAAGACAGAAACTAGTGATTCTTAGCAGTTGCAGGAACTGTGACTGTTAGGTGGACTGCCAATTTTATGAAACTCAGACTAGATTATTGGTGCATTATTACAGGAAAATGAGTTGCTGGTGAGGCTTTTTTCTCTCTAGTTAATAGAAGATTTAATAGACTGGCTACCGAGAGTGGCATTTTGGATTTTTTTAAAAACTCGTTTAAAGAGATGCTAGCAAATTTATCTCATTTTTTTGAAATAATGGGAAAATTTTTGAAACATCTGAAAGACAATAGAGTTATGGGCAGCGAGACAAAGGTTTTGACCTTACTGGTTTGAATCTAATCAAGGTTTTCCTCCTAAAAACACAGACTTATTTAATTTTGTTTGGAGTGTCACTGTATCTGGATTCTGACTGAAGGTAGGAAAGGAAACTGCCTTCTTTCAAAGTTTCAGACAGCTCACAAGAATTGTTATTCTATAAACATTGTAAGCCTCCTGTGAATGTTGGCAACAAAGAAATGTTATGCTATTTGCATAAAAAATAGTCCTATTAAGATTGTTTAAAATTATCCACATGACATAGGGGCTGTCTTAAATTTTTCTTATTTACACAGATTGGAAATCTGGCCTTCAGTGTTCAGACAGAAACATGTGTTTTCTTTTCACTTAAACTGGTGCAGAATAGAAGTAACTCCATGTAAGTCAGTCGAGCTGAATAAGAACCAGAGAAAAAGATCCTACCTGATGGGTGGCATTTTTTTGCATGCACTGAGATATCACACTGGGATATTTCCCTTTTAGAAGAAAGAGTGAAAACTTATCATGTGACTTTTCCAGCTCTTTAATTTTATACTGTTGCTCCCATCTGTTTTCTAGTTTGTACATGTAGGGACAGTTTGTTGTTCAATTTTCACCACAAAATATTTGAATTTTGCTTGAATTTCCTTTCCGGAATTATCTCTTTAGAACATTATGATTATTTTTATAATGATAGCAACTCTTACGTGACTTGTGTTACAGAGAATGCTGAAGTGGCTTCCAATTCTACTTTTCAGATCATTGACTGTTTTTTGCACAGCAGCTTCAAAATGTAAAAAAATGTTTGTTCTCCTACTTTTCTCAGTGACAGCTTCATGGCAGCTGAGTCTGTGGTAACAGTTTTTAGTGCAGTTCCTTTTCGCTAAATTTCTTTGTAAATGAGATGTTATTGGCAGTACCTATGAAAAAGAAGGCTCATAGAAATAAGCTGGAGCCTGACAAAGTGTGACTAGATGCAGGAAAACTTCTTCACTTTCGCTTTATCCTGGCAGCCCAGGCCCAGTTTTCTAAAGATCCTTTCTTGGCAGCCTCTCTAAGTAAAAGAAGATAAAATGGCAAATTATACTTTGATTTTTCAGGTATGGACAGGGATTTACACCTAATGCAGGATTTTAGCTCAGGTTTCCCAAGAAAAAAGGTGAGCACAAACATCCTATGACCTACCTGTACTCTCCACAAAGAACAGTCATTGGTTTTGACAGCACTTGAGAATATAAAAGGTCCTAACAGTTCAAAGGGTGGTATTTTTAAAAAATAATAAGCTGTATTTGTTAGTTCTGAACACTGAAGTGATGTGAATGCAACTGTTTATGCCCACTTGTAAGATTTAAAAAATGCTTATTTTGCATCCTCTTTCTCTGTGTTGTTCCTCTGTATTGTTCTCTGTTTGGATCATTTTGGGGAGAACTGGGTGCAATTGCGAGACTTTTGAGTTCTTTATGTGCAGCAATGAACAAGCTGGTTTCAGATTTAAGAACATGGTGTTACTTCAGCTCAGGAACACGAGCTTCTTTCTCTGTAGTATTTACCCTTTGGTGCAGGACATCTTGACAGCTAGGGTTTCAAATGTTCATGGGGGTTTTTTTTGTTTGTTTCTTTGTTTGGGAGTTTTGTTTGAAAAGAGGTTATGCCTGTGCAGAAAAATGTAGAACATTTCCTTGAGACTTCCTGTCAGTGTATGAGTTTAATGCACATCTGAGACATTGGCAGCACTATAATAAGCCACAGTGGTAGTTACCATCTGTCATGTTGCCAAACTATCTCAAGGCAATTTGTCTTTCCCAGGGAGGGGAGAATATGTCAATGCACTTGGAAATTGAAAGAAAAGCTGTGCTTTTAGCACACCCCTACCACATAACCACATCTGGTGCTTCTGGACATTTATAGAGGAGATTAGCTCCATCTACCAAATATGATGCCAAGAAAGGCTATGCAGAAATCTACTCACTCTCTACAGCTTAGTCCACTTCCAAGGCAGCTTCAATTGTAATATCATGCCACCAAAATATCACTGTTGTTTGTTGTTCATTGGATCACTAGTAGCCTTCCTACAAAGTCAAAAGTGGCAGGAGACAAAGATGAGTTAATGGAGCCTCAGTGGGTCTGGGAATTGCATGGGTGGGCCAAAGCCTCTGTGGGGCAGGGGCAAAGCAGGTGAGGAACCTTGCAAACATGTGCTGCTCTTGCTCTTTCTGCCTTCAAAAGAAGTGGGGTGTCGCTGCCTGCAGGCCAGGGCATCAGCATGACAAGATCTGGTGGGAGAACAGACCAGGGAAAAAATGTACCTGGGAAAAAATAAACCCTTGAAAACCCCACTCTTAATTAGATTAAATATGCATGAGGGAAAGCTGGTGAAAGTAAGTATTAATGCTGAAACACCATAATAATGTGTTGGTTTTACTTTTTAAGTATTCCACAGTTTCTGAAAATAAGGAAGAAAAGTGTCTGATGGTGAGTGTCAGATTGGGTCTGTGTTGATAAGAGGCAACTCCTATGTCACTATTGGGATGCAATTCCCACTGCCACTGGTATCAAATATCATTCTCAAGCACCTGATTTTACTCTCAAAAGTGGAATGACTCCTGAAGGGCAAAATTGCAGTATTTATTGTGTTCAGATTGACCAAAAATCCAACATTTCACACTTCTGTGATAAAATTTGACTATATTAGAATAAATTTCATCTGAAATGCACACTTTCATAAAATTCCAGCCACTCCTAAAATGACTGTGCATCTGAACATAATCTAGGCAATAATGCAATGGCAGTTTAAATAAAACTGCAAGTCTTTAGGCCCCAACTCAGAATTAAAACTCTTAGAAATCTTGTCTAATGTGTTGTTTATGCTGCCTGCCCCCATTCTTTGAAAAATGCAGGCTAGCCAAAAGTTTTTGATCCTTCTGCTATTAACAGATGGTATATGTAGCTAAGGATAAGCTGAGACTATCACTTAGGCCGCAAGCAAAGGGGTGAGGGATGCTCCCCTGTGGGTACCCTTAAAAGGCCATAAGCTTGAGTAGCAAAAATGAAAAGGTCTAGGGCTGGTGTTAATTACGCAGAAACCACACAGAAAGTGCTCGCTGTCACAGAGTTGAGAGGTTGTGCATCCCTTCCAAAGATAAAAGGCATGGTATGAAAACATTTTGCAGAGGACAATGAAGTGAAGATTAGCATAATCTTTTGCAGTATCCTCAGTAAGCTATCCATGAGTGAGCTGCTTTTTTCTCATTCCTTTTGCTCTAATGTCTGGATTTAAGGAATGGCAATGTAAGAATAGGCTTTGTCCTTGAAGCCTGACAGTTGTGTTTTCCCGCCTTCATGTGATCATCCTTGTTGCTAGTGTACTGCTCTTCTGGTAATCAGACAATGGAAGGAAAATGAAGTGTCAGTTCATTGACAGAACGTTATCCTGGCTATGTTTTTGTCTTAATCCAGACTCCTCAGTGCTCTCACACTCTTTCATATTTCCTCATTTCTTCTGAATCAAAAATGTAAAACCTCTTCTATAAATGTTTGGGATGAAAGTAAAAGAAAATAATGCTGGAAAATTCCTAAAAATAGCTCCATGGAGCCTAGAAGCAACATAATAGTATAACTCCTCTGTGCATGGGAGGAGAGTGTCTGTGGCGGATGCCTGTTTAGCATGTTAAATTGAGCATGCTTTCATACCTACCTCAGCGAAAATGGCTCTTTAGATGCACGTCCTCTGGAGCACAATGTTTAGTTTTAGCATGGAGACTTAGCCATATACATGTTTTGGTTTAATGTGACTGTCTCTAGGGCTGACACAGTGGCTAATACTCAAGTTTGTTAGCCACTTTGATCCTGAGTGCCCTGTTTAAAGTCTTGCTACTACTGGTTAAGCTAGCACTTTGTTACCGCAGGGATAACTGGAGGATTCGGAGTGTTGGGAGGCACTATCCCCAAGATCAAAATATAAAAATAGGTCTGAGGTCAGGGAACTGTACAGACCCCCAGAAGCTTTTCAGTTTTACAGCTGGAGATAGTCTCTTAAGTATATATAAATCGTCATTAGGATTCTGACAAAGAAGTGCACGATGGGATTGCTGCAGGGCAGGCTCTTTGAATCTTATTCCTGATAAAAACCACTTCTGGCTGGCTGACAGGAGACAAGGCAAGTTCAAGGAAGGCATTAAAAACATCTTAAATCTATTGATGGCAGCAGAAGTGTTGGGATGAATAGTTTGAGATTAGGATGAAAATTTCTGAGTGCAGTCAGGGCAGAGAATTTGGCTCCAGCTGGCAGTTCTGGGGAAAAATATGTTTCTGAATACGGTCAGATTCAAATAACAATGCAAAGGATCACTGTGAAACTTTCTGAGAGGGAATAGCTGATTTTTTTTTTCTTTCCCCCCCCCCCCCATTCTCCCCAAGGAAAACCTCTGTCTGATTGAAATATCACTCTAGCAGAAGGCAGGCTTCCTATCAAACAGCTTCCTAGCAAAAGCACCAGCGAGGCAGCAGGAGTGGATTCCAGGGCAGTGGTGGGCTCCTCTGCCCTGCTAGGACCTGCTGCAGTGAGACATGGCGCCAGGAACTCCGCACTCTTCTCTTTGGCAGAGCAGAGGAGCAGTGTCTTCCCACTGCCTCACGTGCCCTGGGCAGCCTGCAGTGATGGAGGGCAAGGTGCCCTTACCTACCTGGAGCCAAAATTTCCTTGCTGAATAAGGAAAGCATCACTACTCATCTCAGCAAATCAACAAGCAATGCAGCTCCTTCCACACAGGGGTTGAAGGGAGGCTGAAGCAGACATGGTGTTTTTAGCCTTTTCCAGGCTGTGGCTCCAACCCAAAGGCTTTGGCTGGCATGTATTTGTGTCACCATATTAGGGGCTGCCCAGTTGACAGTGACATTTGGTTTCCCAAATTCTTCATTCCCCACAAGAACATGAATGTTAAGAATTTTTGCACTGTAAGATCAGTAATGACTAAGAAGTAATTTCAATGTACTATAGACCTGCTGCTCTCAGTCAAGCAAGCATCTCTTGCTCATTTATATTTGGATTTTACATTGATGTAAGAGCACTGAATTGGCTAGAGTATCACACTTGCCACAGGTCTTCATGTGTAAAGCTCTATTGCCTTTGGACCTCCTGGAAATACTTAGCTCTGTGAGACTGAAGGGTGCATCCATGTCTGCCCAGAGGTGCATGCACTGGAAGAGTGGACTATGGGCAGTGTGACAGCTACAGCACAGGCTGTGGTAGCTCCTTCTGCGGGCACAAGAAAATTCTAGTGGTAAGACTTTTCCTAATAATACAATAGAAATTGTGTTATTTTTCTTCCTCGCTGATGTTCAGTGGAGCAATGACTGAAAGACACTTATTTTGTTTAAAAGACTAGAGAAACTGGTAACCGAGCATACCTGCAATGGAGCATCAGCTTGTATCTCCCCAGCACTGTCCAGAGCCACACGATTTGAAACTACAGGAGGTTATTCCTCCTTGATACCTTAGAAGTAATGGGTTTTTTTCCTATGATACATGGACAGGGCATCAATATGATTGAAATACAGCCTGGAATTTTGCTGACTGCAAATGAGAATGTCCCTGTTAAAAGAACAGTTCAGTGAGAGGGTGACAAAAGGACCTAGTGGTCAGAGTTAGCCTAAGTTCTGTGCTAGCAGTGACAATGGTTATCAGCATTTTGTTAAAGAAAAAAATAAATTGCAGCTTTTCTATCCAACCTAGAAATCTGTCCTGACCTAATGCAAGCAGACAGGTTCAGTGCTACCTAAAATTATTTTGCCTCGTCAGTGAACTGTGGTGCTTGCCTGTTCATAAATACTGTGGACACCTTATTGTCTGCTCCACTGCCATCTGACACACAAAATTGAATCAAATACTCACAATATCCAACTTGTTGTCAGATATCAGATACAAATATAAGCCTGCTGCTCTTAGTGTTTTAGCTATCATGTTTGTTATGTCAGACTCTGGGGTCATATTACGTTTGACTGGGTCCCCCTGAAAAAGAACCCAAGTGATCTGCAATTCAAGATGATTTTTGTGAGACAGCAGTTGGTGGGCAGCAGATAATTGAAAGTTTGCAAGGCATTATACCTTGCTGTCAACACAGCTCTGGATTTGCGTAATTGTTCAAAACATCAATGAGAATTGTTACATTTAATTATATCTTATTTACACGGGACTTGCTCCGATATTTGATTTATTGTCAAGTAATGGAACAGACTGCCCAGGGAAACAGTTGAGTCACTGTCACTGCAGGTATTTAAAAGATATTTAGGTGTGGCACTTAGAGACATGGTTTAGTGGTGGACTTAGCAGTGTTGGGTTAATGGTTGGACTCAAAGATCTTAAAGATCTTTTCTAACCTAAACAATTCTATGATTCTATATTTGAAAGAGTGTTAACTGAGGTACAAAAAATCTGAACCTATAGATGAACAGGAACCAGCACATGAGAAAGCTCATTATAAATTGGCTAATAATTGTTTTCTTCTTTTTGAAGTACTTCATAATAAGATACCCTTAAAGCACAGAAGTGATAACCATTTAAGCTTCCCACAAGTGCATGGCAAAAGGAGTCACAAATTATGGAGAGAACATAGGCATGACAGCAAATATCTCACTGTGATTCTTGATCTCTACAGAAGAAGCCAGGTGAGATTATATTTCTGTTCAAGTACCTTGCAAGTGATGGCAAAATTTAAAACATATACAAAGGCCAGGAAGCCAAATTACTCAACAGTGTGTGCAGTCCACAGTGCTTTCCAATGCATGGCATTTATACATCCACCTTTTCTTGGGAACATTATTCTTCATAAGGTACTGTAGCCAAACAGCATTCAGAGCCCTCCATTCCCATGGTCTGTATTCATATAGGGTATATCCTGCTTAATTCGCTGTTATGAATATTCGCATCAGTATTTAGATTTGTTCACACAAATGTTTGTAGAAGTGTTGCTTTATTCAAATAAAACCTCTTTGTGTGAAAAAAATAAAAGGACTTTAACAAGAACATTAATCTTTTGCTACTCAGCATTCAGTTTTCTCTTGGAGAGCGGTCATTCATTAGGTGCAGACACAATATTGCATGACTCAAGCAAATGATTATTCCTTAAAAAACTACCCAGGGAAGCAGGCTGTTCAGCAGCTCTCCATAGGCTCACCTGCAGCTCACTGAGAAAACTGATGGAGTTCAATGGGATTATGGGGAATATGAAGAGCTAAATATGTGTCTAAGTGTTGTCAGGATCAGGGCTGATGCACACATCCACCACTATCAGGAGCAGTTTGTGAATTATTAATGATAAGAAAAATTGCCTAAATTAATTGGATAATTTATTTGTAATGAATAATTCGAGTAGCTCTATTCCTGAATGTCTTCCTGCCCTTGAATAAAGCAGTTTGGAGGTGCTGCCTGCCTCTTGTTTTGAACGTAGTTAAAGCTTCAATTAGGCTTGCCTACACTGAAATTTGACATACCAGTTTCTTTCACATATTTGTACAGACAGAGAAGCAAGTCTGTGTTTGGGTTGTATTTTTTCAGGGTTTGAAGTCTTGTTCAAAGATCTTGAAAAATTGAATGACTGAGGACATAGACTGGAATTCTGCCCTTCAGTTTATGTGCAAAATCAAAAACATGCAAAGTTTGGTAGTATCTGAGCTTCATCTGATAAGGCATACATTAAAGTATAAAAAGAAAGCCCAGAAACAGGAGACTTGTCAGTTTGAATGTTAGTTAAATAAGTACATAAGATAAACAGTTCAGTGAGGGTTATGTAGCTGAATTTTCAATCAGGATGCACAAAAGGCTGTTGCAACAGCATCTTCCATTACCAAAAACATGTAGAATTTGTTGCACAAAGTAGCAGACATAGTTTACAAAGGAAAGTCTACCAGTTTTAACAAATCTTTCTTTTCAAATAAAATATTATTAACCAACTCAGACCACCAAAAATCCCCTTAACCCTGAGCTCTTTTAAAAATCCAATATGCAGTAGGTTTTGACTGTTCATTTGTCACTTAATTAGCACTGAAGTCTTTCTTTCAAAACTGTTTATTTCATACATGCAAACATGATACCAAATTTAGTTAAATGCATCCCTCTTTTTAGTTTTAATCTTAAAATAATTTACTGCTGCCATTCTGTTGAATATAATTGGATGAATAGCTGCAAGTTTGTGATACTACCGCTTAATTTCCACATGATACAATACACTGTTAAACTATTCTGCTTCATTGTAGTATTAAATTTGAAATAATTGGCCCAGAAATTCAAGGCAAACTAAGCTTTTTTAAAAAGGAAAGAAACAATTTGATGTTTAGGTGGACCAAAATTCTCACTGCCTGTATCTCTGCTGCTTCCACTCCTGGGAAAAGGTGTATCAGGGAAACAGGAGACAGGCAATAGGGCAGGAGCCAAATGTAGTAACTTCTAGTGCCACTGTCTGAGGACAAACCAGTGGCTGCCTGGAAGAATTACTCTGTGGAGTGAGGCAGGGTAAAGGTGGAGTTCTGACCTAATCAGGAAATAGGCTTAAAAGGCATCTGGGAGGGAGGAGTCAGCTGTGGGCAAAAGAGAAGCAAAAAAGAAAGAATAGATTTTACTGTAATTTGGAGTGTGTGTGTATATATATACACACATACATACACATGTATATGTATGGCAGGGAATTTGAACATTCTGGGGTTTGTAAGGTGCAACACTGCAAGGCATAGACATTTTGTACTTTCCCTGTACAATCTTCACTTTTGTTTCTTGAGTGTGGCATTGGAAGAAGCTGAAAAACCTGGACAAGTGATCCAGAGAACATGGTATCCACATGCAGATTTGAGAGCGTGTGTAGGTCCTGGGTTAGCCAGCTGCTAAGGCTCTGATCCTTTCTGCAGTGACATGGGCAAGCTGCTTCACTCACTGCGTTGTCACACAAGGTATGAAAAGGGAGGACATGGCATACTGCCCCCTCTTCCAAAAAATGGCATGTTTTACAAATCAGTGACCAGGAACAACAGTGAACATGGGAGATATGGAGCTCAGAAAGGTCACAGCTTAGAGGTGGGTGGAGGTGCACCTCCATGGAGATCGTCAGGGAAGAACCCTCTGTGGTTACAGCACTATTCTGTGGAACACTAAGGACTCTTTAAAATGTGGTGCATAATCTGAGCTACAAACAAATTGTCACAAATTAAAGTTTCCCCTTAAGGTTTTTAGGGCCTTCCATGGGACTCAGGTTTCTATCAAGAGAGAAGAGTCTCCTTTCATATCTATAGATATTGTATATGAAATTTAAGCACTACTGTTTATTGTGTTTTTTCACATGTGTAATTTATCTGGATTCTGCAGGTATACTTTTTTTACATTTGTCCTTTGGTGTTAATGTATTTTTTGTAGAATATGTGTAAATAGATATGAGCAAACTGTGTAAAAGTTATTCAGCTACCCGGTGAACCATGTAATCTGTTGATTCATAGAGACAACAGATAATAGAGTGAGATATTTGCTTTACACTGTCTGTATAGTATCTAGGCACAGAGTCAATTTGTGTCCTGTCGGGGCATGTTGTACCACACAATATTATCACTTTGAGGATAGGCAATTTGGGTAATGAATATCTGAGCTGGTGGGGGTGGAGAAGTATATCTGATATTATTCTATAAAGTGGAAATATTGAACCAAGGTTTTGGCTTCATCCTGGTTAATACAAAGCACTAACATCAAAAACAAGCTCTGTTTCTATCTTGGAAACAATATTGTTAATTAGCTGCTACCTTCATGTCTATCATATCATAAAAATGGAAACAATGCACTAAACACTGACATTTTCTTTGTACAGCAGATATGAGTAAAAATGCCATCCCTTTGGGAAAACACAAAAATTAAATGGAAGTCAATGAGCATTTTGAGAGCAGTAGAAAGAAAATAGTTACTATTTGCTCTGCTTGATCCAAGGATACGTTTGGCCAGGCTGCTGTTATGCTCAACTACTGCAACAGCCCATCACTGTAGCACCATTCCAGCCACTCCCAACAGCCCTGGGGTGGGCAGCTGTGCAAATTAGCAGGAGATGCAGAGTAATGACAAATAGGCCACCCTCTGTCCACTCCGCAGAACACACTTCACAGCATCAGATTTTTGTTTTCTCGTTAACCCTTTTCTTAACAGATGATCTTGCAAGCTGTTGATATTTGCATGACTTTTTTAGGAAAGTATCCCCAGATTCCTGACAGGTACTTACAGAAGAGAATTTGTGAAAGATGAGAGATGTTCCAGGGCTGAACTTCTTCCTCTACACCAAATATTTTCCCTGATATGTGGACAGTATGTTGTGCAATGCAGGAAAATCTGGACCTAGGTTCTATGTCAAGTGTCAGAATGGGTTTAACTGTGTTACTCCAGACCTCTGCCCTGAATAATTTGCCCTTTTAGTACAGAAATGTAGGTCAATAGATTTCAATTACTTCTCTCTGATACCGGTACAAAGAGCTTGGTTGAAGATGGCTCCAAACTTGCTACACAATCAGGGTAGCAGGTGAGTCTCACAGTCAAGTGTACAGGTGATCCAAATAAGCCCACTGAAGTGAAACCTGTGTAATGGGAGTCCCTAGAATCTATCAAACTGAAATTAGCTCCATCTTCCCCATTTTCTGATCCCACCGTCATCACCTGGAGTCATTGCTGAGATATGAAGCCTGCGGAGGGCAGTGGGAACGAGCTAGGCCCCCACGCTGCAGGTGACCATCCCATCAAGGAAATCTCCATACATCAGATATGAAGCCAAACAGCAAAGGCTTAAAAATGGAAAGGCTGGGTGAAACATATGAAAAATCTTTTTTCTTCCCTCACTAATGGTTGGTGATTTGTCCATAAACAATCATTTCACTCACATCTCACTCAGGCCTCCTGATAAGGTCTGCTTCTGACATCTTGGTTGGCTTCACTTAGATAAAATTCCCCTAGACTTAAATACAAATTTTACTTGAATGGATAAAGACTGCAGGTAGTCCCAGAACCTCTTTTGCCTTCATCCCCACACCTTCTACCACATGCACCCAGGCTGCTTTATCACCTTCCTTTTCAGGTAAGGCTGGCCAGCCTGTCCCTGTGTCCGAGCTAGAGAGCTACCCCTCTGAGGGTAGCTGGACTGACCCAAGCAAACACTCCTCTCCTTCTACATGTCTGCCAAGTGTCACAGCCACCTGGGCCACAATGGGCAGTCACAGAAAAAGGAAGCCATGTGGTAAAAGCAATGCTTAGTCACGATTCCTGCATAGGTATGGAAGTGGGGGTTTTTTTCCTCTAAATAATGCTATTTATTGTCTGTGGTGAGAAGCCCTAGTGAAGGCAAAGGTCAGCATTTTGATACGCATTGTACAAACACAACCAAAAACCAGGCTGTATCTGCATACGGGCCAGTGTTTGCTGCACTCAGTAGGAGTTTTTTCCAAGACATCTCTTAGCCATGACAGATGTCTTGGAAAACAGGTGAGTTTGGCTTCTTTTATGCCTTAGAGTAAACACACCTTGGAACAGAGCATGCAAGGAGGCAGCTTTCGATTGCATTAGACACATTAATTCTCAATTTTTAGCTGCTTGTAAAGAACATTTCCTCATCAATACCTCATGCTGTTAGTTATTGCTAAAACATCTCTGGGAATGGCTTGGAGATTTGTTTGTTCTCAGCTCCTGGTAATCTGTTGCAATTTAATAATGTACCTCCAGCTCCAAGCAGGATGAGGCAACTTGATTCTTCTTCATCAGCCACACAGCTTAATGCAAGCAGGGTCAGGGTGAGCTTTTAATAGGACTGGCTCACCTCCCTGATGGGAATCAGTCTTTTGCTACTCAACTGTTGTTCCCCATCTCCAACAATCTCAGCAACAGCAGTGGATGTTTTGGGCCCAGTTGGAGTAGTTCTGTCAAGGCTTTCATTTAGCCCAGGAAACACCCCCTGAGTTGTCCTAAGTTCTGCTTGGGTTGGGGCTAACATGTTCAAGCATTGCACATGGGATAAACAGAATGGACTAAGGAAAATGTATTACTTTTACTTAGGCTCATCCCTTTTTCTTGAAAGCAAAATATGAAGGAGATGAAGGACAGTGTGTCTCATTTTTAATTGCACAAATTTTAATCTAGGGGTGACTGCCTTGACTATGGAGGACCTTCTCCCAATGGGGATTGGAACTGAACCCACTGTGGTCTCAGTTTCGTGTCTGGGAAGTTGTTGCTGCTTTACTTTGCTTAGCTATTCCAGAGAAGCCTAACAGAATGGTGAATTCCCCTGCCATCCCAGTACACAGATCTCGTGTGTATGGTATACACAAGAACACTCTGAAAGGGAAGTTAGAAAATGTCATGTGTACTGTGTACTATAAAAATTTCAGTTTATCTTGCATGTATTTTTAATGGCAGCCACTTTCCAACTTCCTTTTGTTTGATACAAACAGCAGACTTGTTCTTGAAGTAAACACTGTTTTAGTCTTCTGGTTTTTCCCTTTTATTTCATTTCAGTTTAGTTTAGTTTAGAGCTTCTGCCTGAGCAGCCAGGGAATATATATAATAGGGCATGAATACATTCTTATAAGTATTAGAACAAGTATGGAAACACAGAGCCCTTAGTGACCTTGCTAGTCCTCTGCTGATCACTTGTGTTTGTTGTTGTAGGAAGGCAAACATAAGTATAGAAGTGTTATTGAACAGAAAACCCTTCAAAAATTTCACCAGTCTTTTGTATTCAAGTCGCAGAGCAATAGGGGGCCGCCCTGCTCAGAAAGCATACTTATGTGAGTATTAAGAACTGGCTGAGATAAGAAGTAAAGCTTAAGAGACCTTCATCATTAGCTGCTAGTGGTGGAGATTAGTGATCCTACTACAGGATTACAGATGGAAAGAGTGCTAGTGTTGGTTAATTGTTCATTAATGCTTGTAAAATAAGATAGCACTAGTAAAACTTGCTATTGTCTGCTCTCTCAAAGTAAAGCAAAATTGGATCTGCTTGTCAATAGCTGTATTGATGCTAACAGGAACATATTTAACAGATCATTTTACAGTGTAAACTACTATCCAGCTCTTTGAACATTTAGTTAGACACTATCATCTTAATAAGAAATAATTTATATTTTAAATAATCTGTTCTCTATGCTTGCGCATTTTATCCTTAATTAGCAATGCCTTCACCAGGGTGCTTTTAATATTTCAGAGTTTGCATATGAATCTCAGGTGGAACATCACCTCCCTCTAGCCTCATGGATTTATTTTATTTACGATATCTTTAGAATTGCCACACTTTCCCACCAGTGCTTTTCTGTGCCATTAGGGAATGGCAGCCACGGTCCAGGTAGCAGAATCTCTCTCTCAGGTGCAGCCCAGGATTATGCAAACTTCTACCAGCAAAAACCTGTGAGCAGGATGTGCATCAAGGAGGATGAACCACGGCTTTGACTCCGTGTCTCCTTAGGGACTGCCCTGCCATGTGCAGCAAGGCTGTGTTTGCTGCAGAGGGCTTACCCTTGTCCTCTGCCTTGGAAGGATGCTTAGTCCAGGCTGCAAACCAGAGCTCCTTAGGCTTGTACCTGAGGTGAAGCGGTGCTGTTCTTCTGCCAGCCAGCCAGTGCTGGGCCATGACACCTCCAGGAGGGACGGAGTGCAGGCAGCCCCTCTGCCCCAGCGAGGGACCAGCCCCCTCCTGTTCCTCCCACACTGCCTCAAGCACTGCTCCCAGCAGAAGCTGTCACTGCGTGTCCAGCGTGGGCACCTGAGGGACACGTGCATGTGCTGGACTGACTGGAGTGGGACTGCTCCTCCTGGGAGCCAGGAGGTTTTCCTCCCACAGCCAAGTGGGTCTGCAAGGTTTCTGCAAAGTGCACTGCAACAAAAGACAAAAAATGGTCTTTTGACAAAAATGTACTTGAAAAAAAAATGAGACCCTCCCTTTCTATTAATACAAAGTAAATTTCAAATTAAATACTAATCCTGGAAACAGAAAAAAGTTAGTTTCAATGAGATGCATGCGAAGCATTAGTGTTTTCACAAAAAAAATTATTTCACAGCAAGAAATCTTAGTTTTTCAGGAAATAAAAACATGTTTTGAAGTAATGTGTTTTAAAGGCAGAAGACAACTGCACCTTACAGGTTACTTCCCTGTAGATGCTTGAGCCTGAAAATAGAAGTCTCTGCATCTTCACAGCCAACACGCCCTGGGAGGCTTCGTCACAGCCTCACCAGATTTTCCTGTGTATCTTTAGTTGAAGATAATGGTTAAAACCATTGTTGAAGATGATTTGCTCTGCCCTGATCTTGGCTGCTTTATTCGTCCTTTGGCAGCAGTCAGACGAGCCTGAAGGGTGGCTTTAGCCTGAGCCAGATGCCACTGGCCCTGAGGGACTGCTGCAGCATCCGGACACTGACAGGGCGCTGAGAAGTCCTGGCTGGGTCCCTTGCAGGCAGCAGCAGAGGTGCTTGGCGGTGTGAAAAGCTGCCATGCTCTGATAACTGGTCTGAGAGGGGCTGCCTGTGTGGCAGAACAAATGCAAACACTTCTGCTGAGTGCCACTAACCTATCTGCCCCAAAATGTCATCAGCTGATATCAGAGACCCCATAAACCATCCTACGGGGGCTCAGGCAGAGGGGTCATTTATGGCTTCCCATTGCCCGTCACCTGCAGCCTTCCCTGTCAGGGCAAACGAGCAGGGGCCGGAATCCAGACCTGTGTCTTGCCCCATGGAGAAATTTGAATGCAACAATATCTCTGTCGGTGGATAAGAAGTGATACTGCTGGTTAATTGCCTCAAAAGCGTTAATCAACAGCTCATTAGTTTTAAAGATACAAACTTGATAACCCTTTTTATGTGGCATGGAATGAGACGTGCATAAATAATTGCATGCTGAGACCTGCTACTGAGAGACATAAGATGTTGGTTTAAGACAAAGAAAAACAAAACCTGACTGAAATATTTAGGAAGATGAGAAAGATAAAAGTCACAGCCTCAGTTTGCAACACAAACCCAAGCCCAGCCTTTCTGTAATGACTGTTTTCATAGGAGTAACAAATAACAGCTAGCTTGTCTGTGCTGAGAGTTAATCCCAGTACAGAAAACCACCCTGCTCTTAATTTAGTAACTACTAGAGTGACTGTAACAAATGTTGGAGCTTTCCTTACTGTTCATTGAGTTTTCCTCTACTAAAGTTTAAGGGTGCTGCTTCAATCACTGTAAATCACCAAACTGCCTTAGATCTGATTTGGGCAGAACCTCTGGGTCTGGCAGTAACTTCAGCTCAGACCATTCAGCAGTAGCATGACAGGCAAAGAAAAATAAAGAAATCATTACTGTGGCTTTCTAACATTGATGGAAAGCTATAGATTTGGAGCACATCCCTCCTGTGATACTAAGGGATGGGTAAATAAGATACACCACTGCTTGGTAGCTGTGGCTTAAAATCAAAGCATAAACACCTGGACAAATGTGCCTTGTAGCCAGATAATTTAAGGAAAGCAGAGTGCTACATGAATGTGTCCAACTTGGGAACATGGCGAGATACTTTCTTTTGAATTTGAAGTGTACATTAGAATCTCATTATATATAGAACTGGAACTACAACCCTTACATGGAAGTACTGGGATTGCAAATGATTAGAAGGGGAAAAAAAAAGCATTAATTCCTGGTAGAAATTCTCCAAACAGCTACAGCTGCAACTAACATATAAAATAGGTGCTAGAGTAACTGTGTGATGCTGGTAGAGACCTTCAGGAAGAAACTCTTTGTCTGTACCAAAAATAAGTGAACAACGAAGCCCCTCTGTGGCTAGATGAGAGAAAGCGTCTGAAGAGGGGTCTTGCCATTCATTCTACCTCATTACAGGTGTCTGACTGATAGCAAAGCTGCATCTCAGTGCAGCAGCTCATTAGTAAGAGAAGACTCTGACATTAGTTCAGATGTTGATCGATGTGACTGGTAGTGTGAAGTCAGGATTTTGTTGTCAGATGGAGCTTTATCATCTGCATTGCAGCCTGGTGGTTTATAGTGGAGAATCAGTATAGGAAGGGTGTGTTAAACTCTTTGGAGGTTTAATACCTACCCAGCCATTTTCTTATGTCTTAGGCTTCCCTTACCTATTATGTCATAACAGGCCAGGTGAAAATTTCATGAAAAGGCAAAGCACATTTTCAGAGCTGCCTCCTAGAGCCCAGGGCCTGCTTAATGCCATGTGTTGTGTGACATGAGAGAGACAGAAAGTTAGATCATGGTTCTGCCTGAAGTGCCAAAAACATGCCTGCATGTCCTTTCAGCCTGTGCCAGCCCAACTTTGTGGTGGGACTAATATTGCTGTTATTATCCCCTCTTTTGACCTAATGCCTCATGACGGAAGGGAAAAGTCTTGTGGATCTGTGTTCTGTTGGAGCATTAACGGCAATTTGCAATTGCTTAGCATTAAAAGCCTATCAAGCGTGATGTGGCCTTCCAGAGGGCTTTGTCCTTAGCATGCTCTGGATCACCCTGCCCGCAAGCAGCTCTGCTCCCCCCTGCTCACAGTGCTCTCTCCATGCCCGCTCTGGGGGAACTCGCCATCTGACTTCACGCAATGTTTTCCTTGGCAAGATCTCTTTCCAGCTTGCCCGTTCTAAACAGGTGATGGCTTCCTGCAACCCTTCGGACCTACACTTCAGTTTCTTGTATGCTACAATCAAGCTCCCTCTTCTTAAATTGTTGTGAGCCAGCACACGATGGGTGAGCCCCCAGTGAGCCTTGGGGTACATCAAGAGCAACGGAGAAGTAAAGACAGCAGATCTACTTCAGCAAATTAGCAGCAAAAGCAGGCTCTGTTGAGGAGGTTCTTTTGAATGCCATCATTTTAACTGTTCACTACGGAGTAGTTCTTAAATGGCATTTATATTTAAGTCACTTTATTATATTATTCCAGCCATGCGAAGATGTACTACGAATTTACCAGCTCAGGCACAAAATCTATTCACGCACCCTTTTCCAAGGTGATGATAATGGACCCCCTCCCTTTCCCCCCTTTTCTCTCAAATTATTATATTTTACTTGCCCACCAAAACAGATCACTCATCTTGGGTAAATAAAATTTTGCAAGGCTGCAGTAGGCAGAATGACACAGTTGTTGGTTTGGGGTTTTCTTGCATTTTCTTGCCATTGTTCTCTGCAGATTTCATGTTCCTTGCTTAATTTTTGTATGGTTAACCATTCTACTGAATATTGACACGTCACTTTGATGCAACTCTGTCCATGCAACACCATTTTTCTTCTATGTAGAATACTTCTGACGTGATTTTTTGATTTTTTGTTAATTAAATCAAAAAAGTAAACAAAACGTACACTTTAAAATAAATTATTATTTTTGTGCCCCTAGTTTCAAAGTTCTTCCTCAGATTTTTGCACTCTGTAAATTTTAACCAAATAAATCTGTTTCAAATGACATTACATGGTATTTGTACAAAGACCAGCATGTTGGTGCTGGGCACTGATAGGTGGCTGGGTTAAAATGACAGAAAAGACTGATGACAGCTGGATAGGATGCACCCTGCTCCTGGCCTCCTCAGGCTTTTAGGTACCTCAGGATCAATAAAAAAGTATTTAACCATTGCCCACTTGTGCTGCAGCATGTGAGGGGCTCTGGGTGTGCTCTCTTTCACTGACAAGTTTCAAAAGGAGCAGCATGAAACCTTAGTTACTGCCAACATTTCTGGGTGTCCTATGAGCCATCCACCCTACAGCTTTTCTTTCAGGGGGAATTTTTCTCCCCTTTGAGAAGCAGCTCACCACAGTAGACCTTATTTCAACATTTGCCCCAAAGCAAGGACTCAGTTGCGCATTTTGCAAATACGTTGTTTTGGGCACCTTACCTGTTTCTTTTTCCATTCAAAAATCAATATGACACTTGCAAAGCAGCTCTTTTCCCCACCTCCTTGCCACCTGCGTTGTCAGAGACGCTGAAAATCAAAAATAAAGTAATCAGTTATTTTAAGCCAAAGCTTAAAAGGGTATTAATTCAATGGGATAAACTGCAGTTAAGTAACTTTTATCAAGCAAGCTGGGTTAGGTGGTTAAAAGAAAGAAAAAAACCTCTAGAAAACATACAGTAGGTAGCAGTTTATGTGTCAAGAAAACTGAGAGAAATTTTGACACTCTGATGTCTAGCAGATAGCACTTAAATCATTTTTCTCCAAACTTCAGTCATAAAACTTCAAAGAGTTTTAGCCATAATACAAATTTTTAGACTAAGAAGCGGTGTTTGAAGTTATTTTATAGGATTTTGCTGTAAGGGCTCCAATTGATTTGTAGTAAGATAAAAGAAGAAAACTTTATTTTCGAAGCTTTGTCGGAAAAAGCTTAGCTTCCATTGGCCGTTTTGCCAATATGCCTTGAGGGGATGATGATGTCGACACGGATATTATATGCCTATACGAACTGAACTGAGTTTACACCTCCTGCTGTTTGTGTTATGGTTAAAATCTGTCACAAAACTGGCAGTGATTTATTAAATGTTTAATGAAGTAAGACAAAAACTTCAAGAACTACAAACAGAAAAGTAGAACATCACATTAAAGTATAATAATATAGGTTACACTTCTGATTTTTTCATATTTCCTTTGCTAAAAATGTGAAAAACACAATTAGAAATCAAGGCAGTATCAAAACCTTATGGGGTGTCACAGATCAGTCTACCAAAGGTTGTGCTTCACTTGTTCACTTTTTTCTTTCTAAATAGAGGAATGAAAAAAAGAGTATGAAATAACAGTATGCTCACAAAAAAAACAACAAACCAGCACAAAGCAAAACTCAAGCCGGCATTATAGAGTATCAAGTCTCAGGCACAGAACATTTTCCCTGTTGAGTTTTCAGAGAAGCAATAACAAATGTGACTCAGTGCTGTTTCACTATTGCTTCATGTCCCAGTTAGAAGAATATTCTGCTCCACACTGCACATTTTAATGATGTTTTTCTAATAAACTGGTTTTAATTTTAACTAATGAACATAACTGAAATTATTATTTATGTAAAAAAGTAATTGCCGATGCAGGAATTTATGTTACTTTCCATTAGCTTTCAGAAATTATCATTACTCCTGATAGAGCTTTACGTTTTCCACATCATAATAAAAGACAATATTTGTATAAGCCTCCCGTCTGTCAGTGCGTGTGACTGTTAAAGCTCAGTAAGTGTACTCCTGTACTTTTTGGCAGAGGTTATTTACATTTCTTTGTATAACAGAGACTAAGTCTATACTTTAGGTTTAATTATTTTTCATTGTAAAATGTAATTCCTGTTATTTGACTTGCCTGATTATTTATGTACATCCAGAACTAAAAATTCATTAAACACAGCAGGAAGGGGTTTAAGAGTACAAATTCATGTTTATTCTGTTATTTAACTCGAAGGACATCAGCCATCAATGCATCCATACCAACATGGTAATTCACTGAGAGATTTATGGTGAACCTTGTGGGTGAGGGTGAGATTTGCTCCATAGGCTTCCTCCTCCTGGTCCTCCCTTTTCCTCAGTGACATTTTCAAATTCAACATTCCCTGTCTCTGGAAAAGCCAGCAGAGCAGCAGAAAGCAGAACTCCTTTCCAAGCCCACCTTGTGGTCTGCTTTCCAGAGCTGTTTGTCCTGGTCTGTTGCAGTTTCACGCTTTCAGACTTCAGGGTACCAGTGTAACCCCTGCCCAGCTGGGCCTGACAGAGCCACTTCTGGGTCACTTGCTTTACATTTCTGTGCACCACAGAGAGGAACATTAATTTGTTAAATAAAGAAGGTTTTCACAGAGTGTAGATAAGCACGACAGCCAATGTCATTGACAGACCCCTCCTATCATGAATGACTCGACCTTTTTCCCCTTCCCACTCTTTGCAGCAGCCCAGGGTTCAGCTCTTTTGCAGGGCTTTTGACTTTGCTGCTGTATTGAAGGTCCCAGGTTTTAAACTACATTTTTAGTCTCTTTTGGGATATTGGTAAAATCAAATTAATAGCAATAAACCCGGAAATTTCCATAATAATAATAATAAACAACCAACCTCCCCAAATGAATCCCAACAGACAATCCTTTAATTCTTCTGCTGCTGCTGCTGCTTTGTTCCCTGCTCGTCAGGTGAAGGGCTGGGTGGCATTTTGCCTACAAGTGCTCAGCAGCCTGAGGGTGGTCACAGAGGAGAACCATATTTTGAGCTACTTATCAAGTAAATTTAGATGTGGGAAAAAAAGTTTGTAGATGCTCATTTTTGCCCTCACTACTGGATGTCACTGCCTATGGCTAGGGCAGAAATATTCAGGTTGCCATAGCTCACCAAAAGCAAAGGTGAATGACACTAGAGATAGCCTTAATCCCTGGCTTTATATAAACTAATCTGCTGGGATTTTTAAACATGTTTATTCTGTTAGCTAGTTTTTAATCAAGTGAGTCTCATGTTCCCTGTAATATATAAATGATCACAAAGTAACTCATACTTCCTTTTTGGTTTTTGGTGGGTATTTTTTTGCTTAAAGAGCAAGACATGGATACTAGCTGCATATTTTTTGCTTTCAAGTCTGGGTTTTTTCCAGCCACCTATGTATTATCAGAGGTTTTCCAGCACATAAAAAGTCCATGGCAATTGGCTCCAGGTGACTACTCTTTCTATTTTTTTTTTTTAAATTTTTAAATTTTTTTACCCACATGTCTTTGTGTAATATCAACTTACTTGTTTTCCCAGTTCCCATCCAGTATTTCTAGCAAGCAATCTACACCTGTCTCTCTGGGACTCTCCTTAAGGGATCCTGGAAAGAAGTGCAGTGTTTTAGACTTTATTTCTGTATTTTAAATTGATTTAAAAAGATATTGATAAATGCTTCCTTTGCTTCCCCTGGTCTAAACATTTGAAAAAAATAGGTATGTTTGTTGATGTTAAGGAACATCATAATGAAAAAGGATTTCTAAACCCCTCATGTGCAGCAGGGATTTGCAGAAGGTAGTGCCAACTTCATGTTTCAGAGCTTTTGGGTCCATTTTGTAACCCTGGACATCTCCAGACTACAGCAGAAAATAAAAACTATCTTCAGATTGTCTTCAGTCTCCTAGAAATCATCATGGAGAGTCTTATGTTCATCTTGTAAAAGAAAAATGGGACACCTGCTTCTATTAAAAATTTACATCCTTAAAAAAATAATAAAAGGACAAGCTTGACCCCGGGGCAGGCAGTTCTGTGCGCTGAGAGGTGGCAGAAACCTTAACCCCAGCCTGGTCTGACAGCAGGAGTGCTGTGTGCATGGCCGTGCCCTAAAATACGGGTTTGAAATGAGACTGAGCAGGCTCCCTAGAGTTGTTATTTTGCAGAATTAAGGGTGCGGTGCTCTCTCAGCGCTGCGCACATGCTGCCCGGTCCAGCCCTGGTGCGCCGAACGTGCAAACCCTCCTGGCCGGGCTGGCGATGCCAGCGCTGCGCTCCTTCCCTCCGGTTAATCCATGGGACATCTAGCGGTGGGCTCCCAAATAGCACCGGGACCGGCACCCCCGGGCCCCACGGGGCTCCCCGGGGGATGCGCAGCGTGGCCCCGGGCTGGGGCACGGCTCGGTGACCGCTTCGGGCACGGGGATCAAACCGCAGCATCTGCCGGGCTGCACTCCTCGGCATTGCTCTCCTTCTCCTCACACTTAAGTGGGGTGGGAACTTGGAGGTGAACTCACAGGTGAGCTACCAAAATTCATATAGGCGTCACTTCTGCCCAGACACTGGGATAGCCTCCGAAATTACTGGGGATGAAGGCATGTTGTTGGGGATCTCATAAGGTGGAAAATAACATCAGGAACATTTGAAAGAACGTTAAAAATATATGTGATGTAAAAAAAATAAGGTCATTAGGGGATTTGGACTTTAAACCTGAGCATTTTTTTTTGGAGGATTTGTTTGAAGAGCAGTTATTTTACTGGGCCCTTTATGGAAAGCAAGTTCCACCACAAATGTATGTGGGTACTCACAGACGTTTTGATAGTGTCCTATCTGGCCTATTAATGACTTCAGTCCTGCTTTTATAGTCTGTACTTCACACATTTATTTTTAAGGAACATAAAATTATAATGGGACAGGAGACATCATTGCTTTCCTATCCATATAACCCGGTAGAAATTTCTGATAGGAGTGTACTTACCTAATCTATTCTGCAAGGGGAACCTCCACTGCTCTAGCCTACGGTTCTTGTCTTACTGCAGCTCCTAGCCACTCTGAGGTTTAGATGTGCAAGGTATTCAGTCCCAGCCTGTCTTTATAAAATAACAGCAAACTTATCCCTCAGCATACAGCTTTCCTCAAAATTTAGTTCCTGAAAAGAGCTCCTGCTTATTAGAAATGGATTTCCGAAATCTACTTCAGAAGGATCACACATCTCCCCTTGATTTTTGTATAATTATAGACAGGAGAGCCCTGTCGGACAGAGCATGGTGCCAATTTCGCCAAGGTCATGGATTCAATTCCCGTATGGGCCATTTGCAAGGGTTGGACTCAATGGTCCTTCTGGGTTCCTTCCAACTCAGATTATTTTGTGATTCTGTGTCCATTAGCAGGTTAATGAGGTAGCGACGATTAAAATTCCAAAGGTTGTAATCGATTAGTTTCAGCATGAAATGTAGCTGAGTGTTAAAATCTCATCTCTCTATGCCAGGACACCCGAGTGCACCATGCTAATGAATGCTAAAAGAGCTGTGTCTCCTGATTAACAAACAGACAATTCCTCCAACAGAAGAGCTTTCCTCTGGGAGTCGTTGGGGCACGTTGGCCACATGCAGCCCCAAAAACTGAGCTCAGCAGAGGCAGACCCAGAGGTAGAATTGGCTGGGCTCTGGGGTACCAGAGCTGACTCTTTTGAAATGGATGCTGATTTGGGAAGAGACACATTCCATGTCTTTTAAATGAAAAGATTCAAAGTACTCTTTCCTTCAGGAAAACTGTAGGACATTTGCTGCCATGCCTGGTAAGCGGCGTAGCTACATCATTTTACTTCGTAAGAGATTTTCATAGAAATTGCCCTTTGGCCTGTTAAAGAGTTACACCTCCGTGTGGTATTATGCCAGAACCTCAAGAGGGAACTACTGAAGGGTGTTACTTACAGGAAGTAGAGGATGGGCTTGGAAAAGACACAATGTGGCTTCCCAGGGACTAACACTGTGCAGAGGCAGTCATCTGCAGGATTTGCTTGTGAACCTCCCTCAGTTAGCTCCCTGGCTGTCACTGCACCCTGCTCTGCAGAGCACTCACCTCTGACACAGGTAACTGCACCTCCTGTGCTAGCATCACCCTCGAGGCCTTTCACTGCCATCTGTGGATTGAGGGACTTCATAGCACTCCTTGCCTGAGCCACAGGTGGAAAGGTGCATCCCTTTTCCCTACAGCAGTCCTGGCAAATAGTTTTCACCCAGAAAGATTTGGACTGGCACCTAAAAATAGGATTTTTATAAAAATTAGCATCCACTACCAAAAAGATTTTCCCCATGCCAAATGTTCTTACTGTGAATGCACACTGTAAATTACCGTTTCACTGTGAGTACAAATATGTACAATATTCATGTCCTTCTTTCCACCCCTGCTGGAAAAGCACCCTGAGCCTTCCATGACCTCAGGGAGGACTGGCAAAGGCAGCAACCAGTTTCAAAACTATGCAAAAAACACCTAATATGTCAGATATCTGTGACTTTCCTACCACCACCCAGGTGGCACTCAGAGCCAGCACACTCCTGCTCAGGCCCATGCTGGACCAGAGCACTGCTCCACTTCTGGCAAGGCACATACACCCAACCCAAAATGTGTTAGAGTGACTCCATCATTAAGCTTTAGTTAATGCAATAACACAGAAGGGTTCATTCCTCTGCAGTTACAGACATTGATAACAAATTCTGAAACCTCAAATGCTTTCACAGTTCGTAACTGTCTATTTCCAGCTAGCTGTAGTTACAATCCTGGTAACAATGTCAGAGCCAAAGGCAGGAAGCATTGACCAATGATTTAAGTCAATATACATGACATTAATGAAGGTATTGGATAGATTTTCTAAGTGAAGCAGTGAATTTTTCACATTTTTAAGGTTCTGGTTAATCCTATGTTTTCCCTGAATTCAGAGGCATCAGTTTGAAATGCCATAACTTGTAATAAACATATTCTACAGTGCCTCAAAAACTTACACAAGATGCACATTTCTATGAGGATTATTTTTTTCCTCCTGTAGGCTTTTACGTCGATAAATCTGCTCAATATAATTATTAAATATAAACTTCAAAGCTGATCTTGCAATGTTCATCGACCGATTATAGCTGATGCTCAAGTATCCTTTCTTAAATGCATTGTTCTGTTTCCTTTGTAGCACAATACACAACCAAAGGGGATTTTTAATTAATTTTCTTTACATTTTCTTTGCTAACACATTTGTGTTTAATTAATTTATCTATTTATCATTTGTCTGTTTTAAACAATTCACGTTTAAAATCACAACTTGTATACAACTTTTCTGCCATGAAATCCAGCTGGAAGCATTGTCCTTTGGGGAGTTAAAAAGTCCAAGACTGCATTTCTCCCTTTTTATTGGGTAGGTCATTGCTCACTGGGAGCCCCGGTGGTGTAGTGGTTAAGCATACGGCACAGTAATTGCCGAGGCTCGGGTTCGATTCCNCAAAAAAAAAAAAAGCATTGCTCACTGTCTTCATAAGCTGTTGGACCTGCACTCTGTTTTAGAGGTAAAGTTAATCTCATATCCACAGCTCATTCAAATCCATCCATGCAGCCAGCCCTTGTTCTCATGTCTCCGTGGTGGAACTGTCCCATCCAGTCATGGTTGTCTTTGATGTCCCTCCATGGGCAATAGGAAGAGAAAGCTGCCTCAAGGCAGGTCCTTCAGGAACTGGACATAGGCTGTTGGGAAGAGGACAGCAGTGCACAGCAGGCTCAGTGCTGTATCTCCAGGTAGACTGCAGGTTAACCACAAAGCTGATATTCCACAGCCACCTCTGTGAAGGACTGTGCATGTGATGGAGCATGGTGGGTTGACTGCATGCAGGCTGCTGGAATGCCCACAACTTTGTAAAGACCTGTGATCAGAAGGGATGAAAATCCCACCAGGACAGGTGGGAGGAACTTGGAGGGGTCTCTCTTTCTCCATCGACTATTGAGGGAGCCTTAATTGCTGTTTTAGACCAAGTGTTGCAAGCGAGATGAATTCTGCCCCACGTCATGAGCACGTGAACTCGTTACAAGGGTGGGAGCTAGCAGAGAGCCAGCTCTTCTGCAGGTACTGCCTGCATCCATGCCCAAGCCCTCAGTAAATGCAAAGTACCTTACTCCTCAGAGAAAGTTCACCTTGCATGTACCACAGCAAGAACTTGTACACATGCAATTACTGCCACTGCACTGTAAAATTATCCCCTAGCTGTCTCTTGGTATCTTATTCAGGTGCCCATACCTTTAATCTTGGTGTCTCCTGGCTCCCACTTCTGCTAATACACTGCCTCTTTTGCCTGCCACAGTTCACTGAGGCTGTGTACAGGTGTTAGATCCACCTGCATGAACAGCCTGAGGCTTCAGTCTTATCAAGTACAGAAAAACCTGATCCCTGCCTGTGCAATCCTCCACTCTAAATTCCTGCTGACAGTCACCTGGTCTCTTAACTTCCAGTTACAGGTTGAAACTAAAGCCTGCTGATGCTGTGGGAGTCCTTCCATTGATTTCCACGAGCTCTGGATCACTATTTCTTATCAGCCACATATGTAGACAAATATCTGAACACCTTCACCTAAGTAGTTCAGATAATCAGAGTACTGTTGCATTTATATATGCATTAAAAAGAAAGACATTGAGAGAGATTATCTATTCTAATTAATGACTAAAACAAGCCAATGCCTTGTACGCGATTGGAAAGGGCTCAGAAGACATTTGTTTACCAATTTCCTCCTGGTAACATCACCTCCACAGAAATAACTAAATCACCTTCACATTCCTCTCGGTGAAGCCATTAAGCCTAGACACATGCTGGTTCGGGCAATACAGAAATCAAAGTGGTAGCACAGCAGAGAAGATCTGTGTTAAAGAACAAAAATCCACAGGCTGCTTCAAATATCAACAAGGAACCCTGAAATTTTCTATCAATTTCTTTTCATGGCCTTGTGACATTTTCAACTAAAAACTATATTGCTTAACATCAAGGCACTTTGAGAGAGCTTCAGTTGGAAAAGGTAATTTTTGAGTGAGACTCAGCAGAAAAAGGTAATTTTTCAGAGAGATTCACTGGAAAAAGGTAATTTCAGAACCAATTGCTGCATTCTTTTGCTGTTATTTTGTCTCTTTTCTAAGTAGCCCTAATGTCATTCATGGGCACACTATGTCAATACATCAGTACTGGCTAAGTCGTTTGTGCAAAGTAAGTTTACAGAAACTGTAGCTTTAGGCTATGTTATTCCAGGACTGTGAAGATCAAACAATGCAATTTCACTTGGAAGTTTCATCAATTTTGCATCAATGTTGATGCCAGAGCAGGAGATCTGCTCACAGAATCATAATTTCATCCTGCTAAAACTTTTGTTTTTGATAGAGAATCTGATTTCATATGATAGGTTATGCAGTAATACCATGTATTCATAATACCAGCCTACCAGAGCCATATTGCTTTGCTATAAATTGAGACGAAGGTAGAGAGGAATTCTTAATAGCTGATCTGAACCACATCAATTTATACTGTTTTGGGATATGAAGGGCAAAAAACCCAGTTTTTGAATGCAGGTGTTATTATGTGTTATTTGTACAAGTGGAAGAACAAGAACAACAGAAAGCCCAGAGCTTTCATCTGCTTATTTTCTGAAAGCTTTGGAAAGGGAGTAATGTATTTCAGCTTTAATGGCTTGAAATAAAAATCTCTGAAAATTATTAGGCCCCTCATACATGTATCCTTTGATTATAGTTCTACAGAGAAACGAAGTGAGTCTTGCAATGAGAGACACAAAAGTTGATGTGCGCATGAAGAAATAATAAAAAGCCTCACATTTTAAAGTAAAATAGCAAGAATGACAGTCAAAGAGTTAATTCCACCCTGTTATGCCTGCATATATGCTGAATATCAGATTTTCGTTCATTTCCTCTTTGCTACCTCAATACTCAGCAGAGAGTATCCAGTGTTCAGCATGTGGACTGGGCATTGTGCTGGGATCCTGCACACACCATCCACCTTTGGCACCTCTGTGGGGAGATTTGCTGTGGCAGGAACATTCTAACCCAAAGGACAGGAGCTGTCCTCAGCTTTAAACTGCTCATCATTCCAAACCTCTGTGTTGGCTTCCTGCCGAAACAGGCACAGGTACATCCCTCAGCTCAGCAACCCCACACGAGGCAGTAAACCACTCACTCCTTGGTGAGGAGCCTTTCAGAACTGGGGTGAGAGGGATGAATCCACTCCAAAGTCTCACACATCATTTAGAAATTATTGGTTCTATATCTGCTGCTATTAGGTTCATACACAGTTGTCATAGTGGTTTCCTGGAAGCACACAGACACAGGCTTCCTTACATGGGAAGCTATCAGGATATGGTATTGTAGTAGTTCATACCCATTTTTGGAAGTTCAGCCTAGCTAAAGGCCAAACTCATTAAAAAGTTATGTAGCATTTATAGATTTCTTTTTTTTAACTACCCAGAAACATGTGGATGAACTTTTCAAAGTAAAGTATACACTTTTCCAATCCATTACACTTCTTTTTTCCCCTGAGCGCCAGCAGCTACCTTTCTGCCACGCTCCCGAGGATACACAGGGCAAAAAGGGGGCAGGAGTAATCTCAAAATCTATTCCCTCCTTCAAACACATAAGCTGTTGTACAATTATTAAAAGCAAACCTGAAAAGACAAGTCCATAGTGTAGCTGGCACAGGTGCCCTGCAGGTCATGCTCTAGGCACTTCCAGTATCTGAGCATGGAGCAACTCTTCCCCTCTGCTGCTCTGGAAAGAGAAACATAGTGTGCCCTGCATTGTCCTGTCACCAAACACACAGCACAAAACTCAGGCCAGAAAGGGAAACAAATGCCTGAAACTTTGGCTGTTGCTTAGGCAGAGGCATCATCCATAAACTTAAACATCCATAAACATAAAAAATGCATATAGCCTGTACCTAAACAGTTTTGGGCAGCATTTTCTGTCACAGGGCTTGTTCCTTTCTATGCAAACGTCCAGCTGTAATGCTGGAGTTCTCAGCACACAGTCTCTTCCTTCTGCCCTCACTTCTACTGCCCTCACATCAGAGTTTTGGGGGAAAGTTTGGCATTGCTTACTTCCTCCCCAACTGTTGATATGTCAGAAAAGGCTGCACTCCAAGCTATTGGCTGATTCAGATTACATACCTTTATAAATTTATTTTCCATTTGAAGGATGAATATTCCTAACAGATCAGAAGGAAAAAAATCAAAACAAAAAAATCATTCCCAGGTAGAATTGAAAAATGCCTATTCAGAGTTCCAAGTGAGGTAGTAATTTCACTTAAAAATTTGACTTATGACACAGTTTGCAGGATATAATATTTGGCCTTAAGATGTAGGAATGTCCTGTGACTTGTTGCTGTAACACTGATGAGCATGGGGGGTGACAACTCTCCCCAAGGTCCACTCTGATCAAATCCTATCAGTAATACAGGTTTATCAACAGAGCCTAATGCAGCAGGGAGGTGCCACCCCCACGACTTCTGCTGCTCTGCATCTTCACTCCCCTTGCTAAGGACAGCTTTTGCAGAGGAACATTCCACTGTAAAACAAAACTTATATTGAGTGAAAGGGAACAAGGGTCTCAAGGTTTCTCAGAGCTTAGGAGGACAAATCCTCTGTGCTCTGGAAGCAGCACTTGTTTGCTCTTTGCATGGAAGAGCTGCAGGGTGCCTCAGTGCTGCTCTCACCTGCATGGGCCAGGGCTGTGCTGTGTATTTGGGTGATTGCTGGTCTCTGCAGAGCCCATCCCACATGCCTGTCACTTGGTGCAGAGAACGAACACCAGGAGGACAATTGATTAGTGAGGGAGGGCAAAAGTCTGCTGCACAGACTTTAGGCATTTTATTTTTGCTTTCTGCTTTCTTTTTATCTCCTCTTTCTCATGTGGCTGGCTGGGCTCCCTTTATTCTGCAGCCATGGCGCTGAATGCTGATGACAGTGTGGCATTCATTTTAGGGGCAGTACATGCAGGCTGCGAATGTCTGACCTTTAGGAGGGAAAATGCATGGAGACTGGGGTTTTATGGCTGAGAGATAATAATGCTTTACCTCTTTATGCTTATTTGGGTGAGGGATATTGATATACACCTAGTCCTTAAGTGTATATTCGAGCAGCACAAAGCAGGTGTCCAAAGGAGCAGTAGTACACATAATTGATAACTCCTTTGTGTATTGATGTAGCCCTATTTTTATGGGTTTTTCTTCAAATCCTGTTGCTAGTTCTAGGCTGCTGATGACTTGATACTACTCAATCTCAGATGTGATGCTTTAAATAAGATCCAAAGATGGGGTTGATTGCAGGACCAAAACTTCAGGCATTAGTGGAAAGCACCTATCAAGAGTATGTGCTGAAAGTTCTTGCAAAGCGCCCAGCACTGGAGAGGCTCATCTCTTGGGGCCCAGGGGAAGTCCCAGGCTTGGTTGCTCCCAAGGTCATGCCATGTTGAATCATGTAACAGGTTTCATACCATTCAGCACAAAGGCAGCCTCCAGGGATGCCAGCTATTAAGTCCTAATCAACATGCATGCAAAAATGCAGAGCCAGACTTTCAAGAGTGGCAGTGCTGGGCCTGCCTAGGTCAGAATCCAGTCTTTGAGAGCTATTAATAGAGAGAACTTAAAGGAAGCCAATATGCCAACATCAATGTGCCCAAAAAGGCTGATTTTGCAGAAATGGTAAGCATGAAGATGTGGAACACCCAAACATGCCTCTCTCGTTTGAAACCTTAAAGACAAAAAGGTTGCGGTTTCCATCAAATTTAGAGAAAAATAACCACTTTATGGAATTTAAAATCTTATAATATTATTTGCAACTGCCTTTACTATAAGTAATAGACAGGTGCATATATGTGCATACATATGTACCCGCACATTTATATGTGTATGTATGTGCATGAATGTATAAATATGTACATGCATACATATATATATATATTTATGAAAAACCACAATCTCATTAAGTCACACCAGTTATGGGATTTGATTAACAGAGCTTAATGCAGAGCAGGGAAAGATGCCTACAATACATATAAATGACATATATATAAGGTGCCTATAATTTTAAGATAAATATATTTTTTATATACATATAAAAATATGTATATATATGGGGGAGGGAGCAGGAGAGAAAGAAAGAGAATGAAAGAGGTGATATTGGAAATTCAAACAGACCACCAGCCCAGGGGGTGAGAGATGTTCCCATTACTTATCTGGAATATGCTGATGGCCTCAGCCCAAGTCCTGACAGACATGTCTGCCACGTCACTTCAGTGGCAAGGCTTGTCACAAATTGAGGGCACATTTGCTTGCAGACAGCAAATAAAGCCAGAGATTGAATGGCTATGGAAGCATTCTTACCCTGGCTATTAATTTAGGGTTTCTGGTATGTCCCGGGTCCACTAGCAGTGAGGAGTATCAAACTAGCATCTGTCAAACCACACACTAATTGCACTGAGACAAATGGAAAAATATAATTTGCAGGTTTTGACACGTGGCAAAGTACAGTATGATGACCTGGCTGAGAAACTTGCCTTTGGTCTCTGCTTCCCATGGAAAGCACATTCTATTAACATTTATGTTTATAATTATCCTGCAATTTTATTTAGGTTCAGTTGAACAGAGGCAAAACATGGCACTTTTCTCACAGATCCGAGCAGCTGATGGGCAAAGGTTAATTTGTCAGTACATGGACACATTAGCTTGTCACATCTGTTATTAATTGCAAACAGATATATTAGTCTAATTAAACATTGCAAAGGACTGACCTAAATTGTTCAATGGTCTGTAGCTACATATATTCTGCTATTAACACACTTCATGTTTCATGTTTAGCTTTTGCATACTGATGAGAAGTAGCACTCTTAATTGTAAAGCTAGTTATGTGTCTCGCAGTCACCACTTACTGCTGGTACAGTTAATGTGCTCCAAATGTAAAAATAAAACACATGTGACACAGCCATGTGAATTTTCTGTCAAATAGCAGCCATTCCTCCTCTGCCGTCTCCATTGCTTGCCTTCCTAAATGATTATTTTCCTTGGCAGCTGTCTAAGTGGCTTGTCTCAGTCTAATTTCAAACCTCATTATTAGGACAAACAGTTGCGGCGCATCAATAGCCCATCAGGATTAATTAAACTGGGAATCAGCAGCTGACTGTTAATCAGATCATTTGCAGTTGATCAGTGTAGGGACTATCATCAAGATATTACTGTAGTCATTTTTTATTATGTGTCCACAGCTTGTAACAAATCCAGTAATGTCTTGATACAAAATATTTGCCTTGCAAACAGCAGCTTCTTAGCAAGTTTTGGGCCATGCAATTAGTGCTTCAAACAAGATAACCTCCAAACTGTACATTTATGACCTGATTCATTTTGTCCTGCTGGCTTTAGATGCTCCACTGCACGGGAATAAGCAAACCTCTCCTTTGGAGGAGTCTCATCTGGTCTTAAGGCACAGGATGCCCAGCATGTCACATCCTCTGCTCTTGCTCTCACCTGTCTAAACCACAGTTTCCTGAAAATACACAGAAAGATTTTTTTTTTTCCTAGCATGTCTTTTTCTATCATAATTCTCTAGAAGAAAATATATTTAAATTGCCAAAGGACTGTATCGCACATATCATTTGTGGCCAATATAATCTGTTACAATGACATGCAAGACCTAGGGAATCAGAAAATCACTATTGAAAAAAAGGTGACAGAGAGAAAGATGGTTCAATTTATAGCACAGAATCTTGCTTCAAAAATGAAACTAGAATATATGTTTCCTAAGGACATATCTTGCCTACGTACTTTGCAGACATGTAACTAATTTTAAACTTACTACGGCAATAATTAAAAAAAGTTCATTGTTATATGAAAAGACTACAATCTGGCATGATTCAGAAACTACCTTTAGCTTGTAGAGTGGTTTTTCACAAAGAGCTTGTGCTTCTGGGAACGGCTCCCTATTTACTCTTTGAAGCAAACTCAAACACAAGTGGGAAGTTAGCAAAGGGCAGGCATACAGGGAAGTTTATCCCTGATGGAAATGTCAAAGTAGAAGGTTTCTGTATTGTATTTTTCTGTTGTGTGGACAGACAGAAAGGCAACCACAGCAGCTATTGAAAGATCATCTGAAGGAGTAAAGAAAGAAAGAACATAATTCAAAGCATGTCCGCATCTCAGAGAGAATAAAACAGAAGAATGGAAATTCTCAACTTCATCCCATAAAGAGAGTAAGAGTGGAAGTGATACATTCACTCTTGGCACTCAGGGGAGGCAAAAAACAACTATGTATTTATCTAATATACACATGGTTATTTATAACAAAACAGTAACAAAAAGATTGTCTATGGGATTTGTGTGAGTCCATAGAAAAAGAAATCCAATCAAGGTGAATTTCCTGAGAAAAGACAGTACCCAAGATATGGCAGGAGGAGGTCTCATTTTTGATGCATGTCTACTTGAAGACAGACAAGGAAATATGAAAAGCTGCATATCTGTGCACTATCCTCAAATGGTTTTCAAATAAACTGTATCAATCAGCATGTTTTCTTGTTTTATCTCTGCAGTCCTCATGGAACTGATGAGGTAGGAAAATTCCTCTGCATATTATTGTCAGTGATCATTGGCTACTTTGAGGTGAGGCCTTTGTGCCCTGCAAATTCTTGAGAGCTCCAAAAAGTGACTTGAACTTTGCTTTGGGCCATGCTTACACTAAGGTTGGTTGCCCAAGAGAAAGAACAAACCTCTGCCACCAACAAGTTTGCTAACACTGAACACGGAGTGAGACAGGACCCCCAGGTCTCTTTCTCCTCCCTGCCAGCTGGTGGCTCACCATGTTTCCAGGGCTCCAGTGGTCCTTCCTGTGCCTCAGTGAGGTGGCTATCGACAGCATCTCACTGCATGTCATTCCTTGTAGTAGCCAAGATGAGAGAACAGCCAAAAAACAACTGTCAAGATCCCCCCCCAGGGCCTTGAGGAGAAAGGCAATGTGTGCTTTCCACAAAAAATGCTGCGATTTGAGCATGTTGTAAAGGCTCTGACCATTTCCCATAAACTGCATTTCTGCACTTTAATGAGGATTTTTCCAAACAAAGCCAAGGGAGAAGTCTATCCAGAGCCCTGTCTACTTGGGGTAGCAATGCTAATTTTAATATGTGCCTGGTGGCTTCATTATCTGAGATTACAAAGATGGTTAAGTAAAATGACATACTCTATGTTGTTTAGCCAACAGAAAATACCCCTTGGTGTGAAGAGTGTAAGGAATGTGTCATTCCTCAGTACGTAATGGAAGAAAAAAGAAGCTGGTATTAGAAGAGGAAAAATCCCAGTTCTGCTGTTTCTTGCCACCCTATCAGCCTCGCTGCCCTAGGCAGGAGCTGTGTTTGCTTGCACTGGAGGGCTGCCCCTAGACAAAGTACACACACGTGGCTGATAACACATATGCCCCAGGCACTGTGGTTTAGGTGACAATGAGGTCAACTCTTTACATTACAGATTTATATAAGGCTCAATTTCCGACTTATCCTGCCATACTAGAGGTGTTTGCTATTAGGAAACATACCAGGAAATGTGTGTCTGCCTTTAAAGTATACAACATGCCTCTTCTTGATGATAATTGCTGGAGGAGCTGTGGAGGCCATGGTGACTAATGCTGTGCCCATATGTTCTGGATGCAGACAGTAGCACAATAATTTTTTTGTGAGCAATCTTTGATCAGCTTCTGACACTGATGAGATGGAAATTAAATTTTACATGCTCTAATGGCACTGTCTGAAGAGAGCACAGTGGAATTACAAAAAGAGACCCAGTGCAAGGAAACATACAGAATCTGCCTTTCTGCAGCCAGCTAGAGTTCACTGGCTGGTAAAATGCTTGTAGGATGGAAAGGACTAACTTCTGCCCCTATTCCAGTCAAGTACTCCAAATGTATTCTAGACACTGACATATGAGAGAAATTCACAATAAAAGAAGGAGAGATGGCCATATGGTTTACCTTTAATGATTGGCCATGTAAGTAATGTCCATCTGGATATGGAAAGCCATCAAATGCATGATGGTTTGTGTTGTTTTAGAAATAGCCACACATTTTAGACTACCTCTGGATCTGTGGGTATGCCTCAGCAATCTGTGTGTCTCATACTGCTGCTATGAGACATGAACACCCACATACAGCCACTCTTTTCCATGGAAAACTGTGCAGCACTGCCTTTCTTTGAGACAGAGTAAGGTGTCTCATAGTCTAGAGACAGCCAATCAACGTCTGCTCTGAAAAGAAAACTCTCATCTATGCAAACTCTCAGGCTAAAACACTGTTCGCAGCATTTCTTCTGGATCTTAGAGTTATTTGGTCCTTTTCCTCTTGAGGCATCAAGTGGACAGCAGTCAGAAGATGGACACCATTGTAGCGGTGTTGCTGCTAACAAAACATCTGGCTAGCAGCTGGCAGAAACCCACCTGCTCATCGGTTATATGGCACCCCTCCTTCTCACTCAGGTGGGAAACAGAAACAACCTGACTTGGTTGTGTGATGAAGAGAAATGATATCAAGTCCTAAAAATACAAGGTAGAGAAAAATAGTAAAGAAATGTTAGGTAAGAAAACATAAAGAAAAGAAAAGTAGACCATCTTCTCTAACTTTTTGCATTAAGACAGGATCTGGTATACTTAGAAGATCTCTCATATATTTCTCTTTGGTGGTTCTATTTGATATATGGTTTGCCTTTATTGAACAACTTCATTTTGGGCAGCAGTCAGGTAAAGCCAGGTCTCAGAGTCGGCAAAAGACTCAGCATCTTCCCTCCCCCAAACAGAAAGTAAATCCTTTCATACTCTGCTGTCATGTCTCACTGTGATGGAGAATCCTATTTGCCAGGTAATTAAATTGGTGGGTCTGAAAAATGGTGTTGGCTCCTTGGGTACCAAATCTTTTGATATCGGCTTTAGGAATAAAATGTACTTGTCTAAGAAAGGCCCACCAGTATTAACAATGAAATTTTACTGAAATTCAAAGCTGAAAGCCAAATCTGAGGAAGGTTATCAGTGAGGTTATCATCTACCTCCCAGCCCAGCAGGGACTAACCCTCCACCGGCAGTGTCCTGTGGAACAGAGCACCCTGTCTGGGGAGTTGGGTACTTGGACCTGGTCTTCCCTGTGCTGGAAGCAGATCACCTTGCAAATTCTCCTCCATGCTGCCCCTCTCCCTTTCACCCCCTTTTCCCAGAGGAGATCCATGTTCCTATTGTGCAGAACAAGGTTTTTGTAATCCCACTGAGATATATACTACAGGGAAACCTTTTTCCCTACTAATCCAGCTGTACCCATCTTTTCTCCAATGAGCGGCTAAAAAAGATACCTTAATCAAATTCACTTGTAAGAAACGTAGATATTGACCTAAGCTCTATAATTGTAAGCATTTCTCAAAAGCAATTTTTGAGAACTTCACTAAAGAGATGCAGGTTTTTAGGAGAAAATGCTTATGAACAAATAGTTGCAACCCAACAGGCTCTTCAGTAGAGGTACACTCTCCTCTCTGGGGATTAGCAGCATCTTGCAGTTTCTGAGTATTCTGGAATTACCTGGTTTTCATGCTTCTTGGGATCCTACACCAGACACCTAATATCACACTCATAAGGCCTTGTGCAGTTATGGGGCCCTAGCTGGATCCTCAGCAGTAACATGCCACAGCAAAACCTTGAGAGCCGTGCCAGACATCCTGGGTGAAGGTTTTCATACAATGCCTAGCATTCAAATGAAAACATTAGGCGGCTCTAATGTGGAAAAAAATATCTAGTAAAAGTAATCAAACTGCAAAACTCTTCCTTTAAGGCTATTTTCAGTCTGGTTCCCCACAGTTGCCCCACTCCAAGGTCAAATGGTAACAAGGCTGGGGTGAGAATTACTGCAGATCTGCAATACAGAAAAGGAACATGGAGAGAGGACCCAGCCCATTGCCAAGAGAGAAGACTTGATGGGTAGAGGACAGCACAAATGCAAATGGACTCACAGCTGAAAGGGAGCAAAAGTAAATCAAACATCAAACATTCAGAGATCAATCGCGAGAGAAGCCGGACAGCTGGTAAATCTGCTCACCCCTGAGGGGCTATTGCTTCTGAATCAGTCGGGGGACTTGGCTTTAAATTATCAGGCAAGGTTTAACACTGGTGCTGTCTGCAGGGGGATGCCCTGCGCTGGGCTGCACTGAGGACTCGCGGGGGAAAGCTCGGTGGGTGCTCAGTGTGGCTGCCACCAGCAATGCTTGGCCATGCTCTTGTGGCAAGGCCTTGCCCAGATGATGGCACTGCCCAAGGGGAAGTTCAGAGAGGTGATGCCAACCGAGATAAATGTTTTGCCTTGCCTGGGTGTGGGTAATTGAAGTTAAAGTGTAAAACCTGGTCTATTACTGACCTTTTAAAATGTCTTCTTCCTTCCACCACAGTAGGCTGGTACCCCCTCATTGCAGAAGCCACATTTTTATGACAGCATTACAGTGTGGTTATGATCGGGCAAATGACTGGAAATTAAAAAAAAAAAAAAGAGGTACCTATTAACCTGTCCATATCCAACTCCTGTGTACCTCAAATGATTTGTTAATTGCAAGTGCTTAAGGAGAGGTGATGGAGGACTTAATGGTAAGCTGTGTACTGTGAGCCTACACAGCAGAGCAGCACAGTTGTGTTTTGTCTCATGCAGTGTCGATACAGGACTGAGATGTTTCTGATTCTGAATATTTATAGCTGTTAATGAATAGTGTGCAAAGCTGAAAGAGCAGAGTGTGATTTGCAGTTAATAGGGTGAGTAGGTGTTGCTGGCACCCAGAAAAAACAAAGGTGAGACTTGCACACTGGACCAGGCAGAGATGGGCACCAATTACAGGAGCAGATGAAGTCATTTCTGCAGAGGGGCTTCCCTAATTATACCTACACTTTACGCCTGAATAGCCCTGCCAAAATGCAACTACAGATCTCAGTCATTGCATTGTCCTAACAGAGTTTTGGACTAGGTCACATTTTTAAAGAGGGAGAGAAATCTTTCTGTCATCACACATAAGGGAGTTACATTCATGAACAGATTAAACTCTTGACTGTGAGTCCAAAAATACGCAAGATACAGTCCCTCTTTTATGCCCTCTCAAATGAAACGTGCTAATAACAGACATTAACAACTGAAGCCTTTTAAGATGAAAAGGACTCTGTATTTGTTCTCTTCATGCTTGTTAAATGTTTTATGGTGATGCTTATTTACTGTCAAGAAAATATTTCCAGTGGAGGCAACGTACATAATGATAAGAATAAGCAAGGACTAAAACTATTTTTTTACTGACCAGAGCACCTTCCAGCACTTCCCCCTGGATTCTTTCACACAAAGAACATATTGTCATTGGGGCCATTATAGGGCTGTGCTGCTTTGCTCGGCTCCGCAGGACTCAAGGGAAACGGCTATAGATTGCAGCAAAAAAGTCCATCAGACAGATCGCATCTGACCCCACTGTTTCTAGGAAAGAATGCACCAGAACACTCCGGCTGAATAGACAGATTTTCCAAATGTTTTAAATCAGTTTTGAGACAAAAAGGGAAGATGCTAAGGAATGGATTTGGCCTATAAACATTAAGCGATGTGATGCCCATTTCTCTAGGAAGCTGACATTAGGGGCTTTCTTGTTGATGGTGGACCTGAAGGAAAAAACCCACAACAATTAAGCAGCAATTGAAGAAAAGCAGGCAAGAAAAGATGGTTATGTATTAGTACAATAGCTCAGAGGCTTTTCATTTTAGGATACAAAGAGGGAGTAGAGAATGCTGTTTTCTTTTTAAAAACCTTTTAAAAATGGTAACTGCATCCTGCTCTTGTAGATGTATTACTTATGACATCCCAGTTTTCATCCGTTCATGATTTTACATTAGAGTTAAATCTCTGCAGCTTGAATCTCACGGCTGAGTTAGCCAGAGCCCATAAAATATTGAAACCTTTAGAGCAGCAGCCAGCCAGGTTGAGAGAAGTTCATGTCCAAAGCTGAGCTTTAGATTCTGAGACATCCCAATTGGAGTGTAGTACAGAAAAAAGCACTGATAAAATTTTCATAAAAATGAGCTAAGGATATTGCTAGCATGCTTCCCAGCATCTATATGAAAACTTAATCTGAGCTAATGGAAAGGATATGAAAGCCTTTCTCAATTCAAACACAGTCAGTGCATAATTCATAAATTATTGTCAGAGAAGTGATTCTGCTCTGAGATTTATTCTCTTTTGGATAGAAGCAACTGGAGGAAAAACTGGGTCTTTTTGACCTTTAATGCCAGCAAATTTTACAGTAGAGCTGTCAATATAACCAAGTAAACCGGTCATTTCTCCAAACAGCAACAAAGTGCCAGTATGTGCTCACTGCAGGCTAATATTAACACAGCCCTTTAGGTTACTTGCAAACCATTCAAAGCAACTGAACCTAAAACATTTAAGTGAAGATAGTTACAGAGAAGAGAATGAAATTTCCATGTTTTCCATGACAGACACAAAAAGGTTCATTATGTTAAGAAGAAAAATCACGCAAAAATATGCTTCACTTCCTAACTCTAGTCTTCAGCTATGATTACCTTTAAAAGCCTATTTTCCAATTAAAAACCTATGCAACATTCCAATAGAAAATGCATACTGACAGATTTTTTGTTCCTTATATATGCCTCACTTCTAAACAACATAGCATAAAGTATGAAAACATTTATCCACGGGTAGTGATTAAATATTTCAGCTCTGAGTGAGGTTGTTGCACAGTCAATGCACACAATCTGTAGTGAGTTAAAAGCAAATCTGACAGAAATAGTTGGAAATCTGAGGAAATTGTAAATGCAATTAAGTGCTATCAGTAGAAAAGGCAGCAGCTGGCTGATAACATGGCAAGATTTCTCTTTCCTTCAGTTCTGGAATTGCTATTACCTTTTCTCCAATGCAGCAGGCACTTAAAAGAAATCAAGTATCAGAGACATTTACAAGTTGTGAATCCTGGAGTGTTTTGAAGCTGTAAAAATGTATTAGTGATTGGAGGCAAAAGCACCACTAAAAATGACCGACATAATCCCCCCCAAGAAAAACAAAAGTAACAATCCAATAAATCAGTCTGAGAGAGATATGAGCAACATTTCACCAGGAAGAAAGTGCATTGGAGTCTGAAAATTATAACATACAAGAAAACAGCTTGATAACAATGCCATGATCTGTTTCTTTTTCATTCTGTTTAAAAGTGATTACCTGGTGTAAGGGGGAGGGTGGGAATTAATTGCTTACAAGTGGGTACTTTAAATATAGAGGTGTCAACAAAGATTGACAGAAATAAAGGTTGGTTTGAGGAGCTTTTTTGTGAGATAATGGCATCAGAAAGCAAAAAGACAGAGAGATACATGGAAAAAGGGCTAGAAGCACAAGGTAAAAGGGAGAAAAAGATAAGAGAGCTGTGGGGATTTAAGACAAATTCTTAGGACATCTACCCTGAATTCCATGATTGTTGCCATTCCTCATGTGAAGTATCAGGTAGTATGTGATCATGTCGCTCTCACTTCTTCCTCCTTAGAGTCTCCAGATATGCTCATTAATTGACAGGGCTCTAAAGCTAGAGAGCTAATAAACCCAAACCCTACCACAGCAGGGAGGTGCTCAGATTAAGGGGCTGATCTCCTGCCCCTTGCTCAAGCAAAGCTGAGATGGACTTACTGGTAGAGCCTCATCCTGCACCTGTGGAGTGATACACTGTACTGACCTGCACCCAAAGTCCTTTGCATTCCTGCTTTACCTGTTCGGGGAGGATGCTGCTGTGCCTGTTCCCAAAGGATTTAGCTGCAGTTACAGATCTTGCCTTCAGCCCAGGGAAACACTGAATTCCTGTCCTTCAGTGGCTTCCTCCGACCTCTCACACTGCTGTGCTTCACACTTCTTGTCCTTCCCCAAACAAATTTTACTGAAATGTTGAAGGAACAATGTTGGTACGTGAACCTTGCAACTGATTTCCAGGCCACAATATTAGGTTTTTAATACTAATAGTTTTGAGCAAGTCATCTTCCTTGAGTGCTTTATCTCACACTTGAAATAAGAATCAATGATTCACAATGCTGGAGAACATGGAAACAGAAAATGTTTCCTTTTCTCATATCTGACTGGTATTATTTATGGTAGTTGAATAAAAATGTGACTGACTGAAAAGAGCAACATTTTCTGTGGACCCATCCACACCAGAGAAGAAAGCCAGAATAACACCTTCCAAACAGAGTAGTCTACGGGTACTGCTCCTGTATACATATTATCAGAATACTGCTTTCTGCAATACTCACCACCATCTTTACCAGTATCCCTCTTTTTCACTCTATATAAGGCTTTTTTTATTTCTGAAGGAGAGATAAATGCAACATATATGTTGCACATAAAAAATATAAAAGGTGGTAATTATAGTTTTTCCAAAGTGATCTTGGAACTCAAGAACCACAGTTAATCCAAATGATTACCAGTAGATTGCAGACAAATAGGAGGCAAGAGGTCAAATTTTAAAATTGGAGTCTTTTTTTTCAGTAAGAATGAACATCCAGAAGAGTCCAAAGTAATTACGTTCTATAATGCAGTAATTCCTCCAATGTTTCAGCGTGAAGCTCTGGTCTGATGTGAGCAGGCTCATAACACCCACACAGACACCAGTGGCTGTTCTGACAGATTTGGGTCCTGTTAGTACCCCAACATAACACAGTGTATTGGGTCCTTTGTGCTGAGCAAAGCCTCGGGAGCAGGGCTGAGTCCTCAGTGCACAAACCCCCTTCCCACTCAAATATATATACTGTTCATGTGTTTGTTCATACACTAGAATATTTTCATTACTAAGACATGAGACTGACACTGTAATTTGGCCTGTAAACCCTATATTCAAATTCTATTTGATTGATGAATACACATTACATGGTCTCATAAACTGAATAAATAAATGAAACTGCCTAAAAATAGTCTTCTTTTCTTCCAGAGAGTTTGACAGTGTTCAGCCTCAGCCTGTATTAGTCACTGAGAATTACAAAGCACAACTGTAGTCAGATATCTTTGTAAGGCAAACTGATTTTCATCTTTCCCCTACCAGTTTATAGAAACAGACATACCTAAATAACATATATTGGGTAGCACAGAGCTTTTTTAAGCTTCTTGCTCTTGCCTGTTGTTATTTAGCTTTTGTGCAGCTGTAGCCCTGAGAACAATTCAAGTTTGATTTTATAAAACCTGATATTCACCTCTTTCTTTGACTGCATTTAACCGTTGTGGAAATAAGGAGAGAAGGATGCCTATTGCAGCTGGAGAAGTTAACATACCTAAATGGCACTTCTTTTATAGAGGGAAGGTTGTAGTAAGTCATGTGATTTAGAGTAAAGGCAGCAGTGTGCAATGGGAGCAATTTTCTGCCCCTCAAACAGCACTTCAGGTGATGTTGTTCATCTTTCTGTGACTCACTGTGTCAAAGCATGCCCAGAGCAGAGGTGTTCAGGGACCCAACAAGCTGTAAGTGTCCAGCTGAAAAACCTGGGAGATATCCCAGGGCTCAAAGAATTCACTTTTTCAGTTGCTCTGATTTACTTCAGAATGCACCTTTAGGGAATTTATGTCTTCCATGCCTTTAGTTTCCCATTTCCTTTCTTGTCATCTTTAAAAATCCATTAAAGATCACACAGACAGTTTCTCCGAGCTTCCATTTCTGAGGGGCTGTGGAGCTCCACAAAGCGTGCAGTTCCAGAGGTGAACTGACTCTTTTACTCTCTGCACCTTGATGTTGTTAGGACGACATTTTAATTATAGGTGATGGTTACAGGCTGAGAAAACATGCTGAATTCTACAGGGAAACAAACAGTTTTCACTCATAAGGACTTAATGACAACTAGCTAACCCTTCTGTCTGAACAGGAGAACATTAAAATGCAAGATAAAATGGGGGGGTTGATTTCTCAAGGTGCTTTTTTGAGAGATTTAAAATTGTAGTAATCTTATGTTGGCCAAAAGCAATCACTAGGCTTTTCAGGTGTTGCTAAAATAAAATTTCTTTTTAGAAGTTAGTCTTAAAAATAGGCAGCTGCAGTAGTCCAGCTTGCATTTGTATTTTCTAGAAAAAACATTTTGTTAGTCACATATGATGACTGGTATTTCACCTATTTTACAATATTCTTACAAGTTTCCGTACAGTAGAGTAAGTTTACATTAAAATGCCACACCACCTTTCCTATGATTAATTTAGATTTGTCTATCACTGTGCACGCTTGCTGATTTGCCCTGGGTATTATAATAACTATAGCCTGCTTGTCATTTCCCGCTAACATTGCCTCACCTGTAAAACTGCAGCAGATCTATTTCAGCTTCCCCAGTTTCTGCCATTGCCTTACCTATTATAGCAGAATAAAAGAACATTTCTCGGGTGCATGCATAGAAATTTTCATCATATTTCAAATGCATTCAGACAATTGCTGCATATTGGCACCAAAACAAATGAAATAATTCCCTATATCTCTTCAGGTACGAAATGTTTCCTTCCCTGTTTGAATGATGGCCAGCCTCTATTTATCCAGAGCTGGAAGGCAATGTTCCCACATACGTGCAGAGCTATTTGGCTTGTTGATATATGCATCAAATCATAAGCCTGTGCATTAATATGTCTGTGTTCATACATGTTTGTCTTTTAAAAAGTATGAAACACCTAATTAGAAAACCTATAGTTTAAAGTGCAAAATTTAAAAATAAACGACAGGTCAGGTCATTTGGATATGGGCTTATTTTAAGGTAGGTGAAACAGCATGTCCTTAACACAAAACCTTAACTATACACACTGTCTGTGACTGCAGCAATTAACTGGGCAAGGGCAGTCAGACCAACACGACTGCCGGTGAAAGTGGCCACATGAACGGACAAGCCATGGGGCACAATCTCTGCATGCTTTGGGGCTGTCAAGCTTTGCTGTCCTGTTATTCTGGAAAGAAAGAAATCCTTCTGAAAAATTCTTCTGTTTCTAGAAACCTGCAAGAGCAGCTGCTGCAGTCAGAGCAATTTTATTCCCATAAAAAAAGTCTGTTGCTAATAAATGTAGCAGGGTGCTGAGAGGGACTCACATCCTTCCCTGGCTCTGAGCAGAGCCTCACCAGCCCGTATCATGCCTCTTCCTACCAGAGAGAGTTTGGCTCCCCTATAGCACTTGCAAGCCAATCTAGGAGAAGATGCATTAAGTGAATTTATCAACCCGTGGGGGGTGGGGAGCCAGCAATGAAAACAATAAAAACACTGTGTGTTAACCTATGTGCATACCTTGGTGGCTCCGGGTTTAGTCGTATGTGCTAAATTAGACCATTAAACGCTGCAAAGCAAACGGTGTACTGAAATGCTCCCACAGCCTTGTAATTTATACTATGTTACACAGGGTAGAGTAAGTTGCTCATAGTAAATAGGGTCTCATTGGATGACTTGTCTCTAACAGCACATTTTCACATAATTAAAGTGGACACAGCCTAGAAAAATTAAAAGGCTAGAATATAAAGCTCAGCTGCAAATAATATTAAATGGCATTATCAATAACAGAGATCCCAGGGTTTGCATATTAATTGTAAGAAGGTGCTAATTTGAGTGTTTTAAGCTTGCATTCACAAGCTTGTTTACATGCTTTGTTCCACCTGGACCTGTTTGGAGGTTTGTCAAAAACCTAACAAGCAGAAAAAGATTGCATTTGAAAATACACATACATGTTTAATTAAGCCAGGGCCACCGAACATTCCTCAATATATTTAGCTGTTGAGATTTAAGCACCACCAGAGCATCAGGCATTATCACCTTTTGAAGTACTGCAGAATCTTTAATATTTAAAGCACAAAGCAGACTTTAATATAAAATTCTAGCAGACCACAGAAGATTAAAGACGCATTATAAATGTGACAGTTTGTAAATGGAACACCAGTATTAAAGGGAACCCCCCTGATATTTTATAGCATATTTTTCAGGTGTATACTAAATTATAAATACAATTAAATAGCAGTAATTATTCTCTGGAAAGGGATGGCAGTTTAACTGTTCTAGAAAATAGTGATTAACAATAATGTAGAAAGTGGTAATATGTGTTTTACCACTCTGTTCTTGCAGTCAAACTTCATGCAGGAGTCTTCTGCTAATTTAAAACCACCCTGGGGCCCTACATCCATGGGCACAATGTCTTTCTTTCCGTGAGGCAGGGAGTGGGAAGGGCTGTTTCCTTGGTGTCCAAAACTCCTGGCTTTTGCTTAAACTACACAGCTAATCTCCATTACTGTAGATGCTGCTGCTGCTGCTGCATCGAATTGCAAGGGAGGGACCGCAGCAGGGACACTCCTGAGGAGTTAAACCAGTACCTCTTCAAGAATTTTAATCCTGAATTAAGATGGTCCAATGCTGTCTCTTCATAGTCACGTGGAGAATTTTGAAAGAAGCTGACCTTACTGTATACCAAATTAATTTGGCAATCATATGTCTCTAGACCAACAAGACTCCTTTAATAGGTTGAAGCAATTCTTTAATTTAGTAAATAAACCCCATGGGACCAGAATTTCCCCACTCCTTTTATTCAGCACTGTTTTTCTAGAGGGGTAAATACCTGTGAGAGCAATAGCAACTATGAGAAGAGGGGAGGGACTCTTGAGGACAAGATTTGGGGCAGACTTTCTGCTTGCCATCTCTTGTGGGGAACTGGCCCCCCAAAATCAGAGCCAATCTCTCCTGAAGGATGCAAGCTGATGCACTGCCCATGGCAGTGGGCAGCACAGGGACCTATCTCCTCCATGGCAGCCAGGATTTTAGCACAGGCTGGCAGGAGGCCTCCCAAGGAATATGTCTGTCATGACTGAAACTTCAGTGACATTTTTCTGTCCTTGTCTGTCTGCATTGACCCTTGACTCCATTCCGTTTAAGACAGGAAGCAGCAGCTCTTTTTATTTTTTCCCCAAAGTACATTGGGATTTTTTAGGAGATTCTCAGTCTATGATTAATAATAATTAGCAATTTGCATCTTTGAAGAGGAGTTTTTGTTTTGAAGGCCATGTGCATCCAGACTCTTTCAACCTCATTGTGGAGAAAATCCCTGAACATTGGACATTTTGGGAAGCTCTCCACAGCTTGAGAGAGGGGCTCAACACTACCAAGGAACCTGCTTGCAGAAGCCATGGTTTCTGGATCTCATTTCACTGACTAGAAAATCTCTTACTCACCCCTTCCCTACCTGGGACTTTTCCTATCCCAGGTTGCAGCATTAAGGTCCGTGCCCAGTCATCATTTAAACTGTTGGCAAAATGAGCAGTTCTGATGTTGACAAGAACAGTTTTAAGGGGGGCAAAATCCGAATAGGATCGAAGAGAAAAAGAAATTTAAAACAAGATTTTAAAAGCACAGAAACCCAACAATTTAGCATGAATATTCAGGTCTTTGGTGCTGGGCCATACAACTCCAAGGTCTCAGTGCACAGCGAAAGCAGTTCTCAAATCCCTGGAGTGCCAGGCACATCACTGCATTAAGGGCATTTTAATATGCATTGCAGTACAAAAGCTTAGCATATTATTTTCACTTTTATTATCAAAAAAAGGAAAATAGAGTGAATGTTATCCAACAGAGTGCTTTAAAACAGAATTTTCAAATAAAAAGTACAAAGAGATCTTAGTTATATTATTCATTGCAGAAATAAAAAATAAATTATACATATTCTCCTAATAGAGATTAAAATGGATAAATAATGAAAAGATTACAATAGCTATATTTCTCAGGGTCTAGTTTATATTGTTAACCTAAGTACTGTACACTATACATGATTAGGCACACTGCTCATATGAAAAATGCAGTGCATCTGCTATTCACAGAAGCAACACCCAGACCATGTTTTCCACGAGACTTTGCAGGAGCTGGATTGCTCACATTCTGTGTTGGCATAGGCACACCAGACTGTACCTCATGTCTACATGGGATTTTTTTCATGCAAGAATGGTGAAGAAATTTTGGTTTTGCTAAATTACTTGTTTTTCCATGTACCATACACTCTTAACAACATCTCCCTTTAACTGCAGGTAGCAGATTCTTTGAAAACAAGGATGCCCCTATCTGCTTCCAGATTTTAAAGAATTAAAATAAACTAAACACTTTCATTTGGAATAAATGCAAGATTTTATAAACTTAGCAAAATAAAGAAACCCACAGGGCAAAAACCTAACTGCACAACAGCCAGCAGCTCCACAGGCACACGGTCTACCAGGGATGCTGAGGATCTCAGTGGAATTCTCTCCCCTGGCATATCTGCCATCTTTCACTTCAGCTTAGGAACTGCAACCTGGAAAAAAACGCAGCTTCCCTCAAACCCCACATTCATTCCAAAGAATAACTAGCTTAAGCAAATGGGTGTTTTTTAAAGAAAACTGGCTTAGGTTTAGAAGACATTCAAATTCTCCATGTGTCCAGCTTTGCCTCCTGTTGTGCTGGGGCTGAGTGGGTGAGGAGCAGCCCTGTCCCTCAAGCCAGGGCAAGATTCCTGACTAGACTGGCTAAGGGGCTCCCTTATCTGTCTCCAGACCCTCAAATCTGTGGATTCCCAGGGCAATTTTGCTTATCTGAGCAATCAGCCCAGCCTTCCACTGACCCAGTGTACCAACCTCATTGTGTCCCTCTTGTGCAGGGCTTTGAAACCATTGAACAAAACCAGCACCAGAGTAGATGCTATTGAGTGTGCTCATGAAGAAAAGGCTTTCCCAGTAAACATTTTTTTTGTCCTTAGTGGTGGAAATTATGATCTTAATCTGCTTGCTAAACCTGTATTTAAATAGCTAGAAAGTGTTTCATATTCTCCAGTACCAAGGGCCCAAATCTGTTGATATTACAAGTGTTGTCAACATTCAGCAGCATGGCAGCTGTCACCAGGCAGTTCAGAAAGGCTGATTTAATTGATACTTTCCATTTCAAATACAATTTGCAGTCGGCATGTGGTGAGAAATGCATCTCACCATGCAGATTTTCATGATGCTGGAGCACAAAAAAAAAAAAGGGTGCTGCTTTTCTTTTGAGAAAAAGCTTGAAATGTAGTCTAGGAAGGAAATGTTCAACTCTATATGTGAAAGTTGCTTTCATTTAATTGAACTAAATCATAGTAAATCCCAGATTGCTTATTTCTGTATATGAAACAGCATGTGTGGCAAAATGTAGGAAGTAGCATACTATTTTTGGAAATGGGGAAGGAGGCCATGTCTAGCTATGGGATTTAAACTAAGGTCTGCAATTCAAGCTTGAGCCCAGAATCTAATTCAGGCTAGATGGCTCCAAAATTCTCCAAGCCTTTCTAAGGAGTTTTTCTTGGGTTTTTTTGTGTAAGATATTACAAATCTCACAAGAATAGCTGATCTTACCATTGAAGGTCAAGAGATTTTAGCAAACTCAACTGCTAGGACTTTTTCTACGTCATTTAATTAATAGAACCTAAGGGCAGGAGAACCATTTGACCATCTGAACTGACATCTGCATCGCAGCCTATTGCACCATACCCAACTGCCCTGCACCAAGCCCAATCACTGGTGTTTGGCTAAGCCAGAACACTTATTTTCTTTCCTGTAAGAGACCTTTTCTCTGAACTGCACTTTTTTGTTTCTAAGGACTGTGCCTGCCTGCAGGGGCAAGTGCCACATTGCAAGACAGGGCTTTGAATACAAACACAGAGGCACAAGCACACACTGTTCATCTTACTGATGTGACTTTTTCTTGGTTTGCTCTCCTTTTTAATCTATGCTAAAGAATAAAAGCCTTTCATATTTTAAAATATGAAGCTATTTTTTTTGCCATAGGAGGCATTATAGCCAGAGTTGGACCATTTCAGTGCTATTTCCCACAAGAACGGCCCATAGATCCCAGCAATGCAGCCGTAGCCATGGCTGTGGTGAGATCCCAAGCTGCACACAGCCTCCTCGGACTCTGCTCTGATCTCCTCTGAGAGGAAACTCCTCTGTGGCTCAAGCCCACCCAGCCTCGGGCCAGAGGGCAAGTAGCCCACCAAGGGCACAATCTCTCATGGTGAGTGCCCATGGCACAGGAGTGTGTTCCCTGGGGCAAACAGTGGGACTTCACATCCTTGAGCCTGGCTTTGAACCCATCCTTGCTTTACACCTCCTTTTTAGAGAGGAGATTTAGAACAAAAGCTTAGACTGGAAACACCTTTGACATCTTTTAATGCATCTCAGAACTGCTCTATCCAGCTGTTCCCATCCCCATTTTAGCAGACAAAGCAGTGGCTGAAATCCTTTTTAATTCAAACATCGCTGAATGTTCTCCTCAAGACACGACAGAGTGCTCCTGGCCCCCTCCCCCTCCCTGTATCTTGGGTGAGCACATACTTAGATCCCCCAAGCACAGTGATAATTTCTCCTTACCAGCAGAGCCAGTCATTATTTATTATATCACTCTCTCACTTCTTCAGTCTCTCCTAGTGGGAACATTGCAGTGGCTGCTGGCTAGAAAATTAGCCAAGGGAACTTCTTCTGTTGGTCTCTTTCCTCATTATACTAGTAAAAAAAATTTAACTGTGACATTCTCTCTCTCTCTGTATATATATATCAACGCAGGTTGGAAGCACACTGTAGGGGCTAATAGTGAGTAATTTAACTGTAGCTCTCTCACACGTTTTACCTTCATTCTTTCTCCAGAGTAGCAGCAGAAGAACAGTATGTTCATGTATTGTTGCTCCATATCACAAGCAGAGCTTGCAAGTTTATGTCTAATCTCACTCTTTCCACTAGGTTGTTTTTTTTCATGGGGATGTGATGCAATTTCTTCCAGTGTCAAGGCGCTGCCATAAATTACAGAGAGATTCAGGTAATCCTTAAAGAAAAGTTCACATTTTTCCACTTTAAAAAGTGCCTTAAAAAAAAAAACAACGGAGAAACATTTACCTGGAACAAAGTTCTGCATATGGATGCTCACTGCTAAGGGCCATCACATTGATATATTCCCAGAGATGTTCTCTTACACTCAGAACAGACTCACCTACAGAGGTATTACTGGACAGAACTGGTGTTCACTGGTCAGACAGGAGCCGTGTGAAGCACAAAGCAAGGAACACTTTTCCTGGCTCCACTCAGGTGTTGCACAGGACAGCTTGGGCCAGTGATGGGATCTGGTTTCAGTTCAAGGAAATTAGTAGAAGATGTGCTCGGCTGTTCAAAAGAGCTCTGTACATGCCTAGGTCCCTGTTTTTCTGTGCTGGGATATGTGTGTGCCAAGTGCACGCATGCAGCTCCATGGGGAGAACATCCACACTATCCAGGACTGAGGAATTTTGAGGAATAATTATATATTTGGGAATGGTCATATTAAAGCATATGACTCACTTCAGAATCCCTTCTTGAAGGAAACACAAAGGGGAGCTGCAAATGACAGCATCACAAGTGCTCAAATGTCTTGAAGACTCAGGATTTGGATGTCCCTGATTTTGACCCAGATCCATTACATAAAAATATGCATCCTGCTAAGAATATAGACAAAGTATAGTTCTGTGACTTATGGCAAGGTTTATAAAAAGACAATCCTGCTTAAATATTTTGTAGAAAGTGCAAAACGTGAGGTTAGGGGTGAAAAAAGCACCGAAACACATTCACATTTTCCTTTCACCCCAACTAGTTTTTGGTAGCGAAGCACTGCTGATCACAGGTGTGCAACTCTTTGTCTGGAACAGGTGTCTTCAAATCTTTATTTCCTACATCGGCCCAGCGGTGCTGAGGAGAGCCCATCAGCAGCAGGAAGCCATCCCTGCACCCTGCAGTGGCCAGTGACTGTGCATGTCCCCAGATGGCCCCAGGGGCCCCTCGCTTTGCCCGGCCCTGTCCTGCGTGTCCCCCTGCTCGTCCCCAGCGCAGCCAGCTCGGCGGCAGCGGTGTGTAATTGGCTGTAACTCCATGTACCTAGCAACGCAGATGTCACACGCTGGCTCTTGCCCAAAGGGAAGGAGGACGAGGACAGTAAACAAAGACCTCGGTGTCCTCCATTTTGGTGCGCCTGCTGCAAGTTTGACTCTCTTCACTTTGAATTATAGTGGCAGTGCTTTGAGCAACTACATCTGAAGTACTCCAGCAACATCACACTCTTGTTCCACCACCACTCTGATGACCACCAGTATAATTCAAAGAGAAAGAGTAAAAACTCACCTCTAGGTATAAAAAAAGAGAGAGTTTATTCCCTGCCAGAAGAAACAATATGACCAGAATTATAGCAGTTTCTACCCTGAACTGTAAAAGTAATGCTTTCTGTTAGCCAATGAATAAAACTGTCCTTTTTCAGGAAAACCATCTTTCACACTTATAATATTATCTTTCCGATAGATGTGAATACACTGGTTTATTATATCTAGCTTGTTTTTTTTTTTTTTTTTTTGAAGGAAAAGGTACCAGAGCACAAAAAAAAATGCTTTTTTCCCCCTGCTTATGAAAAAGGAGGAAAGGAGAAGAAATCTTTCTATATTTGCATTGCTAATTAGCAGAACGCACACAGATAATACAGTGATCAGTACTGTACACACGTTTTGAGAGATGAACAAACATTGCACTATATTTGAATATGCAAGTGTACCATTTGTGTAGTTTATGTTGCATCCAGGCTTTTCCACAGGGCTCCACAAAGGACACACTGAAAACTCCCGATGGCGGACTGGGGGGGATGTTGGGGTATGATTTGTTTACCCTGGAAAGGGCAATGCAGGGGCACAGCTTGCTTTTCAATGTCATTTTGGTGTTTCTTCACCCCCAAACAAATTCGCCAGCTGAGTTGACTGAGGAAAAGGATTTTAAGAGACTTGTCCAAGGTCACCCTAAGGAATGAGCAAGTCAAGCCACTTACTCAAGGGCACTGAGTGCTTCTGTGGCCCAACCTACCTCCCTCTTGCTTCAGGTTGTTTGTGCCAACCTCTGCCCCCCTCACCACATAGCCTTCCCCACACAAACAGTACAGTGTAAAGCTCACAGCAAATCCAGTGAAGTGCCCTGCACCATCCATCCATCTTCTTCATGAGATAAGAATAGTTCCTTAAACCTTTGTTCATGGCAGATGTTTTCCCGGTTTGATGGTTTTTTCCTAAGTGTCAGTGTCTATCCACAAACTATATCTTGATGTACATGCCCGTGCCTAGATATATGAATAGCTTCACAAGATGAGCACAGCTTGAAAAACTGAGGTCAAACCTGAAGAAGGTTGAAAAAGCTGGGGCAGTGCAAGACATTATATAGCTTGAAATAAACACTGTCTCATCTCATAGAGGTCATTTCATTAGGAGAATGCAGCAGCTCTTGGAAAACACTAGCCACATTATCAGGCTTGACATAAGCTCAGCATCTGCTCATTCACATATATGGTCTCAACAACAGCAAATACCTCATTGACAGGTATTCCTTTTTAAGGGTCAGTCCATAAACTCAACTGCACAGACATCTCTTTCCTCTCTAATTCCCTTAGTTTCTCTTACCTGAACACAAAGAGCATACATTCAGCAGTATTTTTTGAGAATTTAAACCAACAAACCCATTGGTTTTGTCTTAAACACCACTTCACTTGTCTGGCAAGTGATATGTTGAGTATCTACATGAGAATAGAGTACCTATTAACATGGCATCATCTACAGGGCTTTGATCTCCAGATTGACAAGTTCAAACTGTTAGGGACTCCCACTCCACTTCTCCCTTTCCCTGGCTAGGCAGCGTGTTGTTCTGTAGGTCAAACCAACACAAAATCATTTTCATGCAGGCAAAGCTCTTTGAGTACGACACCAGCTCTGCTGTCACCCAGGTTTAGCTTGATCTTTCACTGAGCTGACTCTGGTCTTCTGCTCAGCTGGACTCACTCGTCAGCAAGGCAAGAGCCACACACATGCATGGGGGAAAACTCCCCAGCCCTTGTCTGGATCCATGTATTTGGAAAGTCATATCCCTAAGCACATCCCTCAATCCTCACCTACTGATTTCAGGTAGGATAGCTTACACATGATTTACCCATCAGAAGATGATTTTTATCTATTCCTTCCGCCCAAGTGTGGCTGTAGATCTGTCTTTAAATCTGGACTCTGACACTTCATTGCATAAATGTTACTTACACTGGAGAGAAAATAACTGAGTTCTGCTGTTGGCAGGTCTGCTCTGACATTGTCACCTTGCACCCACATGTGCACTGTTTGAGGGAAGCTCACTGTACTTCAGAAGGTCCCAACCAGCTCTATGCAAGCAAAGCACACACTAACAAAACCCCTGCAGCAACCCTTGCACCTGTGTGCAGACCTTGCCTGCATCCCAAGAGTTCAGTTTACAGCCCTGAGCTCTGCTGAGAGCTGGGGATGCTGCACATGTCCTTGCAGGTCTAGTGGTCAGCTCCAGTCAACTATCACACTCTCATCCCAGTTACATTAATGACGGGTGATGAGAAAGCTATTTATGAGCAGTAGTGTAATTTACAGACCTAAAGAATGTATTTTTAGAAAAGTGAAGGTATTATTAAATACTGTCAGATCCCAGTATGAAAAGACAGTTTCAATATTTTCTTTTATAAACCTATTCTCTAATTCTAATCAGATTCTTCCCACCAAGGCTCCCTCAGCTATCTGCTGAGGACAACAGAGGACAACCTGTCATCTGAAGCCATTTCAAATACAGTCACAAACAAATACTTGTATTAATATTAAACATGTAGCAGTTTCAAGAGCATGTGTTTTTTTGTATAGAGATCACACTATTCTTTTGAAGAGCCAATAGGGCTTTTGTTCCCAGCTCCTTTTAAACAATCTGGATATTAACTTTTCTACTACTGCAAGTCTCTGAGCAACTCCCCGCAATATTCTCCAGACAGGTGTTTGCATAAACTGTGTCTTACAAAGACTTTGGGCAGACAGCTAAGGAGTTTTGCCTTGTGCATATTAGCAGCCCAAGTACTCGAATGCCACGCAGGGCTCTAGAGATCCTCTGACCAGCTCCCTGGTGCTGCAGAGCCTGTTACTTTATTGGTAGTATGAGCCAGAGAAATGTTATGTGCTGTTCAGAGAAAGAGTTATGTGCTTTGTGTGAGTAAACGTGAGAAGAATGGAGAAGAGCAAACCAGCCCATCCCAGCTCCCCACTTTCCCCTTGGTGTCTCTGTGGCTGCAGACCTCCCTCTTGTACAAGTTTCTTTTGGTCCCCATGAGAATGGAGAGACAGTCTTTAGCAATTAGCCCAGGGAGGGAGAGGCTAATTGTACCAATTAGCACTGGAGCACCAGGTGGGGAGACTTAGAGGCCAGTCAAGAGGGGACTAATAAAATGACTGTCAGGGTCAGTGGGGCAGCACCATTTGGGAAGAGGAAGGAGACATGGAGCTGCTGATTGCATCTAATCAGGCCTTTTGTTTCCACTTTGAAACAGTCTTTTCAATACACTTTGAGAATGGAAGTGTATTGAATTCAGTCATTGAATACAGTCAGATCTGTGGCTTGCACTGTCCTTACAGGGCCAGCAGGGGAAGGGAAAGCCCAGGTACAGCCATCAACACCAGCCTCACCATCTTCCCTTAGAGCTCGTGTGGCTCAGAGCAGCCTTGTTCTTCCCCAGTCCCCAGTAAAGCCTCAGTAGAGAGGCCCAGAATTACTATATAGCCATGCTTGCAATGTTCTCCCACATTTTAAGCACTACAAAGTCCTCACGGGGTCTTGCTCAGAGTATAATATCTTGCCTAGCTCAGGTTTTCCTCCCCGTAGCTCAAGGTTCCTACATGGAAACAACTGTAAATGGAGGGCACCTCAATCCCCTTGTGCCCTGGATTCAAACTGTATTACAGTGACACATGCTCGAGTGCCAGAATAACACATCTGATCGCAGTAGATCACATTATAACAAGGTTGTTGCAAAACACTCATCAACCTCATTTTTGCAACAGCCATTGGTCTCTCTGGGTTTCAGCGCAGTGTTAAACCAGACTCCAGGACATTTTGAAGTGAGGAACACAGCTCCATGCTTCAGGTCAAAGCCTGGCCCTCTCTATGAGCTACTCTTTCACTCCTCTGCATCCATGATCTGAGTTTTTACTCCAAAAGAACATTGTAACTACCTGCTACCTCCAACAACACCCCAAAGCAACCATATGGAAACTGAACAATTAAAACAATAAAAACATTGAGTCATACAAACTATAAATACCCCTAATGTCACAGCTTAACTACACAGCTACTTACTTGTTGGGTGGTGCTTTGTACCAGATTTTCTTGCCGAGTGCTGCCCTGTGAGCCTGTCCCCTCTCCTGCTGCAGTAACTTGCAGGCAGACATCTTCCCTTCTGTAAACCACGAACTATCCAGAGCAGGGCTGTGCTGAAGGCACGTCTGATTCTTTCTACCAAAGCCACTCCATTTTCTAGAAAGCAAGACACAGTTTGATTTACCAGATGCTGGGACTATGCACACTGCAGCTGCTGTTTCTCCCACTTACCTAAAGGGAGGACATGTCCTACACTCCCAGCTCCATGGCTGTCACCAAACTAGTGCTTCACAGGAACGGCACAGACAGTGCCTGCAGCAGGAAGCAGAACTCAAGGGTGATGCTTCAGCTCCCCCCAAAAGGCAAGAGGTAGGCTACCCCTTATTTTCCAGCTTCCTCTGTTGGTGAGTGTTAGCACTGTTCAAAGGCACCACTTCTTGCATGGGGAGCACCAGTAGGAGCCTCAGGGCTTTGGGCTGTCGGGGTGATGAAGGCATTACAATGGCAAGACACTTGTACCTAAGAGGCTGTCCTAGTTCCTGCATGAGACTGAGCCTTGTCCCTGCAATCTGTGGGCTCAAGCAGCCTGAGCCACCCTTTCTCACGGAAACAGAAAGTGGTTACTCGGCCAAATGCTCACTTTCTGGAGCATAAACTTTTTAAAAACAAACAAACCAAAAAACTCCCTGAGGCTCAGAAAAGACCAGTGAACCATGAAGACCTAGTGAGACAGTCCAGGTCCAAATTAGCGGCACTGAATAGTGGGTCAACAGTGCAAAACCTTTCAGCTTTTTGCTACCAGTATCAGAAGAAAACCAGGATGCATTTAAACTCCAGCACCTTTCCACAGTTTAACAGTAAATGGCCTATATTGAATAGCTGGCAACACATGCACTCTCCTTGTTTTCCTTCCTTGTTAAATGTTTCCTGGCATGGTGACAGGTAAAGCATAATACAGCTTGGCAATATGGCTTTTACATGGTGAAACAGCTCCTCCATGCTACGCTAGAATACATATTACTGTGACAAGGGGCTTTATTCTGAATTATCTGCACATGCTAAAAGCCAGTGGGAAATTGGAGGAGAGTTTAGTGAAAACTACATAAGATTTTGTTACCGCTGAGTGGAAAATTTTGGATGGAAATCACGGAGTGTGGGGCTTAATCTCAGCTCCTTCTGCTCGGCACACTATGTAAGGCAGCGCCAGCCATTAAAAATTCACTTGGGAAAGGTGGATGGTTATCCAGCATTAAGCATGTTTCTGTGGCACTGAATTCTTCAGATTGCTTGGGGAGGCAAGTCATCCACTTTTTAACCTGATAGTGCTTGTTGATAAAAACAGTACAGAGAATTGGATGGAGCACTTAGACAAAGCTGATAGATAGAGAAGATTTATCCTGTGGCAGGGGACTTCTAAGCATGGAGATGATCAGTTTATGCAATTATTTCTGAACATATACGTGAGCGATGGAGAGCAGAAACCCAAGCAAGCTTGGCTCTGTGCTTCGCTTCCTTGGAGACAATCTTCCCCAGAGCCACTCTTGTACCTCACAGAGGCATCTTCACTTGGCAGCTCTCTGAAATGTAGGAGTCATTTTGCATTTCAAATTTATGAGGTATTTTGTATCAGGAGGCTGCTGTTTAACAAAGGTCTTACTTGCTCTGTGAACTGGAGATAAAATGCTAAAGACATTCCGACTGATAGAAGTTGTTGCTGAGAGTTTGAGCTGAAGAAAATGACCAAGAGGAGAACAGAGAAATTTCTGAGCCAGCAGGTTGTTCTGTTTCTCTCTCATGGACTTATTTTCATATTCAAAATTTTCTTATTGCTTCTTTGCCCAGTCAATGAGAGGTTTCATGCAATGGTCATCACTGGGGTGTTAGATGGTGTTCTTTTTCCCCCTTGCAGTTTTTTTTCTATTTAATATCAAAATGATGAGCTAACTTCATATTCTCAGATTTTTTAAACAGATTTTGGAAAATTCAGGCTCAGGTTATTTTCACCATCCCACACCTAGCAGAGGCCTCAGACAATGACCTGATAGAGAACTTGAAGATCAAGAGAATGTAAGTGTCTGACTGGATAGGGTCTAAGGTAAAAAAAGAGTCTATTCTGGTGGACACAATACATTAAATAGGAAGATTGTTGTCTTTACTGTCTTGATTATCTCAGCCTCCATGAAATCTCACAGGAAGACAGAAATTATCTCTCTGGTGTCCTCTGTAGAACAGAGCTGGAAGCACGGTCAGAAATATTGAGGAAACAAGAGATTATATTCTTCAAATGTTGCCTACCGTTGGCCACATAGGATCCACCATGCAGGGCAACCAGGTAAGCTGGGTAAACAGAAGTTAGTATTGGAAGTGGGGATGAATAAGGGCAATAAATGTTCTTCACCATTATTGTTACGTTAATTCTGGAGATTTGCATTAACGGAGACATTGCAGAAGAAATGTAACTGTGCCAAAAAAAATACAGGGGGCAATAAGAGACCTGTGGTTACCTCGGCGATTTCTGTGGGATGCTTCTTAAGGCCTCCGAGTAACTAACACAGTTCTCACCAGTTGAATCTCAGCCCTGCAGCCTCCATCCGTGCTCCATGCTATATGACAGGGAACTGACCATACTTTGAAGCCAGGAGACATATTTCATAAGTAGTCTGTCAGCAGAATTATTTCTGAGGCCCTTGATTAATAATGTAGGACATCAGTGATCTAGGAAAACTTTAACATCAGCACTGTACTTGGCTGAACAGAACAGCTGTCGACATCCTTGTTGCTGTTTCTTGGCTGAAGACAGATGTTTGTGAGGTTAGATGGAAAAGGCAAGAGTGTATGAACATACTGGAGTCAGTGGAAAGCACTCTCCTCCTTCTTATGTGGTGACTCATCCTCTATTCTGGGAACTCTATTAGATTATAATTGCTCCATGTGTGGAGCCAGTGGCATCTCTTAGAAGCTGAGACACTCTTGATACTTGTATGATGATGTCTGAATAGTCCTCGCACAGCAGAGAAAATACAAGTGCATTAGGGAAGGGCAATAAATACCATCAAGTGCTCTACTGGATTGAATTTTCGAAGGGTGCTCTGGTCTCAGATGTTAATGGAGTGGCTTAATTTTCCTTGAAATGGTCATCATAAACTCAGGAAAATGTAATTCAGGGATGAGGCATGGTATCTGGTGTTGAAAAAAGGCTGGGTGTTCTTAATGGCTAAAAAAGATTGTTCAGCAGCAGATCAGCCGTGTAAAAATGTGACCTCTCTAATGCTCCCAAGTTCAAAATTATTTGCTAGGTAAGTGTCATTTGAACAACTTAAAGCTTCACAGTTTACTAAAGGATGTGTTTTGTATTCTGGTCCAAGTATGACTACACTAGAAAATGCTTTCCCTGCATCATCAGAAATACCAAATGTAAGGCAAAATTTTGCTTCAAACTTCCATGAAGACCTAAAGCCTCTCCATCCACAGTAATATACAAACTACACAGTAAATCATCCTTCTGAAAACATTTCATCCACTTTGTATTTTCAGTCCAACGATTAAGGGCTTCTGTAAGTAAATCTCTTATTTCCTTCAGGGAACAAAACTGCCCTGAACTCATAGACACTTTCACCTTGAGGATCCCAAAGGAACACTGTTCTGGGGATGGAGAGGTAAGAACACATCTCAGGAGGTCCTGGGGCCCTGCTGTTCTCAGAGCTGTCCCCTCAGACAGCCCCACAGAGCAAAACATCAAAGCAGGACACAAGTTTCATCCTGCAGAGGGAAGACCTGTGCCAGAGGCATGCTCAGGAATGATCAGACTATTTACAGGTATAGAAAATTTGCTGCGATCAATCTTCATTCACCTTTCTTTTTCCAGCTTTATTTCTCAGGCTGTGAACGTGTATGCCTGCACAGGAGCTGTGTCTATAGCCTCTAAAGAAGTCACTAGGAGATTTCTTTGTTCATACTGTGGGAGTGGAGACGTTGACTAGGCTCCCCCAGTTACATGGACAGGTGAACTCAGAATTTTGAGCATTAAAAAGTGATAAAGTTGAAAAGTGGGGCTAGAAAGAAGTTTGGTGAGGGTGGTCATGATTTGCTGAAGATCTTGAGGTGAAGGACGGCATGAACTTGGAAAGAAGCCAGAACAAGTAAGCTCACCGTGGCTTTTGTGTTGAGAAATAACCCTAAGCAGAAAACAGATCACTGTCCCCAGACTCCCGTGGCTGTTACATTGAAACCAGCACCATTACAGCAAGGAAGGAGGTTAACAACCAACTCACTTCTCTGAGCCAGTAGACACAAGGCAGAAACCAGCTGGAGGGTGCCCAGAGCTGCTCCTAGGCTACTGCCACAAAGGGAAAAAATCAGCTCGTTCTGCTGCTGCAGATAGGAGACAGGTTTGAAGAGGTTCACTACTGTAGGACTAACAGTTTCTAAGCACTGATTAGCTGATACAGGATTAAGCATGTATTATCCAGTCCGTGTGCCATCTGATGCACTTTCAGAAAAAAAAGCACCTCACCAGAGGGGCTCTCTAAACACCGAGTTTGTTATTATAGGTAGTACAATAGGTAGTATTGTAGGTGTTACTAAATGATTTGGAAATGAAAGCATTTTTAAAATTAAATGTGATAAATTATTAGGGAGAATTAATAGACAAGTTTTTTTCAAAGTTCAGTAATTTCTATTATTAAACCTGCTTTGGGGTTTTGCAGCATTGAACCAATAATTATCTTCCAGATACACAATATAACATAACCAACAAAATAAGGTCCATCAGACTGTATCATCTACCATTATTTATCTATGTTTGTGCCACAATTTCATCACTTGATCAAATAATAGCAGATTCCACAATATGTCATTCACGTATCCCCAGTTTATCTATAATGATTTTCCTCTTGTCAGCTCATTTCTTGAACCTTTGCTGAATCTGGTTTCAATAGTACTATAAACAATCATCATTGCATTGTAAAACTGGAAACTCTCCACTAAAATAGTGTTTTGATCTGGGTTGCCATAGTAATAAGTCTGTGCTCCCCTCTTTGGAGGCCTTGTTATATGAAGTATCTGTGATTTGCTCAGAATGGCCCCAGTTCATCTGTCAAAGTAGGTTTTTCCTTTTTTAAAATAATGATCTAGAAAATCCCACAGTGGCAACAAATATTTTACAACCATAACGAGAAACATTGTATCACTCAAGCTTTGTAAATCTATGCCATTATTGCATTAGAATAAATCACTTTCCTTAGGTATATTACTTAGAAATATGCAATTCTAATTTTAGAGCGTGTATTCAATAGGGGGTATTTATTTTTTATGTAAAGAGAATTATTAACTTTGACTTCAAAAATACATCACATGTCAGATTGTGTTTAGAGGCCCTGCAGCAAAAAGAAAAAAACCTGAAATTCTTTCTTATTTCTATCAAAATATCACAACTATCCAGTCAGATTCAGATTTAGTTACTCTACTCCATTCTTAAGTGCTGATTTTTATAATGAGATCAGATATTACGAGAGATTTTACAACTGCACACTTAGATAAATGATATTCAGATTATATACTTGTAAAAATTAGAAGTCCTGAAAATACATCAATGACACTATGAAAATATATCATGATACATTATTTTAAATAGAAATGCTCCAGTCAGTTACAGTAATTTGATACATGAACTATGATATTTCCTCCTGCAGGAATGAGAGTAAACAAACACTACATCAACAGGCCAGTGACAGACTCCATGGAAAAAAGTGAGGACAGGGATCATATTTTACCTAAGACAAATGGTTAAGTTGGTTACTTTATGTAAGTCGCTACCAGCTACAGGATTACTTCATGTAACTCACTGTCAGCTACTGCCTCCTAATACCTGACAGAGGAATATTAAAATCATCAGTGGGAGAAAGTACGGAAGGTATCTATCTATTCAATGAATTCTAATTAAAAAGTAATTACCTTTCGGTGAGGACTCTGCCAGCCTCGGGCCCCTCCCATGTAATGTTAGTTGGCTCTTTGGCAAACAGAGGGAGATGAGCTGAGGTGCATATGCATATTTCCTTGCATTTTTTTGCCAGTCACTTAGTTCTAAGTAGTGCCAGATCATGGGAAGTCTTCAAAAATAGTTTTCTATCATTTTGCCAAGTGGATCCCCAGAAGACGCTGTGGGGGCAGAGGTGCTACACATCTTCTGTTATAATTGACCTGGGCTTTGAGATTTCTCTGTCATGATGTATCCCAGAAAGGTGCATGATGGGAAGAAACTTGTTATTCCTCCAGCAGTGCCAAATGGACAAGATCAAGTAGGCCTGGGACTTGAAAAAAAAGGAAGAAATATTGACAGATAAGTAACCACTCCAGTAAATGACAGGCAGGCACAAGAAGCTTGATTTCCTTGGGGTACCAAGGTAATCTATTAACCTTAAAACATTTCACTGCAAATTTGATAGTTTTTTAAAAAAACACAAAAATATAAGATGTTTAAGTGAAATTATTAGGTCTGTTTTGATTTCTTTTACTCCTTGAAAGTTAGCAGAGTGAGAACAAAAATCCACCCATGTCTAAAAAATCTAAAGCCAGCCTTAATTCAACCCAAAATGTTTATTTTTTATATTATAGATACCAAAATTGTATCTATAATATAGTTCAAGAATATTAAAGGTGTCCTCTGAGAAGCTGTCATTTTTTATGGCACTGTGACTGGCACTGAAACATTTGGTTTGCAATTCTTTGGATAGTAGCTCATCAACAGCCGGGGAAATGCTAGGACAAATTGAGGTCAGTAGGGTGGGCCAAACTAATTAAGAGCAGAATTTGTCTCTTGAGCCTGCTGTCTCCTTTAGTGAATTTGGTGCTAGCCCAGCCCATTCTGATGCATGTCCTGGGGCCCAGGAGTGGCAGAACTCTCCTGGGTTCTGACACACCTGGTTACACAGCCGAGACCCAGGATGGAGTGCTAGCTCTCCATGCTGGCATGATCCAGAGCAGAAGGAATACAAGTACTCTGGATTTTGGCTTCATTATAGAGGATTTCTGTAACTTTTACTTTGAGATGTTCTCATCTTCCCTCTGTTTGCAGCTGGGAATTCTCTTGCACTGAGAGGTATCCTCATGGCCAGAAGCAGCTTTGCTGCCTTACCCAAAATTCTGTTGACATTTGGCTGAGGTTCCAGTTAAAAAAATCATTCCTGCTCTCCACTGTGTGTCTCCCTGCTGAATTCTTGTATCCTGCGAGGCTCTCTGGGTCAGCCACATCCCGACTCGTGGCACAGCAACAGCAATGTTGTACATTGCCTCAGGCCCTGCTAAAGAGGTTGCTGGAGCAGAGAGGGAAGTGGATGAAGAGGCCAAATTCCCTCCACCTTGCAACTCTCTAGACAGCCTGTGTTCCTCCTACAACCCATTCACATCTTCTGTTGCAGGACCAGCATGAAGAAAAAGCTTTAAAACAATGGAACACAAAAGGAAACAGAGGATGAATCGCCTCGGCCTCATCATGCAGTCTACCTCCAAGCATTCTTAATTGACATCTTCCTAGCTACAGTTTAAATGGATTACACTTTGATCTATCCACCCTTGAGAACAGATTATGTTATGAATTGCACACACAGTACAATAATTTCTTCCTTTCTTCCCATAAATTTTTGCATATTTGTTGAAGTCTGTTACAGCCCCTTAGTTACTTTCTCTGGGTTAAATTACGCCACTCATTCAATCTTCCCAAGCAGATGATGTTTTCCAGACCACTGGATGTTTCTGTTCTTATCCTTTGGACAGTTTTTTATTGATCAGCTACTTCTGGAGATGTGTCTCTTGTTCTGCTGTCACAACAAGCCAAATAAGGTAACAGCTGGTCATGGAAATGAGTTATGTTGATGAAAGAGAGAGCTTTGGTGCTCACTGAGGTTGGTAGAGGTTCACAGGAAAGATGATACAGGTTTGGTCCCACAGATCCATTTTATCAAGGATGGGGTTTAATTCTGGATTATCAATATACCTTCTGGCAAGACCCCAACATATGCTCACCATGAAGTACATGAGTAATTCATTCACGTTAAGGAGACACAATGTGTAGATTCAAACTCATGCCTGCATTTTACAGAAACAAGAACTACCTACAATATACCTACAAAAAAATCCCCCAAAGTCTGCTTAATATTTCCAATATTTTAGTTTTATTTTTTTCCTAGTTCTATTTATACATTAATACAATTAAATAACATTCCCTTTTTATATCTTCTCTTTTTAAATTACATGACACCCAATTCTCATTTATACCAGGACTGCTTTTGGCTTGCTCTTGATAATAGCATGTAAGTTAGATATAATAAAATATACTCCCACCCAAATGTCCCTTTGCTCTGTCATAGTGATGTAACATAGCATTAGTGTAAATGAATCATAGACCTCAACGTTGTAGATCCATTTTGATTTTTTAAGCTTGAGGTCTTAGCATGATGCAAAAGCAGGTGCAGTTGTATTTCAAATAAAGCGTTATTATATTCATAATGCCATAATGTACATTTTCAAAAAATAGTAATGTAGGTTTTTCAGTGCATAATTTGGTGGCATTGGGAATATTTGAAGAGGGAATGTGTTGGATCTGGATTCTGAAATATACCTTAATACCTACTTGCTAATTATTGTTGGGCCATCTGGAATGCTCTGCAGTCACTTTATGTGAGTTCTCTCTTGACCCATCCCACACTTTCCATCAGCTCAGTATAGACATGGTATTATTCAGTTTCCTCATGCTGTGAGGGGTTAGGTGAGGCAAAGGCTCACACATCAGAGTCTTATTCTATCTCCTAATTCTTTTTTTTGTCCACCTGAAGTCTCCTAATTGTAATAGCAAAGAATATAATGGGAAGGGCATATCGACTTGTTTAATTTCAAACAGGCTATAGGAACTATCTTTACAATAACTACATGTTTCAATAATTTATAACTAGGATGCTATACACTGACAAAATGATTCACATAACTAGAGCAATGTTCACTTTAAGTTTAAAGTCAAGGTCTTCCTTGCTCATTTTAATGACTTCTCTTGTGCACAAGATATTAATATTCCTGTGAGCAAACATAGCACTGACTCATTAATCAATAGGGGCTGGCTCCTCTACATAATAACAATAGCCGTACTAGATAATTAACTTTTGTTCCATTTGCTTTAGTTTGTACATAATTTCCAGTGGCTGACACTGGATAATGAAAAGCTTTGCAGATGACAGACACCTTTTAAAATCCTTTTTACTAGTTTCGGAAAATGATCCACACCTACTGATATAAGTAAAATACAATGTAGGTGTCTGTGTGTGTCCATGCCATATTTAAAAGGAGGCAACTGACAATAAATAAAAGAGCTAATAAATATTGTAAGGCTTCAGTGAGTCCTGCTGTTAAATTGTAGCATAGTGAAGGATTTGCATTTTCCTGTCATGTAGTTATAAGGCAGACTAGAGATAAAGGTATGTCTACAATTAAATGAGTATTCTAGGCAACTGGCAGATTTCCTTAGTCCAGACTGGGATAAGAAACACAGATGTTTCTGCACCAGCTTTTTTCCTCAAACACATTTTAAATATTAGGGCAAGTTTAGCAAAGATGGCAACAGCAGAAACTCTGCTGCAGCCCTGAGAGACTTACCGTGGGGTGAGGCACAGCATTGTCCCTGCCAGAACACAAAAGAAAAGGTAACTTCAAATCCAATCCTTTTGGTGACTCATTTTGCAGTGTGGCTCCACAGAGAGCTGTAGCGGCACCTTCCAGGAGCCTGGGGACGGTGGCACGGGGGGGCACACGCAGCATGGAAGCAGGAACCCCCAGGGCACGGCCACTCTCAGGGAGCTGCTGGGAGGCACCAGGGAGGGATGGCTCTTTGCCCAGATCATCATTTTCTTTGCTTCTATTGTTAGGGGTTTTTAGTAATTGGAGATGTTACTTATGCCTTCCTCCTTAAAAGAAAGGAAGAAAGAAAGAAAGAACCCAAAACACAGAGGGAGACAGCTTGGTGTCATTGGCAGAGAAGGCTGCAGAGGGAGAAATCTACTGTATGCAGGACTTGGGGGGTTCAAAATCTACTTTTCTTCCAAAACAAAAGTAAATTTTTCTTTGAAAATAAAAGAAATCTCAAATCACTTAATGCTTTCTTTTGACATTTTACGTGTTTAAATTGTTTTCTCATCTAGAATGTAACATGGTATTAAATAAACCACACGAGTTGTTTGAAAAGCAAAAATTGAAATACTGTATTTCATAGATATCAATCTGTCTGACAAATAATGAGTTTCTGCCACCTCTGTATTTCTTTCTGACTGATATGGGTTGTTGGGGAAGTTAGCCTGGCATTCTGCAGTTCAGAGATCATGGAAATGCATTTTCTGAAGAAAATATTGTCCCACTGACTTTTCTTTAGCTGGATACTTAACTGCAGACATTGGTTCTGAAATCAAATGTGCTTATAATCCACTGTAGAAGAAGAAAATTCAGTATAACACAAATATCACTGTTGTCATCTGTGACTGTTTTTCCTTTGTGATACCGAGTGTTGCAGGGCCAGACATTCAGCTACGTAAATCACTGCAGCTCATTGCCACTAAATGAGCTGCCATGATTTGCCCAGATGAAGATCATCCCTTAGATCTGATGTTGATAAAGCATCCTCACAAACATGAGCAGGAACCATTTGTGAAATGTTTCTGCTTTCAGGTTCAAAGATGAAGATAGCTTTCTCTCTTATTCATACAAAACACCCCATGCAGAGAATGCCTTGATTAAGCCTTAAATCAAAAGCTAAAGCATGTGAAACAAAGGAGCCTCATACACCTGTTAGGGGAAAAATGTAGGGTACTAAGTGAGTACCTATTTGCATTATACAGTATGTTCTCCAGCAGGAATAAAATAAACTGCAAGTCCATGGTCCATCAGCTTCTATATAGAAAGGAAAACATTCTTGTGTTCAAAATTGTGGAAATATCAATATTTCAAAAGGTAGTTTTACGGTTCATTCAAGCACTGATAAGAAATCATTACACTTTTTAAGAATATTGATGATTACAGAGAGGCATTTAATGGAGGGAAAGCCTTTTTTTGCAGTTCGCTAGTTTGTGCATGTCTAATTGACTCTTCAAGACTCTTTTGCATTAAACACTAAACACAGTTTTAACCAGATAATTTTTATACCAGTTATAAGCAAACATTTCCACCTTGTAGAAATTTACTTTCTATGTCTCCCCAATTAATACTGTCAAGTTCTAGACAGAGTTCAATGCAGGAAATACATGAAAAATCAGCACTTAAATCACCTATTTTTTCCTACGACAAAAGGCTACCCAAGGGGCTGATTTAGTAGATTACACATTAGATCTGGAATATGTAGGCCCCTGGACAAAGTGGGTTCACCTCTTTGTCTCTCAAGATAGGTCATGACAATTGTTTCTGTGGCAGCTGTTAGATGCTGCTTGTGTTATCTGGGCACTGGGAGTGGAACAAAAAGGGTGAAAAACAATGTGTAAAAACTCTACCAGCTCCAGCGGCACAAAGCAATGCAAAAGTACCCACTGACCTGCCTGAAAGATCCCTGTCTCCAGTGGGATTGTGTGGACACTTCCTCCTGAGGCTTCTCCCACTTAGCAGGCTATGGGCTATCCAGGGCAAGAAGAGGATTATGGTACAGCTGAAAGCACATGGATAGTTGTACATGTGGAAGGCAGTGTCTGGGCTCTGCAAAACAGTGTCATTAAACACGACCTCCAAGGCCATTGCAAACTTCTGTGGTACACAATCAACTATTAAGTCAATGAAATCATTTGTATCAAAGACATTGTGACACTGTCTGAACATGGGAATAGAAAATGAAAAGACAGCCCTGCATGTACATATGGTCATAGCCCAGTGCAGTGAGTGTTACTGCTTGGTTTGAAGCATACTGGACAAGCTTTAGAGCTTGTTATTTCTGCAAGAACTACAGGGGGGGAAATAACTGATGTATATTTCAGTAAAAAATACAAACACAACCGACAAATGTTTTGCAGTCAAAAATGACACTCTATGCAAAGCTCCTGTGATTACAGAGAAATGTTTCCACCTGTAAATATTTCCCATTTTTATTCATCTCGATTCTTGCCCCAGAAGACTGAAAGCAGAATTACAGGCCTCTGTGGAGATTTACTATTCTCACAATATTTCTAGGCTCCATTTTGCTGAACCAACAGATGTGGATCATTGGGATGACTCTGACAAGCACTACAAGCATTACAAGAACTTGTAGTTGCTTAGTGGCATCCAGAGCCTTTGGGGATTTACTCAACATTAGTGAGAAAAGCTGTTCCAGCCCTATCAGCTGGTGTGCACTAGTCCTCTTTGCTCCCAATTGGATCTGGAAGGCATCATTCACCCCCTGCTCCTACTGGGCCAGATGTGGCACAGCCAGGCAGAGGCAGCAGGGCACTACTCACAGCAGCTGGCTCTGCCTCCTCTCCAGCTTCCATGTGGACACGAATGCCTGGAGATCCCCTGCTGGTGGAGGCCTGGCTGTAGAGTCCATGGGGCCTGGTGCCACCTGGGGTAAACCACGTGGCACCCTACAGGCCATCAGGCACTTTTCAAAAAGATCCTGGAGTCCAAAACTAACATGGCATCATAGCCTGCCTATGCTGAGCTTTTGTCATATTTTTTTTTTCCAGTTCCTTATTACAACAGTATTATGTGAGATTGGATAATACACCAGGCATTTGTCCCCACATTTAGCTTGAATAAGTGCATTATCCAAGAGAAAAGAACACTGACCTGTATTTGACTTTTGTACTCTCTAAACTCTTTTAAATTTAAGCAGAAGCATTAACACCACCACCACCCCACACCCAAAAACCCCCCAAACCTCCCACCTCACCCCACCCCACCCAATCATAAATACCAAGAGAATTACTCCATCTGCAGTATTGTTACTCACTCTCTGGTTTCTACCAGGTGGTAGGCCAGGTTGCAGAAAGGTTCTCTGTAAACAGCAGTAAAGTTACTTTACTGACCTTCCAATTCCTCCTTAAAAAACTCTACTTGGCCTATTACAACAAAAAAAGAGATAGAGATGTTTAGAGAGCTGGCATGCTTAGGACTGCAGGCTTTGGGGTCCCATCAGAGCTGAGCACATTTCCTTGCCCCCCTGTCCTCTTCGAGTGCCGGCAGACAGCCGTCAGCTATTTGGGGCTCAGAGTTTCATGGTCAGTGCCAAGCACAAGCTGCTCCCTGTCCATAAACAGGTCCTACCTTAATATGAAAAGTGACTGGAAAGGTTTGGTGAACCAAGTGATGGATCCTTTTCTCTTGCAGTGCAAACTCATGACAGTGACACTAGGGAGTCTTCCCGAACCAGAAAAGGAGTTGGGCCCAAGTTTTCCAACATTTACACCACACATACACCATCCCCTATCTGCCAACTCTGCAGCTGCCACAGGCCGGCTTTAAATATCAAAGCCTGAAGAAGCTGAACTCCTTTGCATTGCTACTTAAACCACCTCTGGGATTGCTCAGATCTGGTGAAGCAGCATTCTACTGTTTTAGGCAGTGGAAGCCCCGGACCTAAGCAAAAGACCATGAATAGAGAAAACTAGATTTCTATTAATGTGCTGCATAAATTCTCAAGGCACCTCTTTACCAACAGATGAGGAGTATCCCTTTCTCCTGAAAAGCAAGATAAATGTGTCCATGTGCTGGGGGTGATCAGGAATTGCAGTCAGATTGCCTGTCCTCCTGGCTGGTTTTAGGCATATTTAGTTAGATTCTTACTCTGATTACACAGAAAAAACCAGCCCTTTCTCACTGATTGCTGATAATTTTTTTTAAAAAAATAGCCTCTTATCTTTCCACATAGTTGGTGTCTCCACAAGTGTCCATGTAAAGATTAGTGTTACCTATCACCAGCTGCAGAAATGATAAATGAAGATGTATCTCTACTTCATCTATCTGTAGCTGAATTAGAGTGTGTTGGTTGTTAAGAAAATGTAATGCCCTCATCAGGGGGTTTAATACCACCTAAAATTTTACCCAGATAATCCACATCAGGATTAGTGACACTGTGAATTAAGGATTTGGCAGCAATAAATATGGGTTACCCTCACAAAGGATCGTTATGTGAGAATGATCCCTAGACTTGCACCTCTGCCACATCTGCATAAAAAATGTCTTGCTGACAAAGTTGTGCAAAGAAGCCAATTCTTTCACACTCCAAAAAAAGTTCCAACCTTAATATATTCTTGTAGGAACTGCTGTGGGATATTGAGGCTATGTAAATCCATCAAGGGTTTTTCTTAACTTGCAGGTATTCACTGTCAGGAAATGCATGCCATACTCTGTTGGTTGTGGGTTGGGAAAAGCCCTTTTAGGGACATTTATCAGGGAAGTGAGCCAGATAAGTAGAAGTTTACTGCCTTATCCTGACTCAGTCAATCCTTGAGACAATGTTGTATTTTAGGAACATGACACTAGCATTGTGTTGCGAATTTTGGAAGAAAGGATTGACTTATTGTCTGCCTTTACCTCCTTTGTCCCAGAAGAGTTGTCCATATAAAAATAGGTTAAATATATTTACTCCCTCTTCAGCAATTCTTCATCTGCTGAGAGGCTGTTCTGCAGGCTTCAGACATCTCCTGCAAGGAGGTAAGGCCCCTCCATGTTTGCACAGCAGCAATATGCATGGGAGTCTGTTCAAAACTAGGATTCTGGAGGACACCAAGGGGGGTGGACACATATCTCCCATGACTCTCTGTTCAACAGCTTGGGTGTGACCATTCCGTACACTGAAGTGAGGCATTATTCTATTTTTGATACCTTAAAACCTGTACAAAGTGCAAGTTTTAGGCATAATATGCTGAAACTGAGAAAAGCAGGCACATTTAAATTTTACTCTGGCTAGTTCAGATAATCCCTGCAAAACAGGAGTACTGCCAACATTAATTTTTCATCCAGCTAACTCATATTGAACATATCATCACTAGTTACTTAAAACTGAATCTATTTTTAATAGAAAAATTGATACTGGAATATGAAACATGAAGTAACACATCATTGTTCTGCAAAAGACTAAGCTTTTAAAGATAGCATTGTAGTCTTGAAACAGACTGAGAAATGTAAAAGGTTATTTCCAACATTAAAAGTAATCTTCATGTTCACCAAAACCTAGATTATCTCCAAGCAGTAATTATTCCCTGACTGTAAATAGTCTTATTTTGATATTTGCTGTATGTTTACTATTCATCACAGCAGATTATCACAGGATTACTGCAACATATTTTTTCTTTCAGTAAAATCTTATTTTCAGGTAATCTGGACTTTTTTTTGTCCCCCTTCACAAAATCTGCTTTCATCAGCCTCCAGGACTGATTGGTAGCCAGTTACTTCAGTTTCCACATTATTATCCCTTCTTGCATTTTATACAGAGATATCTAAAACTCTTTTTTTTTTTTCTGTAGTGCAAAGCACAGTTTTAAAATTCATAACCACTGCATGTGTGTGCACGAAAGCAAGAACGGCTGCTTCTCTTTCATACTACAGGGCAAACAGCCAGACTTTAAAGGCTTCGTAATTAGGGACTTTACCAGATTGTAACAGAAGATGTATTTGCTTATTTTTGCTGTAAAGTCAATTATAAATATGCAAAATTCAAAGTGTGAGTGACCAGGCCACACTTAGCAGAAATAATAAGACTGCAGCCAATTAAAACAGAAAAAGGTTGAGTTCTCAGTTTTCTGCCCAGTGTGTTTCTGATGATGACACAACAACAGCTGTGAACTGCCAAAGTCATCCCAGAGAGGAGGCTCAGTCTAGCCCCTGCCAAAATGAAGGATTTTCCCTAAAAGCCAGACGTTCTTGCCACAATTTCCCACATAGAACTGACAAAATGGTTGCTCAGCATATGTGAATCCTTATACCACACAATAATTTCTTTATAAGAATATCAGTCCCTTGAAGACGCAGCTTAAACAGACAAGAGGACGAACAACTTTATAGCATTAAAATTCTAAAATTTGTGCTTTTCATCTTTGTAACAGGACTATCTGGCTATCTTTTCATTAATTGAACACTTGAAAACTGTAATTGAAACAGTATAAACATTTTTTTACTCTTCTTCTCATAATAAAATCATTACGTGAGAAACACTAAACTAGACATTTGACTTTATTGATCTTTTCATGGACTAACAGTACAGGGAGTCATTTTCTGCCTAGGCTAATTAATTGATAGACTAATTCATTGATCAGGTTCTCTATAGCATAGTTGGAATTGACAAACACTGAATCTTTTTCCATCAGTTGTATTAGTTTGCACCAATTACTTTGTCTGTTTCACTTAAGCAATTACGATAGCTCAAAAGCGACAATCAGGATCTCAGCTGGTGTAAATCAGGCTCTCTCTCCCCAAGTCAGAGAGCTGTGCAGTTTTACTCAGTTCGGGTTTTTGGCTTTTAAGATTTAACGGTGAGCTTTAAAACATCCAAAACAACAACAAGGATGTCTGAGGCAAAACTCTTCATGTTAGCTGAAATATGTTCATCATAGCAATGAATAGTAAACATGTTAAAGTCTTATGTACAGATGCATGAGTTTGCTCATAATTTATACACAGCCTTAGAATGTTATCAGGTGCAAAGTAAGGTAGCTGTAGATGCAAATAAGTATTTGGAGTCACATAAAAGTTAGATGCTCAATAGACTCACATTTTCCATACCTAGGTTATCTGTAAATCAGGTCCCTCTTCCAAGCAGCCACTGCGTTCCAGATATATGGAACACAGCCATTTCATTGCATGTGAAATCTCTGTTTAGACAGCTGTGATTTTTTGAAAATATTCAACTTACTGAAGGAGTTTTGGAGAATATAGTGGTTCATGCAGGGCTTTCTCACTTCTGGATCACTGCTGAAAGAATATCTGGATATGGACATTGCTGCTTCATCTGTTGAGCAGAGCCAACAAAGACACAGGATCACCAACATCACTGACAGCAAAAGAAAAAGAACCATATGGGAATTCAGTAATTTCTGTGAATTTTCAAAATAAAGTCTAAGTAAAAATAAGTAAATTGAACTGATTGTTCTCTGCATAGATTTTCCTTAACAAATTATTTTCCAGGTAACCCGGAGAGCCACCAAAGTACATGGATGTGACACAAGAAGGAGACACTGTGACAATTTTTCAGCTTATGATGAAGAAATTAGTTTCCTTTCAAAACCAGGCCATCTTTGTCAAGTTGGCCAGTGTTGAAAAATGTGAGTAGTTTTAAACTTTCCATTAATCTCTAGTCTGCTTCTCCTAGAGTATTATGGAAAAAGTGGGCCCACGTAGGAAGTAGTTCTTGTGCTTTGGATCTACCTCCCAGCTCTGAATAACTGAGAATTCATTGAATACAGGCAATAGCAGTTAGTCCCTTCTTTTAAAGTCTCCAATCACTTTTTCTTGTCTTTGCATGGAAAAAAAAAATTATATACTCTCCAGAGACACCAGCAATAGCAAGAAGAAATCATCAAGACTAAGAAAATTTTGCTGAGGCAGTTTGCACATACTGCTCTAAACCCAATTACTTCCTGTGCTTGACATACTCATGGAGGCTTCCTCTTTGATGCATGGTATAGGGTAAAATAAAGTGCACATTCTTCATTAAAATGGGTTTTAGTCCCTGGCATGATTAAAAAGAAACTCCTATGTGTGCCCTGTCAATGATATTTTCATTTGCCTCAAACCCACGTAGATGCCAATGTACAGGTCATACTTGTAATGTTTTTCCTTCACAAAGGGTGACCAGAGTACCACATCCATCTGTGTATGAACTCCATGGGGAAAAGAGGCATGTGCAGGCAAAAGTGGATATGGAGAATAGGCACAGTAAAGTATGATTCTCCTAAAAGAATGCTTTGTGCCCTTCACACAGCCAGAGCGAGCGATCTGCAACACACAATTCAATGACATGTAATTAAAATCAATAGAAAATTGACATTACAAACCCAAAACAAATTAAAGCACAAATTTAATCTCTGTTTCTCATTCTGGCATTTGAACTGGAGGATTTGCTATGAAAATATACTGTAAATAGGCTGCTATATATATACTGGGTATGTTTTAAGCAATCTTCTTTATGTTGTACAATTATCATTCCTTACCTGTGAAATGAGATGATCTACCATCTTCTTGGCTGATTTGCAGTATAGAGTAACCTGGCCTGACTCTGATCACATGCCAGTTTTACACAGATACCTTTATCATAGTGAGATTTTTTTTTTATGAGTGTCCTAACAATTGAACAACAAACAGCATAATTTCATGCAAGATCATGTCCTGTGGATCTAATGCCTCAGAACTTTGCAATTTTTCATAAAGAGTTGGAGAATATGCAAAAGCAGAATAAATCTACCCTCATATTTTTCTATTTTTGATATGCTATTATCTGTAGTTGTTATATATGCTACAGGGTAAACAAATTATTTTAAATGTTATTAAATGACAGTTTTCTTACCTAAATTCATGTTGTCGTGCCTCCGAACACAATATTGTCAAACATCTAAAACTGCAGAACATCCAGGCAAAAAAAAATGCTAATGGTGGTGTTTTTTTCCTGATGGAAATGTGATCAGCTCACAACTTCATGTGACCCAGTTGCACATTGCTCTTGTTTACATGTGGGATCAAGGGTCTTCCATTTAATACCCAGTTTATTTTTGACAGACTCCAGGACCTAAAATATATGAGGATGAGATGGCCTTTAGTAATCAGTGACTGGGTTCTCCAGTGACTCCTAAGGTCAGGATAGATAGACTGACCTTGGCATTGTTAACATCAATAGAACTGATCTCTGGTTCACCTCCCTGAGTTCTTCCAGACCAATGTTCCATCGCTGTTCCTCTTGGATGCAGTGAAGTCTTGAAGAGCTTCCAGCATTTTCAAACTGGTCTGTCTCACTTTGAGAACTACTGAAAATGATACCTTCACAGAGAGACAGTAAAGTCTGATTAATGTCAGATACAGCATTTTGCAAGAGTGACATTATTACCAGTAAGCATGTCTGTGCATTTCGAGCAAATCAACTGTGGTCTTTCATATACTACTTAAAAAATTTTTTAAAAACAATTAAACAAAACCAGATTTTTTTTTTCCACATTGAAATCATTCCATAACCAACAACTGATAGGACCCTGAGCAACTTGATCTAGTGGAGCAGGGGATTTTGAACTAGTTGATCTTTAAGGTCCCTTCCAACCCAAGTCATGCTATGGCTTAGTATCTGCAAACTAAAGATTGTTATTTCCCACTCCAATCACAATGAGCAGACACTTCTGTATTGTTCATGCTATGATCTCTTACCTCCTTTGAAACATCTGCTCTTGGCCCAGGTCAGAGCTAAGACATGGTTGATGTAGGGTGATTGTTTCTGTATTTCTAAGCCTTTGGCCACAAGGTCACCTCCTGCCGTGGACAGAAATGGCAAACCACCTGTGGCATCACACTTGCAAACTCATAGTCATTGAAATTGATCCTTGACAGTACCTGGACCACCCTACAGCAGATACTTGGATATACAGGACTGTGCTGCTGCTGCCACCAAAGAAACCGCTCCACTATATTGTGTTGGAGATACTTCTGGGGGACAGAAGCCAGCTCTGCTCTGCCCTCCTCCACCTCCTATGGGATGCAGGACTGGGCTGCTGCCTTGCCCCACACTCTTGTTCTTGAGGTGACAACATTCAAGTTTGCCAGCCTTGCTGAGGAGCTTTGAGCCAGCTTTGGCTGTCACACAGTGTCTGCAACTCGTCATTTAGCCCACGGCTGTAAAGTGCAATAGTCTAAGATCTAGAAAGTGTCCTACAGACATTAAGTCACTGGGTGACTTAGGTTATATCTAGTTATTCTGCTATGTCTTTGTTCAGGATGTCTACAGAGCAACCCCATTTTCATTCACAGAAGGAATGAAACCCTTTCCTCTTACCCCAAGGAAATCTTAGGGTCCAGCTTCATGTTCCTCAGTTACAATCAATGTGGTCAACAGAAACTTTTTTCCCCCCTTTTTTTTTCTTCTCTGCATAATTTCAAAATATTAAATTTTCCTACAAACCAACAATTACCTATAGAATCTGACATGAAATTCCAAACGTAATAATTTCCAATTCCTGATTACAAAGATTCATTACCAGTTGTTTCAGCAGAAATCACAGGCCACCAAAATCACCAAATGTATAAATCAATTATATCTCAACATATTACAGTCCACATGCTTCAAAATTATGCTCAGAAGCTGCCAGAAAAGCAACATGATTTGAATGTTTTGTTACTATTGCAGATTTCACCAGGAAAGTTCATTCTGTCTTCAGAGTGACAGTAAGAAACAATTACTGAAAAAGGTACACAGTTCTCTAATTTAATTTTCAATAGTTGATGTATGAAATAGGAAGTGTTGACCACAGTAGGTCACAGAAAAGTCATTTTAGTAGACTTCTACTCCACTCTGACAAGTAATACAGCGAACAAGGATGGTCCTACACAATGTCTGTTCATGCAAAGCTTGGTTTCTTATTATCGTTGAACACAGCAGAAATCTGCCTCCTCAGTCTGAGCAACTGTTTCTCAATCAATAATTAAGTAACTTTAAGGTCTAGATCTATACGAAGATATTGATATTTTCACTGAAAATGAATCAATATGAACAGGGTAAAGCATCTGAGTAAGCCTTTTTAATGGCAGTGTTTTGGCTGTGAGAAGTAAATTAATTGATTAAATGAATGACAAATATTGGACAACCAAAGTAAATCTTTTCACACTTTCACAAACCTTTTAAGTAACTAGTTTAAATTCTTTTCTTTGTTTCCATCTTTTTTCCAACTTTGTATCATTTTAATAGAATTTACAGGCCTTCCTGTGAGTATGTAATGCAAGTTATGTCTTTTTAAATTTTACATTAATAAGTAGAAGTCAGATGAATTGTAGCAATGGAGAAGAGCAAGCTGAGACTTATGGAAGGAAGGGCAAGTTCTGGATGATAGACTGTAAGGGATCCTGCTGAAAAGACTGCAGTGAGAGAAAGGAGATCTATTGGAAGACTGTAACGGAAAAATCTAGTGAGAGATGGGAAGTCGTAAGGGATGGGTAAACACATTCTCACCTTTGGTTTGGTGGACAAGAAGTAGTTCTGGATTGGTCCTTTCTACCATCTTCTTAAAAATCATATTTGCAGGAAGTCCAAAGTAGTAGAACAGTACACAGGATGAAACTTTCTAGCAGTTCCCACAGAGATGCCTCTATTTACCCACCTCTCAGCTTGCTCCCACAGGCACCCTGACGTGACCAGAGTATGGCCTTGTGCAAAGGCTGGGCTCCAGTGCGAAACCAGAAGTGCCCCATCTTCCGTGGGTGAATTTGCAGCAGCTTGCTGCAGGCTTGGCCTTAAGGCTGAGCCCACGAAAGCACTGATTCTCTCCCAAGCTCTGACACCTTTACAGCTCTCTCTACAAACAACAGCAGAAGCTTCTGGCCAGCAAACCCACTCCAGTGATTCACATGCCACAATAAAGCTCCAGAAAGCACTGGGCCTCCAGGGCTGACTCTGCCTCTAGAGCTTGATGACAGTGAGCATTTTGCAGCTTCTTGAAAAGGACTGTGTCTGGAGGGCCACAAGTTGGAAAAACTCCCCAGCAGTGGGAAAACCACTGCAGTTTGTCAGTGAGATCACTGAGGCTGGGAGAGTCTTTTCATGCCACTGAAAACAGAAAGGCAGCAAGGGGCAATAGTGAAGAGATCAGGAGAGACAAAAGTGACTCCTTTCTTCCACTCACAATTCTATCTCATGTTCTGAGCTAACCAATTCAGTTCAAAGCAATCCTATTTTAATTGCTGGAAACAGGTACAGTATAGCCTCATCCAGGGCCATCCCAAGAATGAGAAGGGAATAGAAACCAAAGTTAGGGAACCACTGTTCAGGTATGTTTGCTGTGCAAAGGGAGGGGAGAAATTCAAATGGGTAAGTGGGACAGCAGAGATGTCTTTATTTCTCCATACATCTTTCTAGTGACAGTGAACTTCCCTCATTTCCCTAGCCTTTCTTTTTCCATCTTTGTTCCTTTTACCCTTTTCTCTGTTTTATATGAGTTCATAGTTTTTTACCATTAAACAATTATTTCTTTAATTGTAAAGAAGCAGGTCAAAGCCTTGCATTGGCTCTTTGTATGCAGCTATCAAGTAGCAGCTTGATTATTGGGCTGGTCATAGAATAATTCTTCACTGCCCCCTAGATCCTGCAAGCTATTGTTGGGACTTCAATTTTCTGAAAGTATTTTTGAGTTGGGTGTCTTTTTCATTATTATTTTTATTAAATGGACAAACATTCTCATCTGTAAAGGTTGAAACTCCACTTTTTCCATCTGTCTCTGCCTTTTTTGAAATTGTATGTCCCCTGTGGTGTTAAGATCACTGTGCAGAACACTGTGGTGTTCACTTATGTACTGGTAAGGAAAAAAGAAAACCAAGAAATGTAAAGAATGAATGTGTGACAGAATGGAAAATATTGAACTACAATAATTATCTCTAAACTGCACAAAGAAGTTGCATGATACAGGCAGACCCCATTCATAAATAAATATTAATCTGCCTTGCATTTAAAATTGAAAATTAATGTTGGAGAGGGCACACAATCCACTTCTCAGTGTAAAAATGTTTTCCCCTTTCTTTTTTTAATCAGCATTCAGCACTTTGAAATCACATGTCCCATTTTAAGCACTTAAGATGTGACTGGTTTGGTTATTTTTAAGAAAATCCCATTTAATATTTATACAACAAAATTTGATGATTCCTGATGTGTTTCAGTTTTAATCAGAATCTAGTATCATGATTCTAGTAAAAATGTGTGCCTTTGTAGCTGTTCAACATGGCACCAAAAATGTCTAGCAGAGCAGATAGATATGACTTCCCTATCCCCAAAATGGTAAAAGTCACATTGCCTGACACCGATAGAACTTTGTTATTCTTAGAGCACAACCTATGAACTAATTAGCCAACATTTACACCTCCCCAGATTGGTGGGAATATTATTTCATGGACATCCAGATCTACAAAAGCAGCAGGAAATAAAATAAAAATCAAAGCAGAAAGCAGTGGGAGAAAATCTAGATGAAACATGAGATGTTACCTCTTGATCCACGGTAGGGACATTTTGTCTTGCACAAGGTCTGTTCCCACCCTATGCATGCATCCAGGTAGGGCAGGTGTGAGTCCCTTTCTACCCATTTCTTCACAGCACCTCAGCCTCCAGCTGCAATGCTGAATTTAGACAGCAGGCATGTTAAGTGCAGCTTAGGTCCCCTTGCATTTTGACTTTCCTAAATCTATTTATGCTCACTCAGTAATATACGACACGAAGGGATTCTCCTGCGCTTGAGAGCAAGACCCTGTGCTGCACCTTTGCTCTACCACCTGGGCAGTCCCCATCTCATTTTGGCTGCTGCTGAAGGCCAGTGCACATTTGCAAATCTCTGCACAGCCACTGGTCTGGAAACACAGATATCACTCCCTCTTGCTCTCTACAGCTGGGCCAAGCAGCTGAAGTTGTTGGGGCAGCCAAAAGCACAGGGGCAGTTTGCTGAGTACTTGCAACAGCAGCAGTTATCACCAGTAGAAATTGTACTGGTGACATATCTTGGTGCCTTGGTATGAGCAAAATGTGGAACTCCTCCAAGCATACCTTCTCAGCTCAGCAGGCCATAGATGTGGCAAGAAGTCCTTCTAATGTGCTCCACTCTGGTGAGACAGCCCTGCCATCCCTGCTGAACCCTAAGGGCAACCTGAGCCCAGCCTGAGTTCAGAGAGTTTTAACATCCCATCTCCTCTCTGCAGCAGGGAACAACTGCACTCTCCCAGGGATCATCTCTGGCCCTGGCACAGCAGTGGCAGCTAAAATGCTGGATGGAGGCTGAACAGGATGTGCTGGATGGTGCTCCAACAAGAGGTTTGCTTCTAAGCAGGGCGAGCTGTGACATGACATGAGATATGGTGAAGGGCAGTTGGATCCCCTTGCTGTCACAAATCAGCAAGAAAGAAGGAGTAGGAGTGGATGTAAAAAATACATTGAGGGGCATGAAAGAAAAAGTATTGCCCTGGATTGTATCTGTATGTTCATAGACCTGCCTCCATGGGGGATTTCTGGTCATCTCAGTTACAGCCTTCTCAGCTATATGCAGATCTTTCTCACCACCTGTCCCCCATCCTGTGTGTGAACAAATGTGAATGACAAATGAATTATCTGGTCGTTTTTCCTGTTCTTCTTTGTGGAGAACAGAAAATAGCATAGTATGAGTGAAAAACAATTTTAATAGTTCCTGTAAAATTCATGAAACCAATGCTTCTTCATTGTACTTCAAACACAGTTCTCAGAGTTTATAAACAGCTTTTGTTTTTAGTCAAATGAAATATTGTGCAGCAATACTTTAACTCTCTTTTGCCAGATTATCAGTTATTTCAAGCAAGTGTTAAAATCTCCATCACTGACAAAATGAATTATGGTTTGTTTGTCAAACTTGTATCAACATGCCCATCAAGCTGAGCTGGAAAAGACTCTTTAACAGTGCAGCACAGGTGCTACTGTTTGTGATTGTAAATGCACCTGAATCTAAATTTTGCAGCTATAGGGATCTCTTGCTCTGCAAGAGGATTTTATTTTCAGACAGACTTTCAAAATGGTTTGCCACATTAGAGTATATTTTTAGTCCTTTCTTCTAAGTTCTGTTAATTAGTAAGTCTGATTCTCCCAGACATTACTTCTACTTCATTTGATAAATGTGAATCATAAGGTTTTTTTGTCTATTCTCATTTATGTGGCTTTCAAAATAGTCAATTACAGCTACATAATAAAGGCTGGAATACAATAAGTACAGTTCATCCTGTTTGGGGGAAATAAGGTGGTTAATTTATCCCTTCAGGTTGCTTTGGGCCTCATTCTGTGACAAGAACAAGTTTCCTCCATTATTTGTCAATATGCAATGAGATACTGACAGAAAGTCCTGACACAATAATAATTTCACAAAGTATTTGGGAGAACTATAGTGACCACTCACACATATATTCTGCTTTGTAAGCAATTCAGGCTCATTCCTTTATAGGGTGTGGCTGTTGCTTCAGATGTGGGAAGAGTATTCCAGAAAGAGAGTTCTGCCTATAAATGAGAAAGAGCAAATTTCAGTAAGATCACTTACACAAATTGGTGTTAATACTTGCTATAAGAATGTACTTACTTTCAATAGTCTGTAATGGGGGAAAGAAAAGCAGCATTAAGATGTCTTATACAGAGAGAGACATCAAAATCTGCCCAGTTCATTTCTGTCTAACCTAAAGAAATGGACAAGATAATATATCACATAAATTTTACTGATGAATGTCAAGACTTTGATACAACGCAAACCCATAGAACACACTGTAAACAACATCAATCTTCCTAAAGGGAATGCTGAGACAAAAATAGTATTACCATATCCAAGGATAGAGACAGTATATGTGCTTAGTAACATAGAAGAGCCATCCCTACACAATTTTAGTGGGGAATCAAAACTTTCTTAACCCCCTTTTTTTTTTTTTTTCCCAGGGTCCCTAAAGGAAATAAATTCATCATTTATACACCCAAATAGTATTTGGTGAGAGAGAGTGCACTGGCAATCTGGAGAAAAAGGAAGACTGTTTGGGATGGAAGCTGACCTGAGAGGGAGCTGCACATGACCAGTGCCTCTCAGGGCAAAAACACCTCAGCCATACCCAGGGCAAAGTCTCCACCAACCACCACTGGCAAACTTCATATTCTCCATTCTCTTTTGTCTCATGGCTCTAACCAATAAATCGGATCAGGCAGAGACACTGTTCCTGAAATCACAAGTGACTCTTCCTAATACCTAATTTAAACCTACTTTCTTTCAGTTTAAAACCATTCCTCCTGGTCCTGTCACTACATGTTCTTGCAAAAAGTTCCTCTCCATCTTTCCTGTAGGGCTCCTTCAGGTACTGGAAGGCCAGAACTGGTCACTCCAAAGCCACCTCTTTTTCGGGCTGAACAATCCCAATTCTCTCAGCCTTTCCTTGTAGGAGAGGTGCTCTGGCCCTCAAACCATCTTAGTGGCCTCCTCTGGACTCACTCTAACAGCTCGATGTCCTCCCTGTGCAGGGGATCCCAGAGCTCAGGAGGGGTTTCACCAGAGCAGGGGGGCAGAACCCCAGCCTCACCTGCTGCCCACGGTGCTCTGGATGCAGTCCAGGACTCGGGTGGTTTCTGGGCTGTCACTGCACATTTCTGGGTTGTTTCCAGCCTCTTGTCCACCTTGAGTCCTTCTCAGCAGGGCTGCTCTCTCTGTTTATCTCCCATCCTGTGCTCTCACCAGGGGCTGGTGCAGTGCCTTGAACTTGCTCTTGCTAAACCCTGTGAGATTCCCACAGACTCACCTCTCAGGCTTGTCCAGGGCCCTCTGGATGTCATCCCGTCCTTCAGGTGTGTCATTAGCACCACTCAGCTTGGTGTCACCTGTGAATTCCTGGAAGGTGCACTCGATCCCTGTCTGTTCAGTAGTGAAGATGTTAAATAGCACAGGTCCCAGTGCTAGCCCCTGAGGGACACCACTTGTTACTGATGTCCATTAGGACTCTGAGCCATTGACCACGACCCTCTGGATGTGACTGCAGTACTCTCTGGAAATTTGCTTACAGAGAACTGTTGAAGAGTCTTGGACCTAAATGTAACCCTTTTAACAGAAACCTGTGGAATATAAAGAAATACAAACATTAAAGTCAGAGAAAAAAAAGTTATGTTGCCCATGAGAAAAGAGTGACTTGGGAATACCAATCCACCATTAAATTATTTCTGAGCTTATTTGTAATCATAACATGGCCCAGACATAAAAATATTTCCCCTTTTCAAACAAATGAAGGACACACCTCACTGTGGTAGACCTTGACAGGGGTTTTATTTCATCTAGCTTACCTGGTACCTCCTTGCTTCTTTCGTGTGTGAAACTCCCACCAATGTGGAATATGGAATGACAAAGTGATTTACTTGGGAAAGTATAAGATGGGAATTTACCAGAAGTTTTGAAATAAACCAAGCTCTTCCTTAGAAGATAGAACACAGAAGAGAGGTGTTTATTTGGAAAAGTAAAGTCAGGAGCATTAAAAAACTTTTCCCTTATTTTAAGATTGCAGACAGTTTTGTAATTATAGACTGTTCATAGTCTCCAGATGTTCTCAAAGACTTTGTTTTGCTTCTCCCATCTGTGTGGGCTCTGGTCTTGACGTCTTTTGGAAACAAGGGCAAAACTTTTTCTATATTTTAGCAGAGCAGAATTTGTGCACAGCTTTTACACCAACCTTTCTGAGATAAAACTTCTACTAAACCTCTACACCTGCAAACAGGAAATTCTGCTTTTCAAATGTATTAAATCCAGCTCTGAGTTTGTGGCCCAGATTTGAGACTAACATGCTATTTGATTTCCCTTAACATGACTAGACCCATGAAGTGTGCATGCGTGTCCATGTGTCCCCTCTTGTACCCATTTCTATTGCATTTCACATTTCTGTCAATATAGCCTCCAATATTTGAATCCACTGATAGAACAGATGCAGTAATTGCAAACAGCTGTAAAGTATTACTCATCTTGCTAATCAAAATGACTTTCTGCTAAATAAACCATGAAAAAAGCTTTTCCACCATCAGTGAAGTGGAGTGGAAATGATACAGACTGTAAAGAGTCCACCATGGAAGTAAAATCAACAGATCAAGTGTTCCTACAACAATGATTCTACGTGTTAATGCACATTTCCAAAATTGTTATAGAAATTTCTCTATGTTTAGGAAAATGAATTTGTGTAACAACACAAATGTTCCTCCAGGTATTTTACATGATACTACCAGATACAGAGAGCCTTGAAGAACTGTATTACGGTTTCTCAAGATTCATAATCCAAGGGGAGATAATTGCCCCATATCATTTTGCTAGATGTTCATTACATGTAATACTATCTTATTCAAAAAAATCCCCAAAACTCAGAGTGCTATCAAACACATCAAACATGACAAAGGGACCATTTCTGAGCTTACGGGAAGCATGGAAGAGGCTGGTTTGAGGAAAAAAGCAATTCCTAAGTAAAAGTCATGACTGAGAACTTCAGTCTTTCATTAGTCGGTCCCCTAATGAAAAAGCTCCTTTTCTAGCTCATTGTGCTTCAGTTATCCTATTTTCTAAGTCATATTCTTTAATTCTTAAAAATGCTATTAGAAAAGATATCATCTCTGGTTATATACTCTTCCTCTATTCCCTTATGCCACTTAAGCACTTCTTGCTGTGGGCCACTCCAGTATAAAACACTCCAGAGGAAACAACTTAGCCCTGAGTTATTTCTCTCACTTCTTTGGGTCACACTGAATTAGGAAGTAAGCAATCTTCTCCCACAGCTTTCTGGTACCATAAATGATTTGCTGGGAACCTCAGCTCTTCTATTATGAAATGTAACTAGAAGTTAAAAGGCATATAAATTACAGATGTGCTAATTTTGTGAAGCATGATGAACTTCCTACTACCAAGTTTATATATCTGCAGAGAGGGGAAGAAGAGGGAAGAGTAAATGAGATACATATCTGATTATAACACAGGACTAAAAAGAGTAAATCTACTTCCCCTCTGAAATACTTAATGTTCTCCAGCATTGGATGCAGTCTCCACCAAAGGAACTCAGCAAGTTCTTTAGATCAGCTGCCTTTCTGTCCCATTTTTTCCTGGTTTGCCTTCAATTTTTTCTACTCTCACAGTCATCTATACACAGTCAGTGCCATGGCTGCAGCAGCATGACCTGGTCACATCCAAGAAACCCCAGGAGCTCTGTGCAGCTACAAACCACAGCATCTCTGCCACAGACAAAAGAGATTACAACAAGGGAGCCCGAGGTCACTGTCCAGGCTAACATAGTCTACGGGGTGACATAATCCTTGCTATTAAAAGGGTTGCTGTAAGATTATGATAAAATAAGGGATTTCTCCCATGATAATCCACTTCTTGAGGATGAGAGAAAGCATCAGAAGAATTGCTTAGAAAGTCTTGACCAAATCACTCTGATACATTAATTTATCCCTCTTGCTCTGCCCACTTTCCACACAGCTGCTTGATTTTTGAGCAAGGAATGAAAATGGAGAAACGGGTAGTGTTTTATTAAAAGCTGCATCCTTCTCATAAAGAACATAGTGTACAGAGGTCATTAAGGTGTGTCAGAAGCAGTGGACGAGGCTCAGACACCTTCACATTTTCAGCTCCTCTCCAAGCCTTGGTAGCATCATGCACAGTTTTCACTTACCCATCGACATTTCCACCCTACTTGCAGTGGCACCAGTTGCAGTTTTCACAGCTAATGAGTGCATCTTCCCACAGTCACTGGTAGCAGCAGTATGCCTGTTTCACAAATAAACAGAAGGCTACAAAGGCCTTTCTGGATGAGTGAACTGCATTGTAGTCATCACACAATCCCTCTCAAAGAACTGAAGCTGTACCTTAAATACATTAACTGTGCTTACCTTTGATACCCCAACTGGAGGTGCTCCCAGAGACAACATTACTGCTCAGTCAGAAGCATCCTTCCCATTCCAACCCTACAATTATCCATTCTTTCTTTAGTCTAAGGCAACAAGACTTAGAATCATATGGCTTATTTTTGCAGGCAGCAATGCAGCAGAGCCAGGCCCAAATCTCAGCCTCTCAAGAAGAAGCAGGTTTCAGAGCTTTTTATTATCTGCCCTCACGCAGATTTTCAAGAAAGCCACGCACAACTCTCAAATGTCAGCACAGTTTCTAAGTCAATATGCAGCAGTGTGGGGTAGACAATTTTTTTTACCAATTCCTCTCCATCTACGACTCTCAAAATAGGCATGATGGCCCTTTCCTTTCTCTGCCCATTAAATTATTCATCTTTTACTCTGCTGCCTATAAGTTGACTCCCATTGTTCTGAAAAAAATTTGGAAATTCCATTTCTCACTTCTTACAGCTCCTTTCATGGTTATATCCCCATCACAGGCCAAATCCAGCAATTTCCTCTCTCAGAGTTTGAGTTCTCCTACTAGAAGTTTTCAAGATGTAACATCCACCTTAAAGTGTGAGGACTGAATGAATGAACTCCGACCACGGGGAAGTGTGAGATAATAGTTCTGAGACAAGCTAAAAAGCAGGAGTGGAACTTGTTCCTGTGGTAGAAATGGGGAGCAGCAAAAGGAAAGGAATTTCTGGGGAAATATTTCCTTTGGGGAAAAAAACCCTGAAAGCTATAACACAAAGTACTTTTGTCTCTTCTAACTGACTTACTCTTTTGTCTCTCTCTTATAGAGAGCCCAAAACAGATTGAAAGAAATACAGGGATGGTCAGAGTAAGACTGTGGTGGTCTTCATTTAGGAAGACCTCCCCTACTGTGGAAAAAAAAACCTGAGAGCCTCCCTGAACTGAAGAAGCATCAAACCCTACACATTGCCAGCGCGGCACCCAAGAAAAAAAGATTACACAATATGCCCTTGACAGTCCATTAGCAATATTTGTGCTCGTTACCAGTGAGACGTATTTCACGTGAAAGAGCCATTTGGGCAGAAGGGGCACTTGAGGCAATTAAGAATGTATTTACATTTTATAGAGCCATTGATGCCCTTATGTCCAAGGAACCCATATTAAAAGTGTGCTCAGGGTATTTTCCTATCAATAAATATTAAAATGGTTAATCTGCACTTGGTCTGCTAGCTGCCTGCCATGGCTGCAAGCTGTTAGCAAGCAGTAAAAAGCAGACAAAAGAATGTGTCAGACCAGAAACCAATCTTTCAATTTATTTGTTTTATCTGGGTAAGTTTCCATTTATTATGTGTTACTCTCTCTTATTTTTATGAATGAACTAGAGAATCCAAAAAATTGAAAAAGTCTCAAAACTGTAAGAAATAAAATGGGCTCTTGATTTAAATCCACTCTTAATAAAAAAATTTAAAAAAAAAAGGCAAAAAAAGCTTGGAGTGATCTTTTATTCATTCAGTTCTCAAACATTTCCCTATCCTGAAATCATTTTTAAGTGCAAAACAGATCCATTTATTTAAGTTCTGATGGTGCCTATTCTTACTCTGGGTCGCCCCAGAGTGTTCTTGCTAGACACAAGCCCAGGAACAATAAACAGCAATCTAAACTCATCACGAAATCACCTTAAGAAATGCAGAAAGTAACAGGAATTAATCCGCTGAACAGGCAGACTCTTCCATTGCAACTCTTGTTATTTAGACAAGTGCAGCTAATATACATAATGTAGCCATAAATAATTAAGTAAAATAAATTACAGCCCAACAAAGTCCACATTAAACAAGACAGGCCTCTCTGAAAGTCATGCGGGACTTACAATGGGAAGATCAGAGTAAAAAATGAAAGAGCATGGTTCACATGATCTGTCTGTTGCTCTAATTTTTAAAGATGATACCTAATCGTTGTAGAATTTCTTGCCTAAGAGAGCTGGACCATGCTAGAGCTGCTCTGAGTCATAAAAGAGCATGAAAATGAAAAATGATAGAGAAATGAGCATGTACATTTTGCATCGTGCTCATGTGGTAACTCTTACTGTCATGACTCACAAACCCAACAGAAAGAAGGAACTCCACCTAGAGCTGTAAATTCTGGTCAGCTCAATTATTTCACATGTTGCAGCCTGACTTAAGTTATTCAGAGCAGAGAAAGGCAGATCCCTGATGTACCCTTCCATACTGCTGGACAGGGTGAAAATAATAAATTGGTCATTGGGAAACACAGGATGTTTCCTGGACAAGAAACAGCATATTTCATGTTCTTCTCTCATAGCTGCCTCTTGATGGCAGTAAATGGTTTTGCCATAGCTGTCATACCTCAGCAAAAAGTCCTGCAAGCAAAGGTGAGTCTATTTCCACTCCCTTTGACATCACCTTTCTTCCATGGCAGCTGATGTCTCACACCCTCCTGGCTCACAAGGTGCCACAAACAGCTCCATAATTTGTCGGTTTTTAAAGACTACTGGGAGCCTTTTGCTGAAAACCATCAGGTGACATTGACCTAGACCTACTGGCAAGTCAATAGTAAGGAAATCATTCTGTTTTCCCCAGAAAATTACACTGGGTCCCAGGAGTGGAGGTGTGGCATTTCCAGTACATCAGAGTGCCTTTCAGGAGAATCACATAAGGTTTTGATGTTGCTGACTGTCTGCTTCTCCCCCAAGCACTTGATAATCTTAAAAGAAAGGAAAAAAAAAGAAAAAAAAAAGAAAGAAAGAAAAAAGAAGGTGCCTTTTGATGCTCCCACTTCTATTAAAAGAACTCAGCAACATCTCCATTTCTCTGTCCAGAATAGGCTTTGTGGCCAATGGAGTGGAGGAGTCAATGTTAGAGGCCTTCTCCTTCTCCACAGAAAGATCATATTCTCACATCCTATAGGTTTGGGTTTTTTCCTTTTGATTAGTCTGTTGTAAAGAGGCTATGGCTTGATCCCCAGAAGTGCAGCTCTTGCTGAGGTCAGGACCTCTGAACATGTGAGCCTTGATATCTCAGTCTTGAAAAGGAATAATGATTAACCAACTGCCTTCTAAACATAGAAACCATCACCCAAAAGTAGAGTTATGGTGCTCGCTTGGACTGCTGCCCAGCTTATTTCCTGGCTGGTTGGAGAGAACAACACAATTTGCACAATGAACATGGTGCTTTGGGAAGATTTGCAGTCCAAGTAAATGATCTTGCATAAGTAACAAATGTCTGTCTGATGATAATTCAGAACTGCACTGGGCCCATCAGCTGCAGCCAACAGTGAGAGGCAATATGGAGCTAACTCAATCCTAGCAAAAGGATGGAACAACATTTCTGAACACATATTCAGTGTTACCTATTTTGGACAGATACTAAGAAAATTTTCTTTATGTATCTAACACTTTTGCTGATCAGCAAGGTTGCATGGATGCACAGGAACCTGCCTTCCTCAAGTAAAAATCCTGGCACCTGCCTCCTGAAGTGCTGCCCACTCTGGGGCAGTGGGTGGTAGGAAAGCATTCCATATTACACACATATACTACTTGCATCAAGAGTCCTGCACTTGGGGTTAAAGGAGGAATTTCCCCAAAGTTTAACTGAAGGACTCCTTCAGGACTCTGTGCCCACTGCTTGCACCAAGCACGGCTGGATCAATCCCCTGCCCAGAGCTATACAGCTCATGACACTGGATACAGCAAATTAGTAACTGTTATGGAACAGCTAAAAAACAGTTATTCTGAAAGCTGGAGACTAATTATTTGTCAAGGGGTAGTGATGAACAGGAGCTGAAGCTATCAGATGGAATGAATTCAGATTGGGAGAGGACTAGGGTGAGTGAGCTATTTCCAGAAAGGATATCTGGATACAGGAATAACTCCTGCTATAGATTCTGAAACTTTTTGTTATTCTATCTAATAATTCATATAATGGCATGGGTGAAGATGCTTACAGAATGTATATTTCTAGGTACAGTAAAACTGCCAGGCTATCTGCCAGAATTTATTTCTGATTTGTTTTGAGGTTCAAGAAAACCTACCAGCCGAAGATTCAAGACGTAGCTCTGTCAAAAGAGATTTACATTACCCCTAAGCATTTCAATTATACACATCAGGCAGAACTGTAAATTGTAAGATATGCATAGATAAATCAGATAATATGTGGCAAATAAGGCGTATAGCAGCAACATTAGCTTGCATATTAAAATCTTAAAAAGCAGATGCAATTAATAGACAAGACAAAGAAATAAATATCTTGTGAACCTTTCAAAAGGCCAACCACATTATTTTAATATTGTTTAACAGTAACACTTAATAAAGGGAACATCATGATTGTGTGAACTAAATTTTCAGTCATAATGAATGCTACAAACTTAACCTCCCAAGTTTAAATAGGGTACAATGCCTTGGGAGAGATGCAAGAGAAATTATTTGATAAAGGTGACGGTTTTTCACACCTGAAAATAATGTTTTTCTACCAGGCTCTCTTGATCAACAGTCTGTAGCCACACATTAAAGATAAAATCTCAAGACTTACGGTGTATACTTGTCACTACTTGCATAACTTAGTAGGGAGAGAGGATCACAGAGATTTTGAACATAATTTCCTACACTACAGGCGATTAAATAAACTACGTTTGAAGAAGGCAAGAAGCAACTCTGTCCCCTGGATAGCAGAAAGTAAACTTCAACCAGTTTATTCAAGAAGTATAGTCTTGTCTCCTACAAAATTTAGGCATGAGCATCCTATGCAGCAAGGATGTGTATTTGATTTAAACAATTAATTGCACAGGAGTGGATTTCTGTTACGGCTTTCCTGGCACAAACTAAAATCATTACATAAATCAGCTGGAGAGTGGCAATTTTACCTATATAAAGATTGATCGAACATTCACAGCTAGAGTTTGTTCTGTTCCCCATACTCATCAATATAGAAGCAGCTGTGATCTGAAAGCTTTTCTGGGGTAAAAGGCAACACTAAAGAGCATGCTGGAAGAAAACAATCACCATATCAGAGCTATTCCCCAGATCATTGTTCTGTGCTGCAGCTCAGATGAACATTCTTCATCTATCATGCTTTCTCTGATTGCTATTCATTTCCTTATTTAATGAATAGTGTAATGAATGCAACATACTTAAAGATGCATTGAGGTTATTTTTTTTAATTGTATATTTACCACTATACATCCTGAGAGGGAACATTAGCAGCTCTAATAAGTTATGATCTCTTGTTACCATGATAAATGTGTATTCAGTGATAGATTTAATGTGAAACCCAGTGTATATAACTCACCAACAAACCTAAATCATGTATCATTTATTTGAAAACTGTCACCTTTTTCTAACAGATAGGAAGTATTTTCCCAGTGTCTGTTGCTTATTACACTCTGCTTGTCAGAGGGACTCTGACATGCCAGCATTTCCTATAACAAAAGAAAAATATAGTCATATCCAAAATGTACCCAAAGAGGGAGTATCTTTGTTGGCTTCAGTGGTCATTAATGAAGACAATCAGATTGAATAAAGTCAAAGCATTTGCCACCTTTTAATGATTAAACTGGTTTCTTTTATATACATATATTCTCATGTTAAAGCCCTGAATCCTATGCTGGTAAGTATGGGGTCAAGGGCACTGGTCCTGCTGTAAGTGGCATGTAAGGACTTGTTTTGAGCAGTCAGTGGTATTTAGAGATTGTCTGGTTTCTAATCTGAAAAAAGCTCTCCATAATACTGAAGGAATGGACAAGAAGTTTTATCCAGACAAAGAAATTTTCTGTTTGGATTATGTAGAACAGTTATTTTTCATATGATTCTTGTATTTTCTTTTGTTTTCAGTTGTTTTTAGTTTCTTTTAGTTTAGTTTTTTAAAGCCTGTACTTGAAAATTTGTTTAAAAAAAGCTTTCCAACACTGGAATTTTTAATTCCAAGGATATTGAAACAAAAATATTTTATTATTACCCTTACCCAATTTTAATACTCATTCACATTTTTTTTCCTCATGTAAGATTTTGATTTGGCAGCTATTTTCCAAAGAAACAGTAAGGGGGGGGGGGGGGGTGGGGAATGTGCCCTGATTTATCATAGATATCAGCATGCCATTGAACCCTTTTCCAAAGGGGCTGGCTTCCTTAAAGGAACAGAAACTGGGACACTGGGGATTCTCCTGCCCATTTCACTGATAAAGCATAGGTGATATATTTACTTTAAGATCTGGATCCCTCTCGTAAGATCACTTAAGCCCCCTGACAAGCTTGTTCACTGGAGGTACAAAAGGGTGAACTGTCTGAAGCTGACCCAGAGTTTAGGCTGGTACAGGTGTCTTTCTTGCTGAACATCTGCTCGTGAGCACCATACAGCTGCCACAGCCACACCGCAACTGGAAACACGAGGAATTCCAGGGAGCAACAAACCTGGAGTGGTATTGCATTACCTAGACCTGCCATACCAGTCCTACACCCTACTCTTTGTGTCCCTCTGCGCTGTAGGAGACAGTGTAGAACACCCACTGCCTCTCTGCTCTAGCAGCAGCGTGGAAGAAGGGCTGGAAATGGATCTCTACACGTTAGGGTTTCAACTCCTGTCCACTGAATTGCTGGAGCCACACTGCCCTGTGCCTGGAGGGTCTTTGGAGAGGTGTGTGTGAGGGAGGTAGCTGGGCTGGTTGGTGCTTCTGCCATCTGTTCCCAGAGAGCAGATTATTTCCTTCCCCGAACAACTAGCATTAGGAAGAAGTTCTGTGGCATGCAGAAAGGGATGACCCCTGATTCTCTTAAGTTCACTCCTAGTGAACTTAAAAAGAGAAAATAATGACAGAGTTAACAGAATTGTGCTTTAAATTCAGTCTTCAGTGCTTCCTCTCCCAGTGCCTCTGTGTGTCAGACCCACACTGTCTTGCCCAACAAATGTGTTAATAGTCCCTGTCCAAGACAGTCAATGCTAGACATACTCCCAATTTAGACCAAGACTTAGATTACCAGGACATTTAATTTCCTTCTATAAATGATAGTTAGTTCTTTCAGTCATTTTTAGCTCTTCAAGTGAAAGAAATAATGAGCCTAAGAGCAGGTTCTATGTCTAGTCCTGCGGGCTTGACTCCAGCAGAGTTCCCACTGTCCTCCATGACTGGAGGCTTGTTGTGCACGTTAGACCTTCAGAATCTGGATCAGCACACACAAGAATGTGCAAAACTGGTACAATGTGCCAGTTGATCACAAGAGGTGGATCAGAGCTATTTCAGTCATTAAGGAACGGGAGCTGCCCTATTTTAATGCTTGTTATAAGCACTATTTAAGCACTATTTTTACATCTCAGATTCTGGATTAGATATGTCTGAAAAATATAATTTTCAATCAGTGTGAAATACCTCCTTAAAATTCCTTATTTGGTGATACACACCCTCAAGGCACCTCTGAAAATGTTGGGGAGAAATTTGCCTTCATTGAAGTCAGTGAGAGTTTTATTACTAAGCTCAGTAGCATTGCATCTTGCAGCTGTCTACTGACTTCAGTCACTCTGAGTTCTCTGGTTGGCTGGGTTATTTGAAAGATGTGGGAGAAAAAGACTGTCTAAAAACAATTTTCCCACCAACAAGATGACTATTGACTTATTCTCCATTTAAGCCATGCAAAGGTGTCACAACTCCATAAAAGGAGNTACAGAGCAGGTTTGTAATTGGCCTTTTCTCTGTTATTCTAGCTATTTTATTTCATTAATGGGAAATGATAAATAAAAGATTTTTTTATAGGAAGGTGCCTGCAATAGTCTACCCTAACAGTCCAGATCACCAAACCTTGTAAGGGTAGCACTCCTGCGTCTAGGTTATCTGTACTGTATATGTGGTTTACATTTTCTTCTGGCCCCATTGAACATTTCTACAAGATTAATTTTAATACATTGAGAAATGGTTGTTCCGTAAATGTTTATCATTAATGTACCAAATGCACTAACTATAAAATGACTAAACTAAAAAATATTTTGTAGTATGACAGTCAGTCAAGCCCTGAAATGCTGACAAATAAGAGACCTAGTGACCACAAGTCTTTTTGACTCTGTCACACAAAATAATTGGTAAGTATTATGCCTTCATGCTTGTAGAGGAAATAATATGAGGGGGAAAAAACCCAACAGGTACAGGGTCAGTAATAGCAACCTCACAGAAATACTGTAACACTGCTGGCATTAATAATTAAATGTACAAGAAATCTCAATAAATATTAAGTTATTTGCTAAAGAAATCTATGCCAATGTCTTTTTGCATGTGTGTGAAAAAACTGATTTGTATCAGAAAAATGGGGAATCTGTTTTAGTCAATCTTGCTTTTTTTCTACTCAGAGCTGTAGAATTATAAAGCACAAATCTGCTTAAGTTGAGCTTTTTTACATTTATAAAGGGCCACACTTGATTTAGCAATACTATTTTTATGTGTAATGACATGGAATCATTTATTATACATTCTGCTAATCTTCAGACTTACATTTTGACAGGATTAGGAATTTATACAATATGTAGACTTTAGGATGCACGTTAAAACCGAGGCACTTCAATATATTTGGGTTTTTGCAAGCTGGGATTGAGTATGTGAAAAAATAATTTTGTGTTTCCTGCTCTCTGAACAACAAACCACAGTAATCCTTCTGATGGTAATCATATTATTTTCTGTTTAGGATTACACTTTGTTTGTACATTTATAGTGTCACTTAAAACAAAATCCAGCAGGTTTTCTTTTTAGGTATCTTTTAAGAGAAGTGAATATTTTAAGAAAATGACATAGAAACCGAGTTTTCTAAAAGGTACATACTTCCCAGTATGTATTTTATAAATATTTAAGTGAAAGATGATCAGAAATGTATAAATAATTGTGTTAACACTTTAGGAATCATTATTGTGTTCTACAGCTCAGTAATAAGTAGATTTCCATACCGAGGGGATTAAAGGACCTAGATTTGGTGACTGCAGAAACTGATTGTTTTTTTCTTTTTCCTATACAGCAAGCTGCATCACTGGTTTTGATACACAGACTAGTTAAATGTGATATTCCCATTTACAGAAGGTATGTCATGATAATTGAAAAAATTATTTACTTAAAAAATTAATGCAGAAATTTACAACAGATTATTTTCAGTCTCAGAGAAACTTATTATTCATTTGCATGAGAATGGCAATTCAGTGTGGCAATAGAAAGCTTCAGCTGCATCCCTGCACTTTATTGCCTTAGGTTTGCAAACTGCTTTAACAGCCATCAGCCAAGAAATGTACATGTCATCTGCAAATCACAAATCACAGATCTTGACTCGAGTGATTGCACAGGGAGAAGTGCTGAAGGGTTCATAGTGGCCAGAACAAGACTTAAAAGTGATGTGAAATAGGGAGCAAAAAGGGCTGCAATTGCCTTGGAGCCTAAAATAGACTGAGCTTCAATGCCATGGAAAAAATCACCAGCTTCTCCATCATTTCTTTAAAGGTCAGAATTTTTGTAGGTGGATTGGGAGCGCAGTGGATTGCAGATGCGTTTAACAGCAGGGTATTTTCCGCTGCCATGACCAGTTAAGGAAGATTTTCAAAAACACATCTGCTGGTAAACAGTTTGGCCCTACTCTGGGTCATCTGCCTTATCTGTGCTCATTGCTGCATGAATTCTTACCTGGATGAAGTCCCAAACCTCACATCAGTCAAAGTTAGGCTTTCAGTACAGTCCATTACATTTTTTAGAGAGGTAACTCCGTGGCTTTCGGTTGGTTTTATGATGCAGGTCTGCTCCTTCACAAATGTATGAAGCACACTGGCAGTGGAGACAAAGCCTGCTCCTTCCCACTTCCTGTTCACATTTCACTCGTCAGCAGGCAGAGCACATCATGAAAGAATAAGAAGGGAAAACAGATGACTTAAAGAATAACAAGGATGAAGATAATTTCTCCGTGTTGCAAAACGAGGCTGAATTCCAATATCATTTTGCATCATTTCAGACAACTAATATTACTCAGAAATTGATTTAAGAAGAATTCAAACACAAATTGCCTACAAACTGATGTGGAAGGCAGTAAATCTATTTTCCTTTTCAATCTCTCCCACTCTGCAGGTGACTAAATGCCCTCGGTTTAAGATTTCTCTTTCTCCAGTCTGGTGTAACAGAATCTGAAATTCTGTTTGGAACTGGAGAGGTTAAAAAATAATCCTCTTTATTAAATGGATGAACCAAAATTCAATTAAATAGACAAAGATCTTTGCAGGTTGGGTTTTAGGCTGGAGAGTGTCTACACTTTACACATATTTGTATGATACTTAAATATCTCTAAGTAATTTAACTTTTCTAAATGTTTATTAGTCCATGGTGAGCACACTAGATCCTCTTCTGGGATCAAGATATGAATTTATAAGAAGTGTAAAGTATTTAGATAGTTTCAAACATATTTCAGAGCACTTGTAACATCTGGGGAATGATTTCTACTTGGCAATTCTACTGTTAACTTCAGAGAGAAATGTAGGCAGTTTAACCAGCCGAGATTCTGTGTACCAGGGCCAGCTGAGCCTGTTGCCTAATGGTTATTATGAAGAGGGTGTTGTTTCCTCGGAGTGCCTTCCCTCCCAACTCGACCTCTGCTACCCAAATCACACTAGACAGAAATTAGCTTCTAAATTTCTGTAAAATAAAGAGAAAATCTCCACCAAGAGTACGTGCCATGGGAAGAACTGAAAATTCTTCCTGACATACTTTCCTGTGAACTGAGACATTGGAAGAGCCTCAGAAAGCAAAATTAACTAGGAAGTGAAAAGATAACAGTACCCTTAATGAAATCCTCTGCCTTGGTCATGAAAAGACATTTTGCTGGGGCAGCCTACGTCTGTGCCATCACTACATCTAACTCAAGAGGCTTGCAGTTATGTCTTCCAAAATAGCTCTCATAGTGCATCTGAAAGATTTGTCTGCACATTTATTATTTGAAGGTTATGCTGTTCACACCTTGGACTTGAATTTGCAGTTTAAAAAGAACAATGCTATATTTTTGTTCAGTTTTTATCTCACCTTGTGTTCACCTCCAGTGGCAACTGCTTTTTCTAATACAGCCCATCACAAGGTGGCTCATAACACCAATCAAAGTCAGCGGGTACCTCAGAGGACCAAGCATTAGTTTTTAACATAACCAGAAAGCACTGGAGAAAAAGTAGAGGAAAGGGAGAAGGTGAAGAAACCAGAGTCCACAGCCACTCCAGCATTTAATAGGAAACTGTACTGCAACTGACTGAAGCCCTTGTCTCTATGATACATCCCAGTCCTGCAGCTAAACCAGATCTTCCAAGTTCCTTGCCAGTTTTAAGTGTCCTGCATTTTTTAACAGATGCTGCTGCCACACTGAGGAAAAGCTGTGATTGTACATTATTATGTTTTCTCCTTTGTTTTCACTTACCCAACCTAAAGAGATTTTATTCCTCTTTTTAAAACTTGGCTGATTTTCAGTCTTCTTAACAGAAAAATACAAAATTTTGTTGCTTCTGCTTTTGTACTGAAGCTATTTGCAAAGGTCATAAACCTGTAAGCCAAGGACGACTTTCTCACCTCACTCTTACAAAGGCAAATCTCCTTTGCTTTATCTGGCCATACTCAACAGCTCTTCTCTGCTGAGCTGTTTTGAGTCCTGAGGGGAACACACAGGATGTTTGGTGAGGAGGGAAAAGAACTGATAAAAACCTTGTAGAGGCAGTTATCCCCACATGCCCTGGTTGTGATATGGGCCTCTGCTGCACAGAAAGTTCTCTGTACCTGTACAGGGAAGCAGAAACAGAGAATAAGCTGAAAACACTGAAAGACATAATCAAAAATGTCACAGATAAGGTATAAGAAATAGAGTTAGGGATGACTGCATCCCAAAAGTTTAACCGGACTGATGAGCCCTCAACAACATAGAAAAGTGGGAACACCATGGTTTCAATTAACAGCCAGTGACTGACCACAGCCTGGTCAGTGTTAAGACCTCCTGAAACTTTCAGAGTCCATAGTATTTTCACATGTATTTTCCAATTCAATCAAATGGCTTTTTGAGGAGATAATACAGTGTGAAATCAGTCCCACTGCAATTCAGATTTGATTGCATTTCTGAGCCTTTGGTTTTCTTCTCCCTCTCTTTTTCAATATCCTCCTGGCCCTGTCAGACAATTTCCCCTCAACATTTGCTAACAAGGGAAGGCAGTTCATTTCATTATTTCTTGTTCCTGGTTTAACCTAGATGGCTCCAAAGGGATAACTGTATCAATACCATTATCAATTGGTGACTCCTCTGTGCTTGAAGAAGGACAAAAGTGAGAGGGCAACCCATAAGAAAGTCTGTCATTACTGGGAAAAACAGATGGATGAAATATCTAAGTTTGTTGTTCTTTACTTCTTTCCCTTCCAACCATTATCTAAGGCAGCTACTGAGACCTAACTACTGAGGATCCATGCAAATATCTACTGTGCTTGTCTGATCAATGATTCAATAGGCAAAGAGGGGCCTTTTTTCCATGCTCATCTTTGATTTCTGCACAGAACTATGCTAAGCTTGTGTTTCCCAGATGAAAGCAAGTGGTACAGTTTATGCTAAAATGACAAAACAATTTGAAAGCGAATGTGTATAACGGAGAGAAGAACTTAAGCGCATGGTTGACATTATTACGTTTATTTCTCAGTGAGACCTGTCTTTTCATGACACTAATCAAAAAACTGGGTCACCTCACAATGGTAATTTCCTAGGAATCTTGAAATTCATGAGTCAATTTGATCCCTTTTTAGCTGTACATTCACTAAGCACAGTGAGGCTGGTGGAGCTCAGCTAGCTCATCAGACTTGTCATCGACTATATGTGAAGAGTTTATATCCTTAATGGGATCAAAGGTTTTATCAGTGATCCTTCGTAAATGTAAACAGATGGAATATTTTTCTATCAGCATTGATTCCACACCTGACATTTCTTCCGTTGATCAGTTAATGGTTATTGTCCGTTATAAAATCAGAGACAAGGAAGGTTTATTACTTTCTTAACAACCAAGAACCATGCCAAAGAACACCCCCTACCCTCCCCCTGTTTGAATCCATCTCGCTACAACTGAATATTAATAACATCATTTGCCATTGCCAAGGACAGATTTAATGCGATGCTAGTCTGGACATCATGAGGAACTTTTCAAAATATTGCATGGTGTTTTAAAATGCAGATCCCCCTTTAAAGTCAAATAGAAGTCAGTCAGCTAAAATCCTAGCCATCCTTCAGAAATTTAGAACTAGAAAGGTTTCCGGACAAGGATTTGTGAAATTAAAGCATCGGCAGGGAGTGCCATGCACTTGGTCTTTTTTTGTCAACACAAAATTATGCTGTTCTTTAGCGTCTTTTAGTGTTAACTCTGAATATCCCCCAGCAGATCTATGCCACTGAGAATATTCCTGAGAATATGACACAATTCTGAAACATGCTACAGCTATCAATGAATTAAGGCTCATCAGGTTTTCAGCTGTGCAATATCACCCTTTTTTGGCATAAGGAAGAACAAAGTGATGAAAGTGGCTTGTCTATAGTATTACAAAATTATAACAATGCAGAAGAACAATCCCATTTTGGTGAATTATTTTTAGGGGAGCGAATGGAGCTTACAAAAAGAACTAGTTGTAGAGAGAAATCATACTGTAGTAGAATACAGTTAAATTGCAATAAAAAAGAATAAAATCTTTCAAACCCTATAAAAACAAAGGAAAAACATCTTGTTTTAAGTCAGACAGAATTTTTCATTCAACCTCAAATGAAGGGTTTTCTTAACAAATTTTGATTCATCAAAAATAAAAACATCACTCTGAACTGCACAAATTACCTGCTGCAAGAGTGACCAAACCTGGAAGCATGGCAAACAATATCAATTTAAAAAGAAGAAAGGACATTTCAACCTAGATAGAATCAGACCAGTTTCTCCGGGCAGAGCATGAGTAACTCAGTCAGGTTCATGCGAGTCAGTCATAGCCACAAATGTAGAAGTGAGCCTCTGGGCTTAATATGCAATATGGAGTTGATCCCTTGTCCCTAAATCAGCATCAGCATTGACAGCTGGATTACCAGGAGTATGTCTGCACAGCAGAGTGCAGGCTGCAGAGACACACTGCCAGTGCACTGACCCAGGACTGGGATGGTACCGGGTGAGCCCCTCAGCTGACCGGGGCAGCCTCACTGGGCTGGGCAGTGCAAGAGCCATCCACAGACACTGGGCCTGCAGCAAGGGCCATCCACAGCTAGCTGGTGGCTCTCTGCACAGGAGGATGTTTGTATGTCTGGACCTTTCCTGCAGAAATTACCAGCAGTCTTTCGGATTGTATTCTACAATTTGTGAGTCCTGTCATCGCTGGGCTGATGTACAGAAGAGAAACATAAAACATAAATCCAAATGAGGCTGAGATCAACATATTATTAGCGATCAAATGCTCACTGTTACGTTTGAATTCAGAGGAAATTAACACTCATCTCACAGAGCCAGTGTAAAGAAAGCAGCTCTCCCTGAAATCTCCAGTAAAGATCCTCTACTGATGGTCTGACTGTACAAACACTTACTGCACGTACTGATGACTAATACCTCTGACACAGGCAGTTTTTCCCCATTTGATGAATAAACATGGACTATTGAAGGAATGGGTCTCAGTACTGAAAACCCCTCAGAGCAGACTCTGCCTTCTTCCTCAGGCACAGTGCGTCCTGATGGTTTTATGCATTAATACGAATAAACAAGGAGAAAGGTTTCATGCTTCATCTTACCAGGTTGTTAACTGAACATATTTCATCATTAACAAGTGTCCTTCTGATTCAATGCTTTGGAACTAAAAGCCATAACCCAAAAAGCCTAAATGAACAACGTTTTTCTCACTTCTGCCTTGCAGATAATATATTAAGAAAAAAAAAACAAAACCCTTGCAATGCTCATGCTACACAACTCCAGCATGTGACCTGTACACTAAAATTATGGTGTCTTTGATTACAAGACAGGAAATTTCAACTATGGCTTAGGGCCCGTTTTTGAAACAGCAAAACTTAATTCAGAGTTTCTCTGGGGATTATGTTTAGTAAGAAGTTACTGTATATAAAAACCTGCCCTGTTTTCATTCCCCTCCCACTAAGTACACTGACTTGTGAGGCAGTGACACTGCTTTACTTGCTTTCATTCTGGCTCCATGTTTGTCTATTCCAGCAAACTCCATCTAAGGTGGTGGCCACTGCCATCTCCCTTGACTGCCATCCATGCAGTGCATGCCACCTCTACTGCTTCGTGAATCCATCTGCTGAAAAGGCATGCTGATCCAGTCACCTGCACAGAGACCACTCCAGACTCTGTATACCCTCAGTATGGAAGAGACTGATGGGAGCACAGCTCATAAAAGGGCTCCAGCCCATTTCTCTGTGAGGTTTATTACACTGCCGAATTTCAGTGGCTTCTTTCTCTTACAGTTTTTCTGATTGTAAAAGTCTTAAATGATAAGGAATTATTTTGTTATGCTCAGAAGTGGCTCTGGCTTTGATGAAGTCACTGCTTATATGCCCTGACTAGTTCTGATGACTACTTTTCAAGAAGAGCACCAAAAAGTTTGAAATTTTTCTCCTTCCTTAAAGGAGGAAAATATAACTTCTATTGACACATTTCTGGATCACATCATGCTTATTTGTAGTTATTAAAAAAAATCAGGTGTCATCAATGATCTAGAAAAAAATTGTATCCAAAATACAGATCTCTAATGACAGAAATTACAACAAAATCTAGTACCCAGGAAAAAGTAGATGAATTCTGTTTTTGAAAAAGGTGCATATTTCAAACATTGAAGGATAACAGTTTACTATTGTGTTCTATGTTGTCTTTGTCACTGAACCACTTTTTTTGGTCAAAAATGAATCTTCCTTTTTTTTTCTTTCCAAAACTGTGCTAACAGAGGGGTAGCTCAGCAGATACTTCATTAGAACAATGCATCCAACCCACAACTCATTTTGGTAGCTTTCTTTTTCCAAGGATGCACTTACTTGTGCACTTGTGCTACGCACAGATAAACCAGATCTGACAAACTCTGTTCACTGTGCATTCAGACTGCAGTTGATCTTTGCAGAGATTGGCTGTAATGGCTATTTTTCTGGGAAAGGGACAGACCACATTGTCACCCCCTGTGACTGGAATTACAGTCCAGTCCTTACAGCTCTGTCTCAGGATCAGTTGTTCTCTCAGGTACAGCAAGTCAAGGCATTGCTGGGCACCAAAAAATTACATAGCCTTTTTTGAGTAGAACGTCTCATCACTAGAGCACGAGATGAGGGTCACACTATCTATTCACCTCAGAGACATGTTTGAAAATAAATCATCAATGTTTGTGATTATTAACAGACACCAAGTTATTCAAGGATTCATTTTACTGATTTAAGTTGTTTAATGATACACAATAAATTACAGAATCCAAGAAAAACAGGCAAAATTCCACACTGAGTAATAAAGGACTGAAGTTTCACCTGCAGAAGATTATGTTTGACCTTACAGCAAATATGTTTTTACATATCTTTTTTCCAGTCCTGCCTTTTCCATGACATTATTCTTCCACTTTAACCGTTTCCCAAGCTAGGATGAAGCTGTCCTTATATGAGTCAGGAACCACAGAGAACACTCACATTTATGCAGCTATGGAATTCCCAGCCAAACCCAGGGGTCACCATTAATAGGAATGCCGGAACCAACCAGCACTGGCAGGCATGGATTTACCAACTTCCACATCAGAGGAGCTAATGGTCATAGCCACTGCTCTGAGTGACAGCAAGCACAACATAGTTTTCATCTCACATATCTCATTTCACCTCCCAGCCACCTCCCAAAGAGCTGGGTTTTGGGATGCAGTAACACAGAACAGGAAGAAGGGTTACCCTGGATGGTCCACCCAGCAGCTCAAAGTGAGGGTAATCTCGTGCCACGGCAAACATCCATGCAAAGGCAGCTCATTCACAAGAACAGTGCAGATCACTGCCTCACCATGGGACTGAAAAATTTTGTAATGCTCTTTGTAATGTTCTAGGGAGTCCCCAGACAAATTCTGCCTCAGTCTGTGTCCCTGTGATGGCTGGAGAACTGTTAGTTCTGAATCATCAGTTCCCTCAAGTGGTAAAGCTGCACTGGGGAGTTGAGGAAAAGCAGCGTAAGGCTGCACACATGTAGTGCTCACAGACACACCACAGCTGACCCCAACACCAAGGAGAAATGGCAGAAAAACTGATATGGACTCGAGAAGAAGTGCAGAAACTTCACAGTGTCTAATAATGAGACTTGCAACCCTTGGTACTGTGAAGGGAGTGGCACGGAAGTTGTCTACAAGGCTAAGACTGCTGCAAATGAAAGAAGGTGCACCATTAGCAAAGTGATACCAGAACATGTGGGTTTTGCAATGTAAGCTTTGAGTTCTAGAGGTTTTCTACATTAATTTCACTTACTTGTAGTGCCCGTGTCCAAAAAAAACATCAATCTTGGGGGAAAAGTTAGGGAAAAGAACTGCTGCTATTTCAGTTTTTTTATCTCTCAGCTTGGTTACCTCAATTTTTTAATTTTGCACTACCTGGTGAGATCTGGAGGTATATGTGCATATCAAGAAAAGGATATGTCAAGGGCAAAAAATGTGATTAATTGCTTGGTTACATACACTGAAACCTGCTAAATGAGGAAGAAGTAAGATTAACAGTGTTCTAACGAAAAGAAAGAGAGCACATATAACTTTCGGAAAAGAGTGACAGTAATTTCATTAGAACACTGGAAAAAATATACTGAAAAATCAGTCGACTATTCAACCTACTCTATCAATTTCCCATCAGCACTGACCTTAATAAATTCTTGCAACTCAACATGATGTTTCTTTTGTAAAGAATAGTCATCTACTATCTATAGTCATCTTCATCCAGACCTTTTACTCAATGAACTTGTTCTTGAAGGAGATAAAAAAGTACAAAACTGTGCTTTCAAAAGGCAATATAACACATTGCCAAATTGAGCACTGGAGACTTGATTGATTCCTAGCTTAGTGCAAGGAAAGAATGTGATTTACCAGGAAGTCAATAACTCCAGAAATAAACTCCCTTTTTAAAAAATTAAAAACAGCATATGCAAATAGACATGTCTATATTGGCACAGCATTCCACTTCAGTTCAGACAAACATCTGACAGCAAGCAAAAGAGTTTCATCCATAGCTCTCTGCTTTGAATATTGAGCTGCAAATCATTGAAGAACATTTTCCTTCTTTCTGTCATAAGATTTCCAATTCTTTCATTGAGCTGGGCAAAAAATACTACCAGAGAGGACTCCTCAACCACAGTTTCTTTTTTTTCCCCTATTTTCTTCTTCTCTTTTCAGTTGAAATCCTATTGTGTGGATAACACAAAAAAATCCCCAAACCCAAACCAAACAAACAAACAAGCAAACAAACGAAACCCCAAACCCCCACAAACAAGTAGGAATCATACACCATGTCTTAAAAACTAAACTCCAGTTTCTCCAACCAACAACTGGATTGGAATTTGGTTTATATTTTGAGTGTAAGTCCAATGTTATGCAACTTCATCTGTCCCTATTTTACCAAATTTTTGGAAAACTTTCCATGACTAGATGTGCCACTTTGGCGACACACAGAAGTTTGGTACTGCCTAAGAAAAACTGACAGGATGGTTTTGGTCTCTTAACGATACTGACTTTTCTCTGAAATCATTTGTGTCTCACATCAGTATTTGGCTCACTGGTCCATAGAGTAGACAAAGAATCTCAGAATTGCTACAGAAACAAAAAACTGAAGCATTTTGGTTCTTTTACCACAGTCCAATCAAAAACATTTGTGCAATTAGCAGACACACACAACATTTAAAGATATGTCTTTTCTGTCAGCTCTGCAGATTTTCTGTCAGCTCACTTTCCATAGCTCAGTCATGGCTGCATGTGCAAATTAAAACTCACAATTTCACACAGGGCATATTCCAGCTCCATGTGATTTGGCCACCACTGATGCAACACACAGAGTAGATGGGCCCAGAAGAAGCCTCCACTGGAACTTCATTGGCATAAATGTTTGGAAGGCAACTGTCAGATCTTGCATGTGCGTGGGGTGTCAGGAAAAACTGGGTTGATGTCAGTCAAATTATCTTGTTCATCAGTCTTTTAGGAAATCTACTGAGAAGCCTAAAACAAGATGTTGAAAGAGATGGTGTTATTTCTTCTGTGAAATGAGGGGTTGTTTTATGTAGCAAATCTGACAATGAATTTCCAACATGAAAGAATCTGCTTACTACATCTTAGCTACTTTACTTGATCCAAGGTTTTAGAATAACCTGGAGAGTGTCAGTCAGAAAGAAAACAATATGAAAAGACCTGATAAAAACTCAGAAGTTCTATCAGGCAAAGTCAAATGAAAACAACCAGAAGGATCAACACATCAAGCTGGCTTTTTCTTTCTTCTCCCATTACCTGCTGCAGCTTTTCCTCAAAACTGGTGGCTCTAATTTGACAAGGAAAAAAAAAAATCACTGTTGACTCTCAGCTACAATTCGAAGTAGCACATCAGTCCAGGTGCGTCTGCCACTTCTTCACATACAGAAACTAATTAAGTAAAAAATGAGCTTTAGAAGAGTAACTTCCTTCTCTTGGACAAAGCAGGAAGGAGGTGGGGATGAGTATTTACACCTTTCAGCATCAAGCATCACACTTGTGAACCCAGTTTCTACTTCTCTCTGTCGAGCATGTTCCTAAGAGAGCCATCCAGCCATGGTAGGAACATTTAAGAGGTGCATCATTCCTCTGCACTAAGCACTTTCATTGGTGGTAATATTTAAATTTTCTCAGAGTTAACTGGCATGATAGTTGAAGCGCAGGTACAAATGATGCTTACAGCCAATGAGAGACCCTAAATATGGAAAATGGAAAATAACTGACTGTTTAGACAGATGGAAACAGAGAACTTCCACATAGGATATGATGAAGCTGCTGGAGATATTGATATAGTGGCACTTTTATAAAATAATGACAGCAGTCTCAATAAGAAGCTAAAAAGTCTAATGAAATACGAGCACGAATCTCAAGATGTCCTGCTCTTGTTTAAATGCCCTATTCTGCAGCATGGCAGATGACAGAACAAAAGGTTGACCACAGCAAGCATATTACCCAGTAGTCCTACCAAGCTCCTTAACCACCAGGAGCAATCTCTCCACGTCCCACTTAAAAAGTAGAAGCGATAACCAACATTTAGATCATTCCACATTTTACCAAAAGACTCGAGTTTATAAATATTTCCTGCCATTACCTAATTAGATTTTGTGCTCAAAAAGCTAGTTTCATCCATATGAGTACAGAAAGAACATTTTAGGAAAGCTTTGTTGCTGTGCATTTTCTCTTGGGCTGGGGAAAGAAGGAAACTTTATTTGTCATCACGTACTGATCTTACTGTTCCAAAAAATATTTTCACATGAGGAGGTACCTGGGGAAGCTTGGCGAAATGAGACAACTTTTCAATTCTTGTAGTGTACTTCACCCACCAGTACAAGGGAAACAGTAATAAATACTCATCAAAGAATGCTCATCTGTGTTCACATCAACAAATGAAAAATAGCAGTTGCTTTTAACTGCTACAGATCCCTGGACAACTGTTCAGTTTATTTGCAATCTCTCATGACTGCGCTTTCCTTGTATGTCTTGCATCCCAAACTTCAAGCATGACATGAAAAAATAAAGACAAATGTGCTCTTCTTGCTGGGTTTAGCATCCCCCTCTTCACACCAAACCTCACTAGCAATTGCCAAGCAACTTTCAGAGCAAGGTGCTATTCAGCACAAGTGGAGGGTGCTGGACTTGTAGGAGGGTGGCAGCAAGCAAGAAAGAGGCAAGACCTTAATGGTGAGGTTAAACAGCTGGGATTCAGATAAATTGTCACAGGATACTGAGAGTCTCCCTGGCCACAGTTTCCTTGTAAAGAATACAGCTGAAAATAATGTTTGGGTTTTGAGTTTTTTTCAAATACAGTAGTTCTACTACTTTAACTAAACACTTAAACCGTTTTTTCTTGAGGCCGAAGATTAATGTTACTTCCAAGCTTTCCTTGATATTTGTTATCTTTAGGAAAGTAAAGCAAATGGCAATAAAGAGCACTTGCTCAATTCACTGCTTCAGCCAGCAGGCCTTGGTCAATCTGAGTAAAGCCTTAACTAAGTTAACAGCAAAATCTTGGATCAGGGGCTTATACACCTGCTCTTGTTCTTAAACGGTGTGTTTAATTTGCAACTTTCCTGTAATCTCCAGAATTATCTGAAATTGACTATTAGAAAGGTTAATGTTTAAAAATTAAAATAACTATTAAATTCAAAAATCCACAAAAAAAATCCTTCATCTTTCATTGGATAATAATTTTAACAAGTAATTAACCCACCATAATGCCACCAGTTATTCTATAAGTCTTCTCTTGTATTAATCAGCCTACATTCATCTTTCAGTCATTTTGTGCTAGTTAATGGTAATACAGTCTAGCATTCTCCTCATCTAATCCTTTTTAATTTTTTTTCTCTCACATACATCTTAACTTTGAAATTAAAGTATTATAAGAAAGAACTATTTAGTCTACTAACACAAGCACAGCCTATTTCCTTTGAAAATTGCACCATTTGTACCTGCACACTTTGCAGAAAACCTGAAGTATAAAGTTTGAGATAAACGGGTTTCCCAAGACCACAATACACTATTGGTTTAAAAAATCATATAAATTCCTCTGAGTACACTAACAGCTGTGCCCACTTGCCAATGCATTTGAGGTTATACACAGAGAGAAACAAAACCATGCTCTTTCACTTTACCGCAACCTTAGAGTTTAGCTTTAAATGATTTCTGAGGAAAGGCTTCCTGCAGACTTTTCACTTAAGTAGTTGTAACTACAACTGCAAAACACTGTTGACTGGTGGACTCCAGAGACTTGTTCATTACCTGTCATTAAATGTTTTAAAGTTTGCATAATTGATCCAGCCAATAAGTCATCATTGATTTATAGGGGTCTGTGCTGAGGAGTTTCTCATTAAAAATTCATAACACTGGTATGTGTCTTTACAATCCATTAGCTGTTTACGTACCCACAATCCTAAGATTGATTGACCTTGGACTGAGATTCTCATGGACTCTGCTTTTTTTTCAAAAAAACTCCTTTTTCTTCCATATTTTTACACAAGCCCACAGTATAGAAAAGCAATACTTCAGTCTTCTCCCTTGACAGCTATACTTTGATTTTTTTTCCTCTCCATCAAAACTGAAACTTTACTTGAAATAATGAATAAATAAAGCATACTCCATAAACAGCTTTCCACTATTATTTAAGCTTGCTAGCTGTGCTCTGTTAGTCTCCTTTCCCCACCATCAGATTCAAGTGTGTAAATGTTCTAAAAGGCTTTGAATGTTTTATGATGATTTCAGGGAATGATGGAGTAATAGCTGAAGAGCGAAGCTATTAGTTTTAATATTTATATTGAGTGCTCTGAAACATTAATGTGACAGGATGTAAGATCAGAGCAGCGGGACATATTTACTTCACAACCACTGCCACGTGGCAAAAATATTTATTTTCTGAAGCTCTAAGGCCAATTTTTTTTTTTTCAAAACCATAAAGTTCAGATTATATTAGCTTTTCCTGAACTTTGTACTTATTTTTTAAGAACTAAAAAAATTTATAACTTTTTTGGACATAACTTACTTCATTTAGGTAGAACCCAAGAACAACAATGTTGGTGTTGGCAGTGCACCTTGGTCTCTGTAGAGAAGTTTTCTAAAGCTGATAGCAGCTTACAAATTCATCCCTTTCGGTTTTCTGTGTCTGCTTCCCATAGAGCACCTTAGAGAAGAGAAAAACAGTCATTTGTTAATAAAGAAATGGGACGGGTTTAAGAGCAGAATCATCGTTAAAAGGTTGTTTCACATTGTCTTCCAATATTTCATGCATGAAGTAAACCAACCCTGTAAATGTCCTAAGTCATTGTGCTTGGTTCTTCTGTTCAAACTAGCAAACATATTAAGGTAAGTGATCTTAATTACCAAGGGTCAAACAGTGCTCACCCCACTTGTGTGGTTATCATGGTCTTCAGGAAACAAGTAAAGGAAGAAGGATGAGATCCCCAGGGAGAAATCTTCCTATCAGATTTGCAGAGTGGATCTGATATAAGTGGAACAAATGATGACTTATTACTGCTACATTATGAAAATGTGATTTCTCCAGATGCTTCCAAGCTCTGTGTAAGGACTTCATAGGCTGACAACACTGCCAGGAAGCAGCTCACAGACCTACAGCAGGAGAAACACTTGGGTCTTCTGGGTACATTTTAGCCAGATGTAAGGAACGTTGTCTTGAACTACATCAAGCAGTCTTACAGGAAGAGCTGGGCATGCTCCTCAGTGAGGCATAAATAGGGGATTACCTGAAAAAGTGAGGTTCCCAGTAAACTTCTACATTGTTCACCAGAGTCCTCTTCATGCACCCTTCCATACAGTCATGGTTCACGGGGACTTACATGGACAGGAGTGCTGGGCTTGAGGGGGGGGGCAGAAACTCATAGGAACACCCTATTGCAAAGCTGACTAGAATGGTCTGCCATGTGCTTTCCTGAGCAGTTTTCCCAACCCTGCCTTTCCAGGAAGACAAAGAAATATCCATAAAGGTGCTAGTCATCTCTCAGGTATTTCTAATTAGCCTTAACAACTTCTGACTAAGTCCTTGGTGATCTCCTTTCCCAGCTACCTTCCAAACCATCCCCACAACAGAAGCAGCCAACAGAAATGTTTATAAGAACATTCTTCTTTCAGTTCCAACAGAGCAGAACATTCAGCATTTTCTTCTGGAGGTGTATTTCACTACCCTTCATGTCTAATGATACATAAGTGTCAGTTTATCCTCCACCATTATTTTGAATATTCCACTAATTGCATCAATCCCTATGTTTTACACACATCTATAGCTACAAGCTAGCATTGTCTCTCTTTCCCACATCTGCCTCTGTTCTTAACTTGCTTATGTTGTTTAGGAAGCATTTCTAAATACAATTCTTTTAATAATTAACTGAACCACACAATGCACAAAATAACAGGTTAGAATTTTAAATACACTTAAGGGGACAAACAAACATGCTACCTGCATCTGTGTGCACAGCTACTTTTCAATTTCTTGGCCCTCTGTACCTGTCAGAAAAAATAATTTACAAGTATCTGCTTCCACTTCTCTGTTCAGAAACAGTTTTCCTTGAGTGTTAGGCAAGACCCTATAAGGAAAAAAGTAGAAATAAGAGTAGCAAGTACAGGGAGAAAGATTTACATCACTGAATATGTGGGAGTCACATTCGGACCCACAGCTTCAAGCTTTTTAACAGGATGGAAGGAAAATTAGCTTTTCAGCAGGAGGAAGGAACTCAAGGGTTTTGCTGCCTGTCAGGACCTCCCCCTTTGCAGAGCTCCATTAAAACACATTGTCCATCAAGACAATTCTTCACCTTGTAACAGAGCAGACATCACCACACTGTACAAAAGGGTGTAGAAAAGAGCAGGAACTGCTATTTTAGCACTGAGATCAAACCAGAAGGCAAGAGAAAGGAAGGCTGTGATGAAATCAGCACCCTGTCTTCTACTGGGGATGTCCTCAGGAGCAGAGCTTGGCAGTGCACAGTCTGCAGCAGCAGCACCCATGGACTCAGTCCTCCCAAAGGAAAGCATTTCCAGCAGAAAAGGATGTGACAGTCTCCTTTAGCAAGGGGTTTCCACGCAAGGTCTGGAATCACAAATGATACTGTTCTCTCAGCAGGATGTCCACTGACAACTACTGACTCAAAAATGACAGTTTTAATTTACAAACTTTACATTCAGCAACATTTCACACTTGGAACATGGTGAAAAGTGCTCATTGCCATATGAAGTCTCTGCCTGAGGTATTGGGGGAAATGAGTGCAATTTTACCTAAAAAAGGTCAAATTCATTTGTTATTATTCCACTGCTATTGTCTGAGTTACACTGGTGGTAAATTTTGTCCAGTGTGGTTAATGGGGTCATTGTCAAAAATACTGCTTGAAGATCTTGGTAATTTGCCATTTTTTTATACAGATGAGCATTACATAGCCCAAACCAGAAGTAATATTTTGTTATTTACTATAAGCTAGATAGCAGTGATGTACACAACAGAGTACTGGGATAGCCCTAATTATCAGGAATGCGACTTGGTATATAGTTTGCATGATATACAAATGGTGACAACTTTGCTTTCAGAGTGTAAACTTTTAAAAACCGCCATAAAGACCCCATAAAAATATGACTTTGACTAGAAAAAGATGTAAGCTGCATAATGCCTACATGGGTATTTTTCCTTAGAGATCAGGAGAAATATGACAAGTATGACTGCTATTATAGTTATATAGCATATTCCATTTAGCAGTGATATAGCAGAACTGTGAAAGCATATCCTAAGGTATTTTCACTTCATGCATTTGACATTGATATTAGTTATTACATTTAAGATACATTGGGCTGTTTATTGCTGACTGTTTCCTCTCACTGAGAATATTAACCACAGCAAAGGAATATTTGATGTTACAAATTATTTAGCTTGCTACTCTTCATTTTCCTTTTAGTATGCAATTATTTGTTTGGTTTCACTGAGAAAATGAAATTTCAAGGGCATTTCAAGGAAAATAAATAAAGTACAACCCAAAAGGGTTTTTTTTGTTTGTATTCAGGAAGAGCACTGAATCATGCATATGTATGAATCAACAAAATCAGGTTAGCTAAGAAATTGGAAATTGCACTCCACACTAGAGCATTTTTCTTGCTCTAGAGATCTTTGCTATGAATTTGAAGGACTAATAAAAAATCAGCAGCATGACTGTAACAGATGTTTTTTTATGGACTCGGCTTGTTAATAGCCTTTTTAGCTTCTCCTAAGGACTTAAAGCAAGTTCCTCCCTTGTCCTGAATATTTGAGATGATGTTAATATTATCCAAAATGTACACTAACAGGCAGTGGTGAAGAGCTAAGGTCTTACAAGTGGTTAGGAATAAAAATTCGAAACATTTCTGTGAATGTGATGAAACCCCAAAGTGGGCAATGTTACAAAAGAAAAAACCAAACTTATTGACCATATCAAATCCACACAGTGTCATTCTCTTGAAAGAGAGATAGGCTGGTAAAATATTTCAATGCACTGTACTACATGTATTTCAGAAACAAGGGTCATTACAACTAAAGAAATTCCCTTTTATTTAGGCAGTGGTTCACTTCTGCGTACAATGAGAACTGCGTACAATGAGAAACAAAATGAGCCAGGTCCCTAACCAGTGTAAAGCATTCAGGTTTTAGTGGCTCCAGCAGCACTGTGTCAATTTATATTTGTCATACAGGAATTGCATTCTCATTGTAGTTAGTGAATTTCTGCAGGTAGAAAAAAGAAATGAGTATACTTAGGAAAATTAGAAATCAGTGTCTCTGTCACAGCACTGGTCAAGTAGTATTTTGTTCACTCTGTTGCTGTTTCATTCACTCATTTTTCTACAATTTCCTATGTTTCTCAAAAAATTCACATCTGCCAGATATTATGTTCTTTTCATTACGTTCAGCACTGCAAAGACAGGAAACATTCTACAACTTGCCATTTTATCACACATTTTATCTAAGACCCCAGAACAACAGTGCCAAACAGGAACACCCAGACATAGGACTGCTCCCTCCAAAACCCAGTCACTGGATTAAGAAACTGCAGAGGTAAAGTTTACTACTCAGTCTTAGAGAAGGAGGAGAAAGGAGCATTTGAAAACACTTAGGGAGCATTTGACTACATGAAAAAATACTAAAAAAAAATCAGAATTGCAGCTTATGGCTTTTTTTTTTAAACACAGAAGCACCAAACCATTACCATTACCATGGCACTGAACATTGAGTATCCTAATGTCATTGCTCTGTCAGGTGAAGAAATACACCTTCATTCACTTCAGCCAAGTGATGTTTCAGCTCAAATATATGCAATTTCTTTCAGCAAGGAAGGATTGCTGTTTCTCTACATATAAAGCACTCTTTGAGAAACCTAAGGGACAGAGAAAAATAGCTTTTTCCTTAACTAGTGACTTAAACTCAGTTACAAAAAAGAGGACAACAATGTTCATTCTTTTATTATGAATGCTGTTCCTAGTCTTCTCTTGGAAGTGTTCTTGACACTCCTGGGAGTATTCCCACATGAAGGATTGGGGATTGACCTTGTTCTTTTCTCACTGAATTATCCTAAAACTCGTGGTGAACAGGTGCTCTCAGTGGGCTCTACTAAGGCATGTCTTTTAGCCCACTTATAGGAGTAGCTGAGGTGAAACGTGGAAAACTTGCTATTATGCATACATATTGTATGTTGTTGCCACTGTGATCTGTATATTTAGAACATCTGGATTTGGTATGTGAGAGCTTTGGTTTATAAATAGCTTGAATTTGGAATATTTGATGAAAGACTTTCCACATATGGCTGCATAAAAATCTAAAAAAATACCAATTACTGCCAAAAAGTTCAAATCTGATTCATTAAACCCAAAGTAACCTCATGGACTATAATGACATTCTCCAAGATGTATGCAATCTGACACGAGAATTTGAGCTCACTCATCCCAGGCTATGGACTCTTTCCATACAAAAAGCAATGAAAAAGGAGAAAATGCACTAATTCAAATTCTACACATTAATTGCCTCCTTGCAGGCTCTTTGATACATGATAACCCACCAGCTCTACCATCTCCTGACTCAGAACTGCTTAAGTCAGCAGGCTTAATGTTCTAGCATATAACTCATTTAAAAAAAAAATCAATCGAGACAAGACGAAAAGCAATGAAGAAACAGGCATGACAAATAAACATACAATTCCTGAGGCCCTCCACAATTTTAGCTTCCTCAGATCAGTGAAAGCATTTACAAGAAAGGGTAGGAGCTGAATTTTTCACAAGTAACACACACAGACACTCACTGAAGGGAATCAAAATGCAGAAGAGTTTGGGGAAGCTGTTCCGTAACTTATCCTGCAACCTAACATCCGTGCTGCCTTTGGATTCCCTGCTCTTGGGTTTTGGGAAGAAGTAAGCATCATTATTTCTGATTGTTTAGAGAAAAGGAAACTATCCTACATAACAGAAACCCTCTCATTTAACTGAATGAAAATGTAAAATATTCTCAAGTTAGTGGGTCATAACATGATTTTCTTGGTAGCATCTTCTGTACCCCACCACTACCCTTATGCTGCTTCACTTTTCTCAGATTGCTATTGGAAACAGCAGTCTTTGGTTTATTTCTGTTCTTCCCTGGTTTTCGTCCTGATCCTATAGCAAACCCAGACACCTGCAACGATGTTACAGCTTCTTTCACTGTTAATGTGGTACTTGGAAAAACAGCCTTCATCATTCCAGAATAACTTCCTAAGATTTTATACCAGACAAAACTGATATCTTGTTTTATTTAAATAATGAAAAAAAACTCTGTTTCCTCACAGCTGACCACAAGATACCCAAGCACATATTCTTCTTTAATAACATTGAAAGTGTTAGCAAGACCTGCTGATTATCTGGTAAGAACACAATTAATTTGTGCCCAGACTCATTAATCTTTCTTAATACATGTCAGCCCATTACATTTGATCCGTGACCTCTGTCCCCAGTCTTGCATAAAAATCTCTCAGGATCAGAATCACATCATGATTTGGCATGGAGCCACCAGCTCCGGCAGTTGCCTGCAAAATGCTTCAAAGCCATCAGCAATGGCAGCTGCTGCATTTATGTGCACATGCCCGAATGGTAAGTTCACAGCTCCTCTAAGGCAGACCGAAAGAAGTTGGCTGCCTGAGTCCTGTTAGAAATACAGCTGTTTCCCTACTTAGATCCAATGATTACTCATCTTTACTCTCACTTCTGTTGCCACAGACACAAGTGTCATGTGGGGAGCTGGGATAGTCCATGCAAATTCTTTCCCCGTGGCTTTTGCAAATAGCACCTAACAGCAAAAAATGTGCAGCAGTATTTGAAACAATTGCCCTTTCACATATGGACATTCATGGATGGAGGATCTAGTAAAAAATCACTCATTGCAGCCATACCTGGGTCCTTCCTGCTTTAACAATTACCTCAAGACAGAGAAGTGAATATTTTTGTAAAAGTTCAGGCATTTAGATCAATGAAATCAAATTGGCTTGTTAGTGGACATGGACACAGGCCTTTCAGTGCTTTATGGCAGCCATCAAGTTACTTCTCCATCCATAATTAACAAGGTAAGTCCAAAGGCTCACATTATGATTGCTCCTAGAAAATAATATGTGCCTAAGAGCAAGCATCAAGTCTGTGATGGCATATCCACAACCTCCTCATCTGAAATATTTTTTAATTGAAGCACTTCTAAGCTTATTCATAATTCCTTATGAATTTACTGCCTAGATTCTTTCTTGTCATCAGCCAATGTTCACTGGTAGGAGAGAAGTAAGTGATGAATAGGAAAATGACAGAAATTGAATGATGGCAGAAACAATGCTAAGCTATATTTGAAATGTCTTTTTTTAAGCCAATCGACAACGCTTTAGTTAATATGAATTTAATTAAAGTGTTCTTTCCCAGCTACATCTAACTCATTTTTGTTACCAATATATTTTGTGAAAAATGCATAATCAGTCACTATAAGACAATGATCTAAATTGCATCACTCAAAAGGAATAGTATTTCTTTTACTGGTTAGCTGTGGATTTTAGCTTTGGTGCTTATCATGTGAAAGGCACAATGCTGCCACAGCAATAACATATGCAGCCCATGGCCCCAGTGGGGGCTCTTTTGAGGGGTTTTCTGTGACTCTCAGCTCTATGCATGGCTTTTTACCTTCTCTTATCTTCCTTCAACCCAAGAAAATAGACACAAAACCTTGCAATATAACTGCCAGAGACAGTTCACAGACAAAGTATGCAGTACTTCAATTACAAGTAACATTTTCTAGTTTCTAAAGAGCAACTTACACCATGCATTGTTTTATCTTCAACCACACTATTTGCTGATCATGTCCTAGCAAGCGAAGGCTTATTTTATTCTTATTAAAATGTCAAACAGGATCTTAATCTTATCAAAGTGATTATACTGCAGCTTTGAATTACTCTGCAAAAAAACCCACCCAACCATTCATTCATTAATCGCTCACTCATGCAATGAATAAGAAGGTGAGATTGTCAGGAACTTACCATGCCTGATGGGCCAATTGTGAAGGGACACAGCTCAGCTGCTTGCCAGCTGCCCAGAATGGTAACTCTCAAGGGGACGGAGGGGAAGAAAAGTTCTCCTCTCTGCTCTCCCCCAACAGCAGCCTTTTCTCACCTCCCGAAGCCATGTCATCTGTGGAGATGCAGACTGAGCTGGTGCTTTCCCACCTCGCTGGCATAGGGATGGTCAGAGCTGCATCTCTCCCTTCCCTCTCTGTCTACAGACACCAGGTTGTGGTCCCTCATCCTTACATGCTTCTAGGGAAAGAATAAAGCTTGAGGAAATACATGTGGTTATCTTTCCAAGCTTCACTGCCAGCACTGCAGAAAAATTACCCACTCCTCTTTTGGGAGCTTTCTCCAGCTTTAAACAGATTCCTACCATACAGACTTCCAGGCTAGGATCATGAGGAAATCTGGTTTTTAAAAGAGCAGAACTGATGCAGCAATTGTCACAAATGCCACAGAATAAGCAAATTTGGTCTCGACTGTCAACCTTGTTGCCAGACTGTCAGAAGATCTGAATCCAGAGAATAATTTAAATGTCAAATCAAGACACTGCAAGCAGAAATTTCTGTGATTTGCTGTGCTGCTGAGAGATAACACGACCTAAGGGTAGAAGAAGAGCTGGCTGAAAAAAATAAAAATCTGTTTTTCAGGGGGTTAGGGAACTTCTTGTTGTAAATTCACCAAAGAAATTGGAACACGTAAGTTTTTTCCAAGCAAAACCACAATGGTACCATGACAGTGAGTTCTTCAAACGGTCTTTGCATCTTGTCCAGATATACTTGCCTTGACAGATGTTGCTACCACAAGAATTATTAAACTAACTTTTGGGAAGTGCTCTAAAATCCTTGGGAAGGAGAAGATTGAAATGCCAATTATTGTTATTTTTAAATTAAATGTTTTACATGGAACTACAGACTTCATAATGCTTCTGGTTTTAGTGTGGACTATTTTTAATAAAACTTGCACAGCAAACTAGAAAATAAATGTATATTTAAAATGATAAGCCTTTCTCAATGGCTATCATTGTGTCGCTACTCACAGCTTTAGGGAAGATTGTGGCTGAATAAAGACTGCAGAATAATGCCCATATTGAGAAAACCATATGAATTGAACTGGAAAGAAGGAAAAAAGGTTACAAGCTGTCATTCTGAAACTCATTTTCCCCACCATGAAGATGAACTCTTATTACCTGTGAATATGGAATTCAAATACTATTTTCAAGTTTTAAATGTAGGTAACACTTTACATTATGTGTCATTCTGGTACCAATTACAGCATAACCCTAATATTATAAATCTATTGAGAGAGGGCTGAGCCAAGAAGTTTCATAGTAGCCCAAAATTCAAGCAAAGTTCAGAAATATTTCAATTTTCTCTTCTTATACAAGCCCATATTCAGTAGCCTGGGACACATAATGCCTTGGAAACAAGCACATTATGTTTTTAATGTAACAAACTGAAACATCTTGCCCTTCTTTCATCTTCGTCATCTATTTCATGGGTGAAAATGAGATCATCATCTACCCACTTTCCCACCTTAGTAGCTATTGCAAAGTTTTCTTTATCCCTAATTAGGAAAGCCTGCATCCCCTGTTATTGTGTTTGTAGTCTGGTCAAAGGGAAGATGAATGTTGCCCTGGATCCACATCTGAACTGTCTTCTGTTGCTGTGTTTGAAGCCAGCTCTTTCCCTGGCTGACCCACAGTGCTGTAGTTACAGCGACAGCTCTTCAGCTAGTCCCCTCTTGACTAGGATAGTATCTAGCCCTCAAAAAGAGGAAAAAATAAATATGATGGTTTCAGGGAAGCTGCTTTACAGAAAAAAAGCAAGGCTGTGCCTTAATCCCTGAGAGAAAATCTTCAAGGATTTAATACAGAAGTACAACATTGCTGTAGGTATGTAACTGGTGTTTAGTGGTAATTTAGAAGCTGATGGAAACAAGAGCCACACTTTCCATGGAAACAGGCAGATTTTTATAGCCTTCAGAGTATTGATTAGGACATAAAAACATTTCTAATGTTCAGTGAGGGCAATGGAGAAATTCCAACACTGGACCATTGCTCCTTCCCACATAGGCCCAGATAATGGACCCTGGACCTTCTCTGAAGAGCAACAGGGCACCATGTCTGAGCTGCTGCTTTGTGAAAATTTACCAAATTTTAGACAAATAGGTCTAAGCTATTGAACTTACAATACAATTTAATTACAAGCCATACTGTTTTCAAAGGAAGGAAACAAACAATCTACATTTAAACCATAAAATAAAGTTCATTTTCTCATGAAATTTTTTAGCTAGATGTGCAATCTCGGAGTCTTTTTGCTGGACTGTGCTTTTAACCAGAATATACTAAATCCCAGTGTACAGGAAATACCATCTATGCAAGTGATTCACTGTAAGTTAATAAGGTGTGCTAGACTATTTTCCTCCCAGTGAATGGAACTTGTATACTGGTATCTGCCATTAACACTAAATGGGGCTTACACATGCAAAATCCCTCTGGCATTGAGAGGGGAAAAAATCCTTTCACTTTCATAAATAATGGATCTGTAGCAAAATTAGAATTTCATGAAAAATTTGAAAAACTAGAATGAAAATATAATATCATTTCTATTTTTTGTGTCCCAATTTGCCAGTGCATTGTGTGATCCAACATATAGGTCATCTCCTGTACCTCATCCTGTACTACATAATCACATTAAAAATTCTCTCAGTTATCTGCAGACTCAACTACTCACGTATTGACCAATGTCCTCTATGGTATTATGAAAGTAGAAGTGCACTTCTTCTACCAGAGCACTGTGTCAGTGGATTATTTTTTTGTGGTATGGATATTTCTGTGATTTTTTTTTTAATTGAATTGTAATAAACACCATTACTTTTCTCTTATGAAGTGTTTGCTTTTCTGTCCCTGTTAAGTGACATGCTTACACACAAACAGTGATTTCTCTGCAGATACAAATATAAGAAATTCTTGCCTACTGTATTTCAATAAACATTCATACAGAAAAAGCTATATGCCCAGATTACTGAGCATGCACACTGCACACTGTGTAGTGTACTAGGTAAACATGCACCTGTTCATGACATCAAACATTTTTACCCCTAGTCAGCTCATTTCATTCCAGTGCTTTCCAGGGTGGCCAAGGTGTGCAGCAACCACCACCCACTTCAGCTGTACTCTACACTAAACCTGGCTGCATTTGAATCACCCAGAGCTCTGCCACAAACCTTAGTGGAGCATGGGTTGCAGCCTGTTTCTTTCGGAACAAGATGCTAAAGATCTCACCTAAGCCAAAACTTCTCTATGAATTTGACCATTGGAAATAGGAATAGAGAAAAAATAGCCCTGCAAAGTCCCCTGAAAATCTCCAGGCCCACACATGGTGGTGTGATGTAAAAGAGCAAAAAATCATTCACATATGAAGACAAGTGGGAAATTATTTTAGCAGTGACACAATGTCACTGCCTTTCTCTTCTATTCAGGATTCAGTCTCAATCCCATGGCTTTAAAATCTTAAAGCAAAACCTACTAATATGAGTTTTGTCTTTCCAGTGCAATAGGATTTGAAATACCAGTGGAAAGACAAATTTCAAGAGTCATGTTTTGGGGTTGTTCAATATTCTGAGCCAAAATTTTGCAATGTAGCTTTTTTTCTTTCCTCACTGAGTAAATACACATTTAAAGCAGCTAGATGCAAATTCTGCAGCCAGGCATATTTACAAAACAATATTTTTGATCAAAAAGAAAACAAGTGACATATTAATTTCTAAGCATAAACTCATCAAATACAAAGAGACAGATGGAAAAGGTTACAAATACATTAGCCCATGCTTTTAGTCCATAACTTCTACCAGTAGAAATTCTGCTCAATTGTTCTTTTGGAGGACACATTTAAAGAATTTTTTTAATTGTACTTCATGCTTTTGATGTTTATAAGCTACAAACTTTTATATCAAACAGGGGTCATGATTATATTTTTTGGTTCTTGATGTCATTATTTGGCTTATATTTAAAATGAAAAAAATGATTACTATTTCCCCAATGGATTCAAACAAAAATGCTGAAGTCAAAGGAGAAAATACAACATCCTTTCTGTGGTTGAGCAATGTGATTCCTACTTCCTCCATCCAGCTTTTTGCCTATGGGAGCATCTGTCAAGGCTGAGTCAGCACCTTCCCAGGAAAACCTCATAAACATGTTAGAAGACATTTCATTTTGTCATCTACCTAGGCACATTGGACTAGTATGCAAATAAGACAGCACAAGAACAGGACCACAGCAGCAGTGCTAATGCTCTAAGTGATCTTTCAGCATAATTAGAATTTGTTTCATCACACTAATTTGACATGGCAAATTAGTGAAGCTAAGATAAGGGGGTTTAGTAGAGCCAGGGCACTGGTATGTACACAGAAACTTGTCACTAAGTCCATTTGCACATGGGAGTTGTGTAACATTGCAGAGAAGTGACAATTAGTAAAAGCTCTGGAAAATATCAGTTTGTTTTATTTTTAATCTGGGAACTTGATAGGTTATATTTTCTTTGGCTGCCATCCTACAAGAGTGGTTTAGGGATCTTAGCCACTTCGCTGTTGAAAAAATCTTTCAAGACTTAGGATAAGCTAATACGTTACTACACTTATACAAGTTTAGTCAAGTCTGGCCCAGTGGCATACAGCAACATGCTGTGCTAACACATGGGAATTCAAGGGGCAACTCTGTGATTTCTGTTTCACAGAATGAACTAGCTGTAAGCCGTGGCATGGTGACAGCCAAAATGAGAATAGTGGCTGGTTTCTTTTCTGCACTGTCCTGCCCAAGATCATGCAAGCTCAAGAGGGACCATGAACATGAAACAAAAACTGCTCCCAATTGCTGCAAAGTAGTCCTGAAACTCGGAAGACTTTAAGGATGGGTGGAGCAGGTAGAAGTCTGGCAGAGGTCTGAGGGAAGGCTGAGTTAAGGAAGAGGACTTGTCCAGCTTACAGGATTAATTAATATTTAACTTCCTGATTAAAGTGAAGATTTGGGATTGTTCTTAGTTTCCTAAATAATTTATTCCCAATATTAGTGTAATTAAGATACCTGACCATTGATGCTACACACTGTTCTTTCAGAGCTGCTGAGATCATGAGCCAGTTGAGAGTGGATAGCTAGAGATGTGATGGGACTCTCAGCTGAATCAAACCCACACACCATCCCCAAAAGATGCAGCTTCCTCATGCATCTCACACTCCTGGAGGAAATAGGGCCAAAGGGGGTCTGCCCCGAAATGCAGTCCACAAATCTGAGAATTTGTATTCTGTGCTCTATTGTGTTTTAACTGATTCAGAATAATGTCTGTGGATATAATAATACCAATTGCATACTAAATTTGCATCATATTATGAGATGCTAAGACAAGGTTTATTACTTGGAACTTCTAAGAATAAGGTAGTAGAGAAAGATGTATCTAGATAGGCATATTTAATCTGATTATTCGTTCACTGATAGAATAGTGACCTATTCTTTCGATTATATACTTTGCATTGCTTCTATAATTTGACACAGTCCTGAGGATAATTTAAGTTACCTTTAGGAAATGCCAAAGAAGCCAGTCTATTCCACAGCTAAAAGGAAAAGAAAATAGTACTGGAAACCAAAGCAAGTTTCAAGCCAGTGTGGAAATCCTCATCATGAAACCTAAAGAGAATTCAGAAGGGAAGAAGCAGAATAGCCAAGAATGTAAGCTGTCCTTCAAATGAGGAGACATGCATTATCTGCAAGCTTCATGCATCTCAAAGTGGTAGCATCCAATGCTCTGAAACAGAACAGACATCAGGCAAAGTCAACCAAGGCAATCCCAGAGACTCTGGATCTCAACCTTTTCTTTCCTTTTCACATTCGAAGTGACGTCTTCGAGAGGATAAGAACACCAAATCTTTACAAACCCTGGGGGTTTTTTGGGTACAGTTAAAAGGTTATCTGTAAGTACACTCCAGGAAGAAGGCAAAAGAATTTCCCTACAGAGAAAACTAATTTCTCCCCTTGTAATCACCTTTTGGAACTAATTTTTTTTTGTTTGAGAAATTGGTCTCACGCCCTATAAATTTGAAAACTATAGGATGGGCAATTTCCTAATATCTGCACAGTAGAATTGCAGCCCTGAGGTACAGACACACAGAACAGCTTTGAGAAATAAAGCTGCTGTTTTATTTCCTCACAGTCAGAGAAAATTTCTTGGGCCATCTATTATTTTATGAGGACTTTACAGGACCTGTTTTCTTGTTCATTTTTTGGTATGTGTGGTTTTGGGTTTTTTAATAGTTTCTTTTCATTATAGGGATCACTTGGTAAGGACAAAATAGCTTTTTGATTCTTCGTTCCCAGAGAAGTTTGGCCAAGCAGGTACTCACGCACAGAGGCAGACAGAGTCTGTATTATTTATGATAAAAATAAGCTAACATCACTTGCTTCTGAAGGTAATCAGATATTGCTCATATTTCAAAGCTCAAAAAGTTAATACTGTTTCAGAGATTTTTAAAAGAAATGCAATTACAATTAGAAGTTGAGATTATGGCAGAAAATTTTCATTGCAATACGAACCATAAAAATGCCTTTTTTAAAGACAGAGGAAAGGCCATACTGTAGGAAATATTTCATGGCTAGTGGGAGGGTTAAATAAACAAATGATAATAACACCAATCAGACCTCTTTCCTTAAAGCCTGCAGAGTCAATCTGCTTCTGACTGTGGAGATACCAACCAGCAAAGGCAAACTAATTAGACACAGTCAAACACTTAGGCAATCGCACCTTGTGAATGTAAGCGTCTTCCTGTCATTTGGCAAGTCTCTCAGCTGCCTCTGAGCGTGAGACAACAAATCCCCTGCAAACAAGTTCTTCGCTCTCCCTGTTAGTGAGATCTAACAGAGCACAATGGCTGGAGGTGAAAGGTGGCAGTCTAGTCAGGTAATGACATCGTCTTGAACAGCCCACATTAAAATAGTGGCACTTGTTTAGACTAGCCTATTTGCACCTACCTGCAGAGGGCCTTTTTAATGTAATTATTAGCCTCTGCAGCCCTGCTTAGGATTTGAAAATATCATTCATTTTCATCTTGCTCCAGCTACCGCTGCTATCTCCTATTCAATCTCAGTCACCTCATCTCCTCACAAGTAAGTGTAGAAAGAGAAGCAGATGAGAAGATTTGAATTAACAAGAAACAAGTTGGCAGGTGAGCTGTGTGACACAACAGTAAAAAAAAAAGTTAAAAGATTTGACAATATATTCTAATCACTACCTGACTGTAGCAGAGCTGCAGGCATTGAAATAGCTTCCTGGGGAAAATAGAAAAGACAGCAGGAGAATGGTCTAAAACCCAAGGGCAGGAACCAATCCTTATGAGCCTTAGAACAAATATGTCATTACTGTCTTTCAAAGTACTCTTATTTTCTCAGGAGTTAACCATTCACTATTGACAAAATATGACAAGACATACAGCCTAAGGAGTGCAGTAAGGAACAACCACCCAATTCTAGCCTGAGATACCCACACACACAGCTGACTGCAGGAGCCCATAGGAAGGAACGGTGTAGCCACAGGCCAAAACTTTAATCCAGTTTTCCAATGAGAATCCATGTTGCACTGGAGAAGGGAAGTGAGTTATCTTACTTTCCAGTGTCTTCATCCACAAAAGGTCCAGCAGTTTTCTCAGGGTATCTCAGGATATAAAGCCAGCACTTGCCAGATAAGTGAGGCAGGATGCATTTGGAGAGTACTTCAGCAGCATGTGGCCAGTGACAAAAAAGCTGGGGAAAAGAGGGACTGTTCCAAGCAGAGAAGTTGAAATATCCATTTCCTCTTGCCAGGGAAGCACAGACCTCTCAAGCATGGGACCATTGCTCTGGGAAGCTCTACAAAAACAAAAACAGGATGAAAGACACATGGAGGAAGAAAAATAAAAATTTCTCCTTCCTTTGTAAAGAGGAATTTCAACCTATTTTAAGGTGACATCAACGAGGAATAAATTATTTAGTTCTTGTCTTATGTAGCAACAGTCTCCTCACAGAAAGGACATCTTGTTTACAAGATCAGTGCTAATTTCTGATAAAGAAAAGGCTCTCCAACAGCCTGCATGGAAGGTTTGCTCAGTATGGTATTTTGCCTTTTGGTACAAGTACTTTGGGTTCTATTCATTACCTTGCAAATATATCCCAAGTTGTACCAGTGAAGAAAATGTCTCTATCTTTGTGCTGCCAAGGTATTGAGGTTAATTTCTCCAGCACACAGCAGTTTCACAGAAGACTGTTACAGGGTCGGTTACCATCTTAATTGGTGCCACTGCCCAGCTTCCTGTGTTGAAGGAGTGCCAGAGAGTCGTAGCACATCCCAAGCATTGCTGATACCTACTTTGTTTGTTTGTAGTTTTTTCCTCCATCTGGCTGTGACGGATGAGGGTCCTTTAGCTACACTTGTTCTGTAAACTGATATTATGCATCTGACCTAAAATGACAGCTGGAATCAGGGCCACACTTAGAGATAATCATGCCCAACACAAAAATATAAGCGAGTTCTGGAGGGTGCCAGCCCTGGGTCAGTCTCAGCTTATTTGTCAATCTGCCAGTTCACTGCTCCTCAGTGCTGTCTTCCCCGAGTAGCAGAAGGCACTGCTTTCAGAGGCAGTAAACGCTGAATGTTGAGAGACAAGCAGTTGGCAGAAGTCCTTGTGACAGGGGTGGGAAAAGGAAGACAGGTAGCCAGACGGATCTGGTGCGGCCCAAGGCAAGCACTGAAGCAAAGGGGTGAATCAGAATCAAAGAGTTACCATACCATGATGGGAATTTCTGATTATAGTGACACTGCATAGGCAAATTGTGTGTTCTGCAAGCTCTTACGGGTGCTCTGGCCCTACTGCAGTGTCTTGGGTAAATCTTGTCCTGCAGTGACATTCTAAGGCATTTTATATTGCTACTATTACTGCTACTTACATCAGTTTTTCTCTGATCAGTCTGTCCTCCCTTTTCCACCCTAGAAAACCTTCATCTCACTTTGATACTTGAGGAGTGTTATTAGTATTCACTGATCCTCTGAGCTCTGTATTAATTTGCTCTCAAACATTTATACCACTTCCATCAGAAACTAGGACTTATACAAACCAAATTTATTGATTAGCAAAGCAGCACATTTTGCAGACAGAAGTATAATCTCTCATCAGACTATCTGATGGAAAGTGGAGTAATTGGGGAAGTTCTCCAGCCATCATATCCTTAAGATAGTTATGATGCCCTGACACATCACAACTACTGTTACCACAACATGCATATTGAAAAAAAAGAAAGTTTTAAATGAACTTAAGGAATTCAGTTTGAAATTTTCAAGACTAAGAAGCTGAAAATAATTCATTTGGTCTGGATAAATTATTCAGTGCTATTGCACCACTAATACTTGTTTATTTATACTTATTCATACCACATATACACAAACACACCCACCCCAACACACTGTTACTTAGCTTAATATTTTAATTGTATAAAATATTAAGCTAGGAATACAGTGCTATCTTATATACAATATGACCTTATTTTTCAAGCAAAGGTGACAGGGTATTGAAGCATCAGTCTGCGTGTGAATCTCTGTAATGACACATCATATCACGAGAAGCAGCTGCCTCATGGTATTGAAACAACCTTTGCTCACACAAGCCTATTAAAATTAGGATAGGACTGATCCCTGTACCTGTAACTATATTCCTCATGATACTGCATCTCATTTTCCAGCAGATTTCATACTACACCTCAAGGGTCCTCACTTGCAAGGTCTCTAAATCCTGAACAGGCTAAGGGACACCTGCCCTTTTGGAAGGCCAGGGACAAAAGCATTAAAACCACTATTACTTGAAAAATGGAAGAGACACTGTTTTCATCCCATTGTCCACAGGACTGAAGCAGGGGTACTGGAGAAAATCAAGGAACCAGGATTTTGTCACAGCTGTTCATTCATGCTCTTCCCACATTTCCCTTCAGCCATCGGACCTGAATAAAGACAGAAGGGATGTTCATGAAGCAATGAACTCCCTCAGACAAGACTCCCTCATCTCCTGGACCTGGCAGCAGCTGTAGGGATGCCCAAACAGCATAATTTTTTCTCTTTCCTTTCCTTTTCTTTCAAATAGTTTTTTAAAGAAAACCTTGTTCAAAGAGGGAAACATTTCCACAAAAAGGAGCAAGGTAAGGAGATGGTTCAAAAGAGACCTGAGGCAAATTAAAGCCCAATTTAACTTTTGCTCAATAACTTCACTTCATTTGGATGAATCATTTATGTGGTGAAAAACTTCAGCTTACTACACTAGAAAACTCAATTAATAGCCAAAGTGCTGAGAGAATAGGGAAGGGGAAGCATGGAGGCAAAACTCCAGCTACCAAGTTAAGAAGCAGAAATAAAAGCCTTTTGACACAGAGCATTAGAAACATTGAAGAGGAAATGGGAAGAGTTCCTACCCCATTGCCCACTGCAGGAAGAATGCTTACACAGGGGAGTTGATGAATGATAAGAGAGAATAAATCCAGGTGCAGGACTCAGGAATGACTTGTACCACACTACACCATTGCAGGTGGGCCCCAAATGACCAGCAAAAGGCCACAGGGGAAGCTTGAAGTGAAGCAGGGACAAGACTGTCAGTGCCTCAGCTGCCCCACTAGCACAGTCATCATCCTCACTGACTCCATTGGTAGGTTAGAAAGAGGGCTTCCCTGACTGTTCCTTGGATTATGGAAAGGATATTTTATCTTGGCTTGGAGACACAACTTTTCCAGTTGCTCGCTGCCATTAGCATAAGGACTCAATGTTTCTTAGGGGCTGCTCTGTCTCTGCTCTCCAGGCAGAAGGTACCAAGAGCATTCAGAACAAAGGGAAATCACAGACTTTCCTTTACTACCAAGAGATGAGAAGACAGAAACTATCTCCAGCCTTTTTCACATTACCCACTGCTTTTCTTTTGGATCTGTAACTACACAAATTCTTCTTAAACACACAGAAAAGTAAATCCCATTTAGTACAGTATCAGACAACTTCTCAATTGTGAAGACTCCATCCCATCAAAGTGTGAGAAGCCAGTTGTTGGGCAGGAGCAGTTTGTGAATTACAGCTTTTTTCAAAAGGAACAGAGAGAATGAGCCCTTTTGTTCTCCAGCAAACTTAAACATAGCAGCAGAAATCAAATACTTAACTAAATTTTTCTGCGGGCTCCCTTGTTTGCTTATTAAATGTAGAGGAAGGAATGTTAGGTTCAAGTGGTTTTTCTCTTTCAAGGGAAATTGAATAATAGCTTGATTCCTGTGGTCTCTCAGGTTTTATCACATTGGAATATGCTTAACCCTTCAAAATCTGGTCACTTCTCATCTCTGGTAGGAAAAAAGCTTTGTTAGAAAGAGAAAAACGCACTGGTGCATATGGTATACTATTAGTAAGTCTCACACCCCGTAACAGGAACATTTGTACACAAATGTGTTTTTTGGGATCTAGCCAAGAGCAGAGCACCCTGTGAATCATAACACACAGCTAATGAGTTATTTTTGGTAAATTTGGCACTCAGAGTTAATAGAACCAATTTGTCCCCAAAAAGCTAAATCACTTATCGCTTCTTTGGAGGTGCTAAGGGAATCTAGAACTTCAGGATTCTGTCAATAAAAATGAAAGAAGCACAAAGCTGCCTGTTAATTTGTGCTCTTCTCTACTTCTGTTTAGCACAAAGGTAAGATGTATGAGATGCTCTGACAGGCAGGGAAATTCATTACAGGAAGCAACAGTGCAATTTAACTGTGCTCCAGGGCTGATGCTGGTTGCCTGAGGTAGGTGACCACAAAGAAAATAGACTATTATTTTTGGGAAACATCCAATTAAACAGCTAGACCCAAAGTGCAAAGCCCTGAAAAGATGTTGAGTTGCCCATGTCCTAAGCATGGAGATGTGGAGCTCTGGTTCAACGTGCTACAGACTTCTTATAAATTCAGATCTGAAACAATATTTCACATCCTTATGAAACAGAAAGGTATTCAATTCAAATTGAAATTGAAGGGGAGGCTGAGAGGTTAATATGAGGTTTTGGTTTGGGAATGTCTCTGGTGGCAGAAAAAAGTCTAATTATTTTCCATTTAAAGAGTATGTCTCCAATCCAGAAAGTCATTGCCAGAGCTGTATTTCCTATGGGAAATTCCCCTTAACTCCTCCCTTTCAGGTGTAAGTTGTCATTAATGCCCTTCCTATGTTGAGCAAAGGAGCTGCATATGGATGTGCAAAAGATATCCACTGAAGTTTCCACTTTAATATCCAATGAAAAATGTATTTGGGTAGGGAACTCTAGTTTTGAGTGTATAGCAATTGTCTGCATTAACCAACCAGCCTAAGTGGAGTGCACTGAATAGGAAATGAGAGTAAAGCAAAAGTTAGAGCCATGCCAAACTACCTGAGTGTAATGTGGATAGCAGTGAACTGTGACTCATGTCATGTTGTGTTATGTAGCGTCAAATCACTGTACGGTGTGACACAACGTAAGCAACATGAGTGGCATGAATGTGACACAGCACAGCCTTTTTTCCTCTCTCCTTCTCTTTTTTTCTTTTTTTTTTTTTAAGAGCATTTTACTTTTAATCAGATAGCTGCTGTCAATTCAGATAACAGCTGCCTGACCCAAATTTTCAGCTGACTGAAGTGGACGAATACTGAAGTATGGACTTTCTATTATGAAAAGTTAACATTACAGACTAGCCTGGCATCTAAAAATACTCCTGTCTTTTCTCTTCCCCCCACCTGCTTCTTCCTCCCCTAACACCAGTGATATTTTCTTACTGATACTGAATCAATAATTTCATTTCTATATTACAAATCTTAAAACAATACTGGCAAAAAAAGTATACTGGAATTTTACTTACTGATGTTTAATAATTAATGTAGGCTTCTTTAAACATATTTGGCTCTCTGAAACAGCTCTTTAGAGCTGTGTTCCATTTCTTATTGCTTACCTATTCTGTTTGTTCTCTGCCTCCCTGATCCTTTTCGATTTTCTGCAGGTTAGCAAGTGCTGCATTGTCTGCTTTTGAAATGTGTCTTTAGGCATGCTTTTGTTTGACAAGGAATGCCAAGGCTGAGCTGACAAAGTCTGTTTGAAAATCTTTTTCCAGGTATACAAGATCAGTAAGTCTGTTCAATGTATTCTGTGATTAGTATTTTTCTTCAGATATTTATATCAACATTTCAGGTTTAGTGAAAGATGTTTTCTGAGCATACCTGTCAGTGTGATACTGTTACTAAAGGTAAGTAACAGTATCATTTATATATTCAAATGTATAAATATATTTATGGTAAATAGTTGACATCTCTCTCCATATAACTTAAAAGAAAATATACCTTTAACAAGCACTCAGCCACTGTTCTTTTCACAGGTTGAAACAAATATCAATGTACAAAAACTGTCTTTTAGATATTTTGGCTCTATCTCTTTACAACCAGGATTTTTTAAAACATAATATTTAGATTTCTGCACCCTTTCCCCTGCAGGGGCGAGGGCACTGTGGATAATGTTTGTCCTATAAGGCAAACTTTCAGGTGAAAAAAGCATTTATATATTCAGACACTGCACACTCATGAATTCCAAATAGGATTTGTTGCTGATGGTTTGGGGTTTTTTTTTAAACTGAAGCATGTCTTGCCTTTTACCTCCCCAGTTGCAACAGAGATCACATCCTTGACACAACAATTTGGTGAAAGCTGTACCCAAAGCCTACCTAAAAGAGGCAAATTGAACAAAGGTGGCACAATTAAAACATGTAGATCCCTCTTCTAGCAACATATCTCCTGTTTGCCATGGGATACAATGGCCTCAAGAGGCAATGTTCCATGCTAATAACTAGAGAATTTTGTGAATTGTTGGAAAAACAAGCCCCAAAATCTTTACTTTTTTCCCTTTCTTCCATAGAGCCACCATCACATAATTCTATTGTCACTCTGATTAAGGCTGGAGCCTGATACACACTGTCTTTTCACAGGGATACGAGAGCAAATGACTCCCATAAACCAGGCAGTGCTGGGATTTTCCAGGTGGTGCTAGGATGCCAGGCACTTCCCTCTGAGCTGGAAATGAAAGTCTGTGTAGAAGATCTGACACTACATGCCAGTGAGTTAGCAAGAATATGAACTGAATGCAGAACACAGACCTAGCTGAAGAACTGAAGTTTTAATGTAGAACTGAATTTTCCTTCTGATGACCACAGCAAATGCTTGTTGGAAAGCAGAAGGCAAATAAGGGATTTGTGAATCTCTCCTATGGTGAGATTAGTTCCTCTCATCTAAAAGGCTGAAGAAATTCTTCAACAAGAAAAAATTCTCATTTTCTTCTGATTGAAACTCTAAGTGCTGGAAGTATCAAACTCTTACATGTAAAATAAACTGCACTTTATTTCATGGTTCTTTTTTTTTGTTGTTTGTTTGTATCTTTGTTTTTCACAAAGGAATAAACCGAAGACCTAAATTTTAATGTGACAAAAAAAATGCAGACCTCAGTTTTGTAACCTTAACCTAAAGCTGCTCTCCTGCAAATGCATTTTAAGATTCTCTTCTCCATTAAAAAAGTTCCCATTAGCACACAATCTCCATTGGGCAATAAGCAAAGATATTCCTACATCAGCTGGGTGTATTAAAATTTCACTGTCCTCTCTCTTTTTTCCCATATATCACCAAATTTTAAAACAACATCAAGATAATAATAGGCAGCCCAATCCTACCAAGGCATGACCTTGTCAAATCATGATCAAAAGAGATGAGCATGCACACTCCGTGTTTTTTCCCAAAGGGCATGGTACAGAGCTGAGAAAGACCATCGAGCCAAGATTGGAAACTATAAAATATGTGTCACTTAAAAAATATATTTTACTTTCGTTTAATTTCAATTATATTATTGCTAATAGCAAGGAAAATCTGTGGATCTAAGAATCCATTGCACATTCCTTGCCCAAAGGAAGAAATAATAGAAAATGTTTGGGTTTTAAGTAAATAAAACCCATAAATATTCTAACAGTTTTCTGATATAGCAAAAGTACTAATCTAGTGTATTTGAAACCAGAAAAGGAGAGCAATTGATCTTAACTTTGAAACATGCAAAAGTATTTGCCTTATGATCTTTTGCCATAGAAAATGAAACTAGCCAATTCAAATGTAAGAAGTTGATCTTCCTTAAAAGGTGCTTGGCTCTCTAATTACAGGAGAAGTACCTTTCTTTAATAATTCATTAGAAATATGGGGGGGCAAGATAAAGACAAAGTCTAAAAATATCCACCATATAAACTACTGTTGAACTGCTCTCTTAAAATTAAAGGCTGAAATTCTTCGACTGTCTCATTTTCTAGCAGAACACAAGAAAGGAATATTTTAGTTGGTTCTCACCCTCCAGGCAAAGTAGTATAAAACCTCTGGCCTGATTCCAACCCCATTATCAAAGGACCACTCACCTAATCTAAAAAAGCAGCTCTTCATCAATTTATCATTAACAAGAGCATTACAATATAATGCAGGAAAACGGCTTTTCACCAGGGATTCAGTTAATGGGAGTCTAGAGCCACATAACAAGCATGGCAGAAGATATTCCACAGTAGGTAAAGATAATATACATATATTCTACACAAAGAATACTGCAAATAACTTTTCTGTTGCTGACGAGCTCTCTCAAATAATTTTTTAAAAAATATTTAATTTTTAGAGTTGAAGTCTAGTTGAATTCTACAGCAACATACATGAATGCAAAGTAATTAGCTACTGACTCCCTGTGAAAATATTTTATACAACATATTTGGCAACAGTGAAAGTGTGACTCTACTAAGTTTTTGTGGAATTTCACTAGTGTTGTGAAACAGTGTTGATTCCTATTCACTGCCTATTCCACTACCTCTAACCTTAGGAATTCAAAAATCACAAGCCAAACATCCAAAATTCAGATGAGTTAAGGTGTCACAAAAAAACCCTGCAAGAAATCTTTGACTTTTTATTCTCCTTCTGAGAATTAGGAATTCTCTTCTCAATCTAAATCCATAGTCCATGGGGAGAACACACTATTTTATAATGTTTAAACACAAGCTGAATTTGGACATACTTCTATGAATTCTGTAGCTGAAACTTTCAGGCAAATGTTAATACTGTCAGGCAAGCCACGATATCACAACTGAAGAGTTTCATGCCAGTAGGAAGGCTGCTGTACCACCCTTGGCCATTAATGTCACATCATTGCTCTACTGCATCCCACAGGAGGAAAAATTCAAGCTAGACTAGGACAGGTAAATAACTTTTTTATGCAGCTCACCAAAGCCTCCAATACAGAGTTGGGGACATATTTCTGAGCTGAGATCAGCTTGGAGACAAAAAATGACATCTGCTCCAGCCTAAATCTTGCCATGTAAAGTTAACCCTTCAATGATGCTTGAAGGAAGAGGAGCAGCAGAATGAGCTTGTATCAGATCAGCACTTTGCATCATGAAGCTGCAGGTTTTTGGGGGCTTTGGCAGGAGCCATGAGACTAACTATATCCTGTGGCCTCATTTGAACTCAAAACAATAAAGAATATGGATAGAGAACACTGGAGTTTCACAACAAATCCAGAAAAAAACCTCTCACTATCTGTATTTCTAGAATTATTTCTTCTTAAGAGAAACAGGCATTGGTATATTCCTAATATAATGTTTCCCTAGCATACAGGTTTACTAAACTGTAATACTCTAAGATACTTAAAAACAGTATTTTAGACTTACTTGGTGCAAATGAGCTATTTTCTACCAGCTCTAAGAAATTAATCTATTATAGGCCAAACAAAAAGTTCCTGTGTTTAAGTGAAGGTAAAATAAATTAGGGGGGGAAAAGCCATAAAATTCATTTACCTTCAGTAAGTGATTAGGTCTGATGAAATAGGGAACTGCGTGACACTTCCACCACTTTAGATCAGATCTAGGAGTGAAATTATGGATCCTGCAAAAAATACCAAGTGTTGCTATACATAACAGTTCATCTGATCAGCAATGCAGGTCACAGCCAACACTTCACCCCAGTGCTCTGGCTTACTGTGCAGGGCTCCCTGCAGAGTGGAGACGAGTTCAAGGTCACTACCCTGAAATTTGAAGTGTGCCGCAGGACTGGCCCCACCTACCTGAGAGACCTCCTTCCCCCTCTCTGATCACGACCTCCCATGACAGCTGCGTTTCTCCAAACAGTGAATCTGCCGGCCAAACAGGCAAGATGCTCTTGAGAGGAGGAGATGACTTTTGGAGGAGCTGGATATGGACTACGGACCTTCTTCCCTGAGGAGAGAAAAATAAACTCACTAGCAAACTTCAGTGTAAACCTCATCTTTCCAGCCGAACATCCCTCAATAACGTCTTCAAACAAAGCGAAATTCTATCAAATTATCAAATTATTTCCCTGACAGGCTGAGAAGAGACAGAGGGGAGTGCTTCAGACAGAAAGATGCATTCACACACACACACTGCTCTTAGTAACAGAAAGTGGTTTGATATTACAGTGCATGAGGCTACATACACAAGAGCACACTGAGACCAAACAACACAGCTGCAGCGATATTTCAGGAACAGGAGTAGGAGATGTACTACACTGAGTCAAATATGTAATGAAGCACTCACACAGATATTTGATGTTCTTGCCTGTTGCCCTCTATGTGTTGCCAAAGGAACTGGTATCCTGATACACAGCTTAAACACAAAAGTGATGTTCTGTCTTAAAATATTTTGAGCATCACTGGATTGGGGAAACTCCCTCCCAAACAGGTTGGTGGTCTCTGCTAACAAGTTTTGCTTGACAGTAGCTGCATATAACAAGGCAGATATTTTGGTTTTGCCTATCTCCCTTCAAATGAGGAAAAACAAGACCAGAATGGGTATGCATTACCAAAGCCATGCCCTGCCAGTATTTTTATGATTTCCTCCCTCCCTTACTCTAACCCAAGACAGAGGCAAAACTGAAAAAAAGGGCACCAAGGTCATGCACACCAAAACAAATTATACCAGTAAAAACTCTCCACTTTGATAATTTGAAAATATTTAATTTCATTTCAATTTTTGAAAGACACGTTTTGTAATCCTATTCATGAGATATTTGAAACTAGTCAAGTGATTGTGTCCTGTTTCAAACTTATCAAATCGGAATGCTTAAACCTCAGAAAGGATCATCCAAGAATTTATTGGCATTTATTCATTCCTATTAAATGCTTTAATTTCAAGGAACTGACACCCTCCAGGAAAAAATCCACTTTGCCACAAAATTCCCAGCCAAACCCAACAAAGAGCATCCTTCTGAAAGGTCTCAAGAAAAAGTTCTGAGTGTTTTTCCCAGAGAGATTGTATTGGTTTGGCTTTGCCTGGTTTTAGGTGGCAGGGGGGCCACAAAGATGGTTCCTGTGAGGAAGGTGCTGGCAGCTTCCCACCATGTCTGGCAGAGCCAATGGCTGATGGCTCTGAAGATGGACATGCTGCTGGCCAAAACTGGGCCGATGAAAGAGGTTGGTAATGCCTCTGTGATGACATATTTAAGAAGAAAATCAAAACAAAGTCACAAGATTTTGGGATTCTAGTCAGAGAAGAGGAGGAGGTGAGAACATGTGAGGGAAACACCATTGGGACACCAGGGTCAGTGCAGAAGGAGGGGGAGAAGGTGCTGCAGGTGCCAGAGCCAAGGTTCCTCTGCAGGCCGTGGTGCAGACCATAGTGAAGCAGCTCTGCCCCTGCAGCCACAGAGGATGCAGATATTCACCCACAGCCCATGGGGACCCACAGGGGATGCAGAGATCCACCCACAGCCCATGGGGATCCACAGGGGATGCAGAGATCCACCCACAGCCCATGGGGATCCACGGGGGATGCAGAGATCCATCCACAGCCCATGGGGATCCACAGGGGATGCAGAGATCCACCCACAGCCCATGGGGATCCACGGGGGATGCAGAGATCCATCCACAGCCCATGGGGATCCACAGGGGATGCAGAGATCCACCCACAGCCCATGGGGATCCACGGGGGATGCAGAGATCCATCCACAGCCCATGGGGACCCACAGGGGATGCAGATATCCACCCACAGCCCGTGGGAAGGTGCCCGTGCCAGATTGGGTGGATGCCTGGAGGAGGCTGTGATCCAGGGGAAGACTCGGTGGAGAAAGAGGGCCCTGCTCCCAGGCTGGAGCAGCCTGTCCTTGGAGGACTGCACCCCATGGAAGACAGACCCACGGCACAGCAGTTTTGGGAGGACTGTGTGCCTGTGGGAGGGACTCACGCTGCAGCAGGTGTGGGGTGGCTGCTGCTTGTAAGAGTGGAGCCATGCTGGGGAAGTTCACGGAGAACTGTCTCCCGTGGGAGGGACCCCACGGCCTCACAGGGGGAGACTCCCCTCCTGGAGCAGTGGAAGAGAATCTCAGTGGTGGACTGACCAAGCCCCATGCCCTGTCTCCCTGCGCTGTTGGTGGGAAGGAGGGAGGAGCTGGGAGGGAAGGTGTTCTAAGGGATTATTTTACTTCTCATTACTGTCCTCTGATTCTGTTAGTAAAAAATTCACTTCACAGCTTCAGTTGAGCCTGTTTCACCCTTGAGGTGTTTCTCCTGGTCCTCATCTCACTCATGAAGCCTTCGTTAATTGTTTTTTTTCTTTTCCCTCCTCTGCCCAGCTGTGGCAGGGGAGGGTAAGCGAGCAGCTCTTGTGGGTGCCTGGCATTGGGCCAGTGTCAAACCACGGCAGGGATTGTTCTGTTAATGGTGGACATTAATTTCCTGGTGTGACAAAGCCAGGTCAAAGCCATCAAGAAGATACACAAAGGACTTCCCTCTGCATGCCACCATGGAGCCCCCTGACTGCATCCCACTCCAGGCAAGTGTGGAGAAATGCACAGACTGCAGCACCTTTACAGGAAAAGCCTGATTTCAGAAAACGCAGCGTCTGTACCAGTCAGATAAGGTATCTGACCAGGAAAACCACAACAGCAAAGGAGGAGAACCAGGCTGAGAAGCTGTAGGAGCAGCAGTAGGAGACAGGGATAAAGGTTACTGAAGGTCAAGTACAGCTGGCGCATCGCTGCTGGCACGAAATTGCTGCTGCATTCCAGGAAATCATTCCCTCTCATCTTCCTGAGCCTGTCACATCCTATTTCACTTACTGGTTCCTTTTCAAGGTGTTCGTCTTATTTGTCTCCTTGGGTTTGCTGTTTATCTCCATTTATTCTCAGCATAATTTGAGGCTCATTGTTTGAATTCTGTGACTGGTGGGCAGGTGGGGGAGAGTTAACCTGTGTAATGATTTGGAGAATCTACGTGGGAAGGAGAGAGAACAAGATTAGTAGAAGTGATTACAGCAGGAGTTGTGATGGGAATATCATTTCAGCAGAGCGAGCAGTGGGGGACCAGCTGGCCTGCGTCTCGTCATTTTTGCAGAGAAAACGGAAGGAGCTGCGTTACTCTGTGTGAGCCGTGTCTGGGAGCTATAAAATTACCTACTGATGAATAAGCTGGAAAGTTGTCTGAAATAAAGTTTAGGAAGCACTAACATACCTCACGCAATTCCAGCTTTATGGTAATGTATGTTAGATAATTAGCACCAATGGGTAAGAGGCATGAATACTCATACATCGAAAGCAAAGCATTAGCATATATTTAGGAGATTACAGTAAAATTTATCACGAGCTACCTGTCTCTGCTGGAACAGTTCTTACAGCAGGAATCTCAGTCCTCTTTGGAATAGAAAAAGATATTAGGACTTTACATTCAGCTTGCAAGGGGTTCTTCTGAAGAAAGCAAAGCTCATTATTCACAAACGAACTGGGGAAAATCCCCCTGGGCCTGCAGAGTGCTGGCAGAGGGCTGCAGGGCTGCAGGATAGCCACAGGGAGGAATGGCTGGGGCTGCCCTGTGCTGGGCACAGATGGTCCCAGCTCCCTCAAACCAACCCACTGCATGGCAGGCTGAGCCCCCCAGCCATGTGTGGGGCACCTCTGGGAAAACAGATCTAAAGGAAGTGCCCGGTGGAGAAAAGAGGAAACCCCAAGGCCAGAGGAAGAAGTGCTCCACAGCAAAGTAGAGACCTCCTGCAGCTCATGGCAAACCCCATGCTGGAGCAGAGAGATGCTCCTGACAGGAATGCAGCCACTAGAGCCCACTCTGGAGGAGAAGAAAGAGGCAGGGAGGAAGGAAAAGCAGAGAACTGTGATGGACTGATTGCAACCACCAGCCCCACTGCACCATTCAGGCAGGGTGTAGAGGAATCTGGAATGAAGTTGAACGTGGGAAAGGGGGGAGGAAATGTGTTCTAATGTTTGTTTCTCTGTTTCTCACTATCCAAGCTAATAATTAAATGTTTATTTTAAAAAGAGAAAAATTAAATTAGTTTTTCCCCAAGCTGGGTCAAATATTTGAGAGAGACTGTCTCTTACCTTCTTCCAACCTTGGGAATCTATGTCTGCATCTTCACTGCAGGACAAGTGCCGATGGATCTGGGGCAACCTGCCTTCTCCAGAGGCAAGACTTGAAGTCAGCTCACCAGGTGTGCCTTGCATCTGCAACAGAAGCTAAACTTCCTTTGAATTACACTCGGCCATGTCTTGCATTCATAACACAGCTTCTGCCTCCTCTCAACATCCTGCCCTGGGTGAAGAAGTATCTTCTCTGGCCCTAGTCATAATTATAACTTCTTCTAAATTTAGCATTGCAATATGGCAATATGTGCACTGTGCACGTTTTTAATCCTGTTGCTAACAGTTTACCAGAAAACTGAGTAAAAGATATTCTGTGCTCCAAATCTCCTGGGTAATGACTTAGTTACATTAAACTTGTTTCCTGAATGTCTCATCCATTGTTATGCTTGCAAAACAATTCACATTAAGAATGCTCTGTTTTTACAACCTTGCCCAAGTGTAATTCTTTTAATTTCATCTGTTTCTTCTGGGAAGTTTAAGAAAATATCTTTAAGTTACTGTTGAATTAAGGAGAAAATAATCCTCTACTTGTTCAAAGAAGAAAACCCCAGAACCTCAAACCACACTTTTTCATTTATGCAGTCCTAGAAATAATGCTGAGGGTTTATCATTTCATGTATTTTGCAAAACCTAACTAAAAACCACTTGCATCTACTGAGAACAAAAATGAGAAGGAATAAGATGAATAAGAAATGCTACCAGGAAAAGACAGAAAAGTAAGTGTAAATGGAGGTAAGCTACAGCTAAAGTGGCTGTAATGTTACTCACAGATGGAATACTTGCACATACGCTGATATATAAAATTTGCAATTAAATTTTAAAAGAAATTCCTATATCAAGGATTTGGTCCATCTAATAAGGAGAAAGATGTTGAGATTTAAGGAGTCTGCTGTTGTATTGGAATTCCTTTTTTCTTCAGAAGTCATTGAGAATGTCTGTCTTTGATAAAGACAGAGCTGTTTCATATATTGACTACTACTGCTCATGTTGTTACAAGACTATTTACAGATGATATTTTAAAGAGGACACATAAAGAAAAGCATTTTCGAGGGACAAATCTTATTTCTGTTCAGATACAGAGAGACACTTATTCAGAGTGCAGAAGTGGAAACCTAAATTTAAACTAAGAAGTCGGTATTTCTTTGTGACGTGGCTGGGATACACGACCAGGAGTCAGGAAACTGAAGTGGTCATGCATCACACTGAGAAGCACATCTGCCCCTGCTTAGAACCTGCATACTGCTCACAACAGAACCTGGCAGAAATAAAATAACTGGGGTCAGAAGCAAAAAAGTAGGTTCTAGATAAATCCAGACAGAATGGCCTCCCAAAAATATCCTCCTTCGAAGGCACTAGGGTAGCACAAGAATAAAGTTGAGACTTGTGTTTCCTATAGATATAATTATAGGAACCTGGTGAGAAAGATGGGCAGAGAGATCCATTCCAGAGTAGTCTCCAATAGAGTCTCCAATAGACTGGAGATTAAAAATTAACATGAGACATGGAAGAGGCCCCAGTGTTGATCTGGCAAAATAGCTTCTGTTGTCTTCATTTTTTAAAGTTTTAGGATATCTGAAAACAGACTGGAAAACGCATTTGCCATCCAGCTCTTTACGTTACCAGGATGAATCTGTGAAAATATGAGATACAGAAACACTTAACTGAGGTGTCTTGGAGGGAAGGAAAAGGCTGCAGGGGAGTATGGTAGGAGACAAAGAACAGGATACTTACATTCCTTTTATAGCTTGCACTCCTCCTCTGCCCAGGAACACAAGCAAAAAACAAGGAAAACAACAAAGAGTAACAATTTATTTTCTGTGTTATTTAAAATACTATGAATACAGAAATTGAAATGTCCTTTTCTTTCTTTGATTCATCCAGTTGCACCTGTTTAGATAGAGAGAAAATACAAACCAAACATGAACATTCATTCTTATTTGCATGATTGTGAGTTAATTCAGCTTTTCTGAGAAAACCCCTGCCCCTTGTCTTCTTGATCACTGTGCATTACCATTCTGTTACACTCGAAACTGCTGAGGGTGCTGCTGAAATATTTGCGTCTTTCTAGACGCAAATATATCTGTGTATATTGACTTACTGAACACTAGAGTGATATACATAACTTTGCTGTTTATATGCAACATTTTTCCCATTTTGTTTGCTCTCATAATTTTTATCACAATAGAAAAACATTACAGATCTACAGAAAGTCTTTTTCAAACACCTTTAGTACCTACATGAACTGAATTTTCATACTTGAAAACAAGAACACTTCAGGAGCTACAACAAGCACATACAGTTATGCAGAACGTCCTGGGAACAGAGGTTAGGCAAGGCTTGAGTAAGAGATATGACACCAAACCAAAAATGGGATTCCAATACAGGCTTGGTACCAGGAAAATCTAAGTAAGCACAACTTTACAAAAGAAGACAAACTTGGTTGCTTCAAAATAAATGATCTTTACATGAAGCTGCTGGAGAACAATAACCTTGGAAAAGCTAAGCCCAGTTTACTTCAGATTTAAACAGACTTCTACAGAATCATTCCTGACATCTCTTAGGTCATGTTTCAGGTTTGGCTATGAAAGTTTTACAGAATCTTAAAAAACCCCCAAACCAAACAAGCCACAACACCCTCCCTCCAATCTACATTTTATAATAGAACACAGTCTTTACAGATTCAATAAATTATTCATGGAGAAGGCAATATTACTATTAGACCCTGGGGTCTTGGGCTCCCTGCATGTAAAAGATCTAACTCTACACAATCAATCCAGTAGGATAACTGTTATACTCTACTTAACCCAGATTGCCTAACAGGGTTTGAAAATGGATTAGTGGATGATGAGCTCGTTTTAAAAGAAATATTATCTCCCTGAAAAGCAGAGGATAATTCCTACTAGCCGTTTTAAGAAATAAAATGATCCTAGGTTTGAAAGAAACTTTTCACATATTCTCTTAACTAGCTAGACATTGACACATGCAATGACTGGAGACATGGCAGAAGGTAAGCATCAAAACAGGCATCAAGCAAAAATATGAACATTAAGCAATTGTTGTCCTACACTCTTAAAGTAAAAAGAATCTAGATTGACAAGAAGGTATCAAAACTGGCTCATTATTACAAATTCTCTGAACATCCTCTGTGAAGGGGCAAGAAAGATTTCTGGAGTGGCTACAACTCTTCATCATTACAGCAACTCCCATGATTAATACTGATATACTGAGGATATGCTAACACATTTCTAATTACAGAGAGAGGCATAAAGCTGAAAGCATTCTAGAGACCAAATGGTTCATTGCTCTCTATTTCTGGTGACTACCAAGCATCCAAAATAACCCAGCAGAATTTACTATCTATAGTGACGAGTTCAATTTTTATTTTCCCCAGAAATCTCTGCTTGTTATCAAAGTACTATGCTATGGTCATTTTTTATTTTGCACTTGTTAGGATAACTCTGTTTTCCTTGCATGTGTGCATTTTGTTTGTTCATAATATTCCCTTGAAATAGAGAAAATAGCTGGAAATAGCTCCAGATTGGATTGGACACAGAAAGGGAAAAGCACAAGGAGACTTACCTCTACATGAAGACACCAAGATTTCAGACAGAGAAAAGAGACATATTCTGAACTTCCTGCAGAATCATAGCATCATTTACTTTAGAAGAGATGTTTAAGAATGTTGAGCCCAACCATTAACCCAGCACTGCCAAGTTCATCACTGAATCACGTCCCTTAGTGTCACATCTACATGTCCTTTGAATTCCTTCTGGGATGGTGACTTCACCACTTCCCTGGGCAGCCTGTTCTAATGCTTGACAGCCCTTTCTTTGAAGATTTTTTTTTTCCTAATATGCATCTACTGAAAACAGTTCATATTTTGAATATCAAATCTTCACAGCAAACTGTTCGTAGGCAAGCCCTAGGCTGAAAGATGTTCGCATAAAACATTAGTTGAATAAATTCAGACTAACATATTTCTGAATCCAGTAGAGCAATTTGTAAGAACAGAATCTACCACTGGCATACATGGTCACTCCAGGATTCTGTGAAAACAGACAGAACTCCAGAACACAGAACATTTTTACACTGTTGTAAATATATCTCTCTTGATAACAAAATGGCAGCATGACAAATGTAACGCAGGAGTATTTCTTGGCCCCCTTTGCTTAGCGCATTTTCTCTCCTTTTATTCTTCAGTACTTTTTTTCCCAACATGTTTTTTGTTTTCTGTGCTGCTACCTGGCTCTTCCCTTTCAGACAGCCTCTTCCTGACAGTTATCAGGGTTTAACATACTGTACTAGGAGGCTCGTGAATATTGCTCTTTGATTTTTAGTGCTTTATGATGAATGGCTAGAAATCATTCCCGTAAAAAAAAAAAAAAAAAAAGGAAAGAAAAATAGTTTCTGAAAACCTTTGTGCTATTGAATTCTGCCTGCAAATTCTGTAGCATTACCTTGCTTTGCTACAGGACTGTCACTCTGCATGCTAGATGTAATACACCTTTCCCCCCCAGCCCAAAACAACAAGGTATACTGGGGGAAAAATAGGAGTACAAACCCTAAGTTTAATTTTCTTTCATGATTTTTTATTCTTTTGTTTTTTAAATTCTTTCCAGATGTCTTTAAATTTGAGGTACTTTGTGTTCTTCATCCTTTGTGACTTCATAACAGATCCCCAGCTCTTTTTTCATTACCTAAATAAAAGCAGGGAGGCAAGAATTGAAATGGTGGACCCTGGACTAACAAAGATTATTCAGCTCAGCAGAAAAACACTTCTACTACATTTAGCAACCTACAGAAAGGATGGGGTGGAAAAGTCACTGAGAGGAAGGAGAAAAGGAGCATCTCTAAAATAGAAAGGCAAGAGTTTGTCCAACTGCACATTTCTGCAAGGAGTCTGATGGAAGTACTCTTACCTCTGGGTTTCTTTAGGGGTGTTGTCGTTGATCCACATGCTTTTTGCCAGTGAAATTCAAGGTATTTATAAACTTGTTCAGGGTTTTAAGAGCATTCAGGTGAAATATATGCCCAGACGACTGGATTAAGTCCATTGCGCCCAGACAGAGCAGATAACAGCAGGCTCCACACCTTTTAGAAGCCTTGGCAACATGCTTGTATCTGAGGAATTCCAGGTGGGAGCAGGCCCACACTGTTACGGTGTGCTGCCATCACATCCACACAGCTTGAAATCACTGTTGGTGACCCTTCCACAACACCCTGCAGAGCAGGAAGGATCCTGGTGGGCAAGACCAGCTCTTGATGCCATTTCTGCAGGTCATAGAAAGGCAACACAGCCCCCCTCTCATTCTCCCACTAAGTAATCCCCCAATCCTCAGTGATGGTTGTGGGACCAAGTTCAGAGCAGCAGAGCACTGGCTGGTCCACAGGGGAATGAGTGGGCTAATCTTCCTCTCTCCTCCAGAAAAACAAGCTTCCTGCTTTCCTTGCTTGGCAAGAAAATAGTCTGAAGTTGCCAATACAATATCAGGTAGCAAAGTTTATGTTCTATATTTTTAAGTCTCTTTAAGACAATAAGTCAAAGTATATACCAGGCCAGGACATACTGCTAGTTCAGACATGAAAGTAATTTCCTAAGAACAGATATACATGAGGCCTATCAAGCACTGCTGATGCCAGGAAAGTAACTAAATCAACTTCTACCATTTGAAGTCCTTCTTCTTAAAGGTGAATCTCAGTCTTCTTTATTGTTCCCATTAAGTTAAAAATACCTTTATTTCCTTGATTTTTCTCCTTCTGTTTCCAAGTGTCATAATTCCCCAGTCTGGGCTAACAAAATACAGAGAAGCTGGTGGTCCCCACCACAGAGACTCAACAGCAGTAACCAAGAGCACAGTGGCAAGTACCAACAAGGGAAGGAAAATAAGCATTTCTCGGTGAACTCATCTGAATTAAAAAGTTCAAATTTATCACCTTCACTTTGCTATCCTTTCGTGAATGGTAGGCTTCGACTCCAGAACAGTTCAGCAGTTCCCCCTTTCATGATTCATGTGCTTAAAGCACACACAACAGTAACTTTACAGCATTCAGCTTTCCCAAACTTCTTTACTGTGATGGAAAAACACAGAAGAACACATTTCGTAGTATGGCACCAGTGGCATCTTGCAATTCTCCATCTGGGATTCCAGCATGTTTCTGTACCTTTCTTACTAACTGGCTGCAAGATGGAAAAACTCATATTTGAACCAGGAACTTCAACATCTTCTTCAACTTAATCTTGAAGATATACATGTTGAAAAAATGAAATAACAGGATTTAAAAGATTCAAACTTTTTTTACTATAATAACCAACCACAGCTAATACTGTGGACCTAGGTTCTAGCTATGGACCAAATGCCTATATGCCTGAGGGAAGAGGAAGGTGATTTTGGAGATGCACTCAGCCTCTTTGAGCACCTCATTACAATTATGTGCTGTGGCTGTCACCGTGTGTCTGTGCATATCTACATTCAGACCAGAGGTTGCACAAGGAGATGGTATCAGTTCCCCACTGAAACATGCCCATTTCCCAGGTAGGTTTGTAGGGGGCAAAGCTGTGGCCCTGCAGTGAGGCTTGGCCCATAGCCTTACACAGCTCAGGCTGCTCTGAGGCTGGGTAGAGAACCAATGGCAGCCACAGCCACTCACATTCCTCACCGATGCATCAGATTTGTCAGTGAAGTGGTTCTTCGCATTTCACCTGTACCTTTTAACACCACACAGCCAGATCCCATTCTCCCATCTGCTGGCTCACAAGGGGAGAAAACTGTCAAAATCAAACAGAAAACCAGCATTCTGTGTTGCATGCCCACAGAGTGGGCACTAACAGCACAGATCAGTGTAATAACACTTACACCTGCCTAGTATCATGCGTGTGAGGGTGCTCTCACCAAAGCAAACTGATGAAGAGCAGAAGTCACCTGGAAGATACATCAGTGCTCTTCAGTCCTTACTGACTCGTGTGTCAAAAGGCTCCACACCAGATGTGTCATTTCACTAAAAACATTCACTTTGCCCTGTGAATTCGCCCAGGCCTCAGATGAATACATGGCTCTTTGCTTAAGGTCACAATTTCTTTCTTGCTAAGTCTGATTTCTCATCTCAGTTGTACCAGATCAGTCTGATGGATTTAATGGGATTCGTGGGATTTTCATTTTCCTGAGACCCTACTATATATATAGGCAAAAAAACCTGTTTTGCCTTTTTTTTTCCCCCAACAGTTCTGTAAAATAGCTTCACCTTGTAGGGGTCTACATTAAATTTTTTAATACTACAGGGAATCATTGATTTACAATGGAATATTCAGAGTAGCAGAGGCTTCCTTTGCAACCACCCCTCCCATCCTTCAACTTTACAAAAGTTCTCTTCACAAAGTTCCAAACCACTCTGGTTTAAATGCAGAGCACTGAGAAGGCTTAACATTGGGTTAAACTTTTTTTCTTTTGTTCTGGAGTGTGCGTTTTGGGGCAGGGTTGTTAAGCAAGGAAAATAACTGAAGATTCTCCACAGAAAAGGTCATTTTCTGGCAGGAGTTTCAGTTCATACCTATTAAATGCTCACAAGGAACTGGGTTTATTGTTTGTTTGTTTTAAAACTAGAAACAACCTTCAGTTCCACATTCAGAATTTGTATGTCACGTTTCAGCCTGGAGCATATTTTTACAGTTAAGTTATAAACCCTTAAATTAAGACTTTATCATAAAAATACACGACAACTCTCTTGCAATAACATTGAGAACATCACCACTATAATGATAAAAATGATTAAATGCTATCATTCTGTTCAAGACATTGCCAACAGATTTTGTGTTAACTGCCTGCAATTAAAGGTCTGTCTCTTTTAATAACAACATATTAATATGAATTCTGCCAGTACTTTTTTAGCTTCCAAAATATTATTAAAATAAATAAGCTCAGGATGAGAAAGAGTAACACGAACAGGAAAACAGACTGTTTCACAATTATAAAGCCCTTGGCAATAGAGAGTTCAGTTTTAATATAAACCTGAATTCCTTAATACAGATTACCCAGAGCAGTAGACAAGTTCTGTACTAACCTGATTTAACATGCCTGCCTGGGCATACTGAGCATTCAAAACACTGTACTCTGTAACCTCCTGGAGCATCCTAATGAACTGCGGGAGCAAGATTAAACTAAAATAAATATCTTTTTTTTTTTAAGTATGACAGAGGGGCAGCAAGAAGATTTGTACTGGCAGTAGGATGCATATTTTTTTCAGTCTCTTCATAAGTCATTACAAATAAATTAGCTAACTGCTAAATAACAGAAAAAGACAGGCACTAATTAGAGTACTGGCTTAGACAACTGTGTGTATTCAAAGTTAAAACTTAATTAGAAGTTAAAACTATGTTGTTTTATTGATGTGTACTTAGCATTTTTAGCCCTTTAAACATTAAATGGAGGTTCACTTAGGAAGGGACATTACAATGAAACATTTAAATACACGGCTAATTTTCTCCTCCAGTTAGTGATACTCGCCTTTCTCCTGACACAGTCACTAGCAAAAAAAAGAGTAAAATGAGAAACCTGCCAAACATGAGCAAATATTTTCACCTCTTTCCTAGAGTAAATTATTGTCTCTGAATTGCCATTCTTCTTATTTCAGTTTTATTCTTTTCATTTGTTGGCAAGGGAATTCGTATGCTCCAGCCCCCCTCCTTCCTCCCAACAGTGATACTGGGCTAATAAATTCTTACTGCTTTTTTCCACCTATCAAAACCACTGCATAAATCGCTGCCTAGGAGTCCTCACCACTGAGCCACACATACTGCTGACCCCTCTTGGGAACAGCAAGCAGAACCCTGTGCCAATCAGCAATTATAAGATAATGGTACTAAAAAGCCTGAACCTGGGAGTTATTCAGTTCTCTGCCAATGCTTGCAGGACTCTTTTATGTGCCTGGGAATTAAGTAATTAACAGACTAATTTATTGTTCACTATAAAGGATTCCTCTCTCTCTAGTCAGCTTTGACATCATCAAAATTCACCACCACATCAGAACATGCCAATTCTTCACCCTCATTTCCAAAAAACAAAGAAATCCATAAAAACATTGCTTCGTAGCTTAAGCTTGCTTTGGAAAAAAACCAAACCCAAACCATAAAAAAAATCACTGTCACAATTTGAGTATTGTCCTCCAATACAAATACACGAGCCTTAAATACAGGAAGTCCTGAATTAACAAGATTGGATAAGCCAAACATATCAGTCAAGTAGGTTGTGAATACATTGGTGCTCCTCACTCTGCAAAGTAAAGGATGCATCTGTTTTTAATCATTATGTAGACTGCATGGAACAACCTAGAACATTTTCCCTATGGAAGCTAGATCATTGCTACAAAGAAAGGACAAGCTTTAACCACTGATGGCAATGAACACTGCTGCTTTAGCTTACGATCCAAGCCACAGCCAAGAGATCAGTGTTCAAGCACCTGTTTTCCAGCTGATACACCATATTAAGGCTTCACCTGCATTGCAAACACATGATGTGTTTAAACAAAGGCAGGAGAGGTTACATTAGAGGAAGTGACGACTGCAGTTATGACTGCAGGAGTCATCATAGTCAAGGGCCCGTAAAAAAAAACTTCATGGATTAAACACTGCTGGAGAACACCTTTCTGCTTCTGTGCTCTAGATCTTTTCTTCCAGCACAGAGGAAGCCTGCCAGTTGATTTTTGCAGAATCTGAAGGAAGGAATCAGCCAAATTGCAACATAGAAAAGATAAAATAAATCAAACTAAGCTTAGAAAATAAAGAATCTGAATTAGAGATATCAAATCTCCTTTACTGAGGATTTTTCATTAAATAGGATAAATACCTGTTGGAAATAATCAAGATATTTCCATTCCTGTCTCAGTTCAGGTTATTGACCAGCTGTTCTCTCAAGACTGCTCCAACTAGGATATTTTCAGGATATTAGTATCTACAGTGTTGTTCCTGCATCTCTTCTAGTCTAGTCACATCACTCAAATCAGTCTCATCAGCCAAAGTTTAAAACAAGCCAAAATGATCCCATGACTGGGTTATTATAGAGCAGAAGAGTCAAAAGAAAACTTCTGAGACTAAGAGGGCTGAGCAGCCTGACAGGTGGCAAGAAAGGTATATTTATTAAAAAAAAAAAAAAACAAAAAGAAAACAAACCAGAATTCTGGTAAGGCTAGAAAGGACCACAGTGGGTAATCTGGTCCAACCTCCCTCTAATAGGGTCATCCTAGAGCACACTGCACAGGATTGCATCCAGATGGTTCTGGAGTATCTTCAGTGAAAGACACTCCACAACCTCTCCGGGCCATCTGTTCCTGTGCATGGCCACTGCACACTAAAGAAGTTCTTCCTCATAATCAGGTGGAACTTCCTCTGCATCAGTTTCTCTCTGTTGCCTCTTATCTGATTGGTTGGCACCACCCAGCAGAGCCTGGATCCACCCTCCAACACCTCCCTTCAGATACTGACAGACATCCATAAGGTCCCCTCTCAGCCCTCTCTTCTCAGGGCTGAACAAACTCTCTCAATCCTGTCCTCGTAAGAGAATTTCATCATCTTTGTTTCCCTCCTCCAGACCCATTCCAGGAGCTCCGTGCCTGTGTTGTACCAAGGAGCCCAGAACTGGTCACAGCACTCCAGATGTGCCTCACTGGGGCTGAGTACAGGGGCAGGATTACCTCCCTTGCCCTGCTGGCAATGCTCTTCCTACCGTTATCCTTCTTGGCACTGTTGGCTCATTGTTGTCCACCAGGACCCCCAGGTCCTGCTCCCCAGAGCTGCTCCCCAGCAGGTCAGCCCCCAGCCTGTGCTGGTGCCCAGGGTTATTCCTCCCCAGGAGCAGGACCCTGCGTCTGCCTTTGTTAAACTGAGAGGGTTCTTCTCTGCCCCTCTCTCCAGCCTGTCGAGGCCCCTCTGAAGGGCTGTACAGCCCCCTGGGGTATTGGCCTCTCCTCCCAGCTTTGTGTCCTCAGTGAACATGCTGAGGAGGCACCTGCCTCTTCATGCAAGTCATTGATAAATCAGTTGAAAATACTGGGCCCAGATTTGAACCCTGGGGACACCACTAGTGACTGTCCTCCAGCTTTGCACTGCAGAAACAATTGTAGAACCTTCCTAAAAATCACAGAAGATTAAGCCAGGCTTGGTTGGCTTGGGCAGAGGAGAATTTTCTTAACACTTCCTGGTGGAAGAGGCAAAAAGAAACTTAAAGAATGCTGAGTTTGTTAAATCTAAGATGAAAAGTTATTAAAAGAAAAGTGAAAATGCAGAACATAGTAACACTAATAAAAACCTGGTTGAAAAGTTGTATTGAAGGATAGCACAGAGAAAAATCATGATATCAATTCATAATACATCATGCAAGTATTTTTAATGAAGTTTTTTTTACTCCATAGCTCAAATCCTGACATTTATTATTTCAATGATTTCAGATGCTCTTTCCAGGATTTCTGTGAAAAAAGAAAGCCATTTTCAAACCCTGAAACAAATTGGCTCCTATATATAAGTTTAAATTATCCATCACCCTGAAAGAGGATTCAAGCAAAATCGAAGGCCATCTTGATGAATAATCAAGGTAAATTTGTCACATTTTTTACTGTGCTGCATACTTTCAGAGTTTCATAAAAAAGATCCACATAATTAGTTTAGCTTACCAGGAAAAAAAAAAAAGTTGAATGACAAGGTCAGGCTCTTGCCCTTTCAGTAAATTAGAGAAGATTGCCATAAATTGCATAATATAATGAAACACCAATTTGCATATTTGCTGCTATATTAAAAGGGATCAGTTTTAGCTCGCAAAGCAGAACAAATAAAAACATGCATTTTAATAACTCAAATTACTCCCAGGAAGTGACCCTCAGCAGAAAGCCTGATTATCACTACTTAATTAGAAGCCTTGGAAATCTAAATCCTCCTTTAAATCCTATTCTGTGTACAGTGAAAGATGAAGCCATGAGTTTTGTCTTAGATTCAATATTTACTCTTTACTAATATGTTTGCAGGGGAGACTTCCAAGCATTATGAAGACATGCAAAAAAATTAATATTCAAAGAAGGAGTGCATAAAACCTGTGTTGGCTTGCAGGTGCAAAGCAATTAACAAGCTGGCATTTGCAGTACTTTTAATTAATTAATTAAAAATTCAAAGCTGACTTTCATTTCTTTAAATGTTTGAACATTTTATCCATCAATAATGAACCACTACTTACTGCTGTGCTACAACAGCTGGTAAATGAAAAACTTAGTCCAACACTGTAAAAAAAGTGCACAGGAATTTCACATTTTGCTTTCTCCTTGCAATTTAAAAATGCACTTGATTATGAAACTCTGTATGATGTGGAGTGGATGGATCTTGTGTGTCTGCTTAGCTGTAAAAATAAACTGCATTCTGTATTACAGTTCAATCTAGAACAGGAATTAAAACCAAGGTTTCAATTTAAAATGTATTTGGGTTTAATTTTTAATTTAACTTGAAAAATTTAATTCTGTCTGCTTTGGGAAGTCAAGAGATTTTTCTCAAGAATCAAGTATTCTGCCCTAATCTTTAAAGGTTAAAATTATACTATAAAATGAGATCTGGAGTAATTTCTAAATGGTTGCAAATAATAAATAGTCATAGAAAGATGCTGCTATTAAATCTGCAGGTTGGCATCACTTGAATGATAAATGCATTGTTTTCAGCAGAAATAATTCGATTAGTATGTATTTAAAAGACACTATCATTAATATACTTTAATTAAAACATAAATACTACATTGCTACCTCACTAGGCATTCACTCAGCTGGAACTAACTGTATTTGCTTAATCTACAATTTTAGATGTATTAGCAAAAATAAATGTTGGTGAATGTAAGAGCCTGATTACATATCTTGGGTAAATTGGTGATAATGAGTCAAGAGACTTTGTGTTCATTCACATATATTAGAATAAGAATCATTATGAAATTAAAGCTAAGATTAATCCTGCTAATGACACCATGGAGCATCTGGGAATAAGATAACCCAGATGTCAAATTCACTGTGATACTGTGCTGCTATTTGATAGAGTAACCCCTTGAAGTGTTCTTCTAAGGCAGCTAGCTGGTACCCCACAGTCCCAGCACTTGAAATGCAAATGAGTGACAAGATAGACTAATAATGAGAGCAGATTCTAGCAGTAAGGAAAATGAATTAATTAAAAAAAAAATCTGAACCACTGATAAGAACAAGCAGCAGGCAACCCAATGTCCTCAATTAGGGTGGATGACATCTGCAGTGTATTTCTCTCTAATAAAGCCCTCACTCTGTATTCCAAAGCACACGATTCTAACACTGTTAACATTTTAATGTCTTGGGCGTGCATGGTAACATTAATTACAAGATGATTTGGATGACTTCTGAATCTCTTTTATGTCTTCCACTGAGTAAAAATCTGAGTTGCAGCTTTGATATCATAAATAAAATGTAGAGACCTGCCAAGCATTAAAGCTCTCCTGAAGTAACTCAGATCTGCTAAGTTACATTAAACCTTTATAGCTAAGTAAAGAGCATTCTCTATGAATTTAAAGAGGGTCAGTGTCTATACATTTTAATGGCAAAGCTTTACACATCTCCAGCATTTTTCTTTAGACTGCAGCTGTTGTTGGTTTTAATTACTAATGAATTTAATCTAATGTTTTGTTGAGCTCAATTTACCTTCTCCATAGCATTTGTTCAGAAACTCACACCAGGATTAAGCGACTCGCTTCCTTAGTTTCCCCAATCCTCAGTCTTCTCTTCCTGCTAACTGCTCTGGTCCCTGTCTGAAAAGAAAAATTTTTAGCACAAGCACTCCCAAAACAAGACAAAGATTATTGCCAGCTGAAAAAAAGCCACGCTTTAATTGTAGCACAAGCCTCAGTGAGGAAACCAAGAGCAATCTAGGATGCCCATGTGCTTTTCTGAGTCACACTGAAGCATTGTGGGACTTCATCTCCCTTGCAGTTGTTAGGCACACCAACCACCCACTGCACTGCCATCATCATCAACTGTGTAAATACACTCAATACAGAGGGGAAAAACATGAACAAGGAACAGCTTTTGTGGAGGGAAGACACACAGTGTCCCTGGTTCTGTACTGCCCCGAATCTTGTGTAAGTCAGTACAGCAAAAGCTTTACAGAGAAAGCTTTTCACACAGTTTCATAGCCCACTTCGTGTCAGGGTAAATGCAAGGAGAAAAGGCATGCAGAATGGAGCTTTTATTTTCTAAATGAATGCCTGAAGCAGACAATGAACTTTCGCTAGTGTTTGGGGGGCTGAGTCAAGATGCCCAATCTCCTCGCAGCTTCACTTGCAAAACTTCTCATCAAACTTCACTCTGCCACAGGTTATGAAACACAGTTCAGTAAGTGTTTTATGAGAAACCTCACTGGAGGAATGGCTTGTGTACATTTGAAAACTATCATTTCTTTGGGGCAAATGAGAAAATGCAAATATCTCTTCTTTGACACAGGCACACGTGTTGACCAGAGTCTTCGTGCCAAAGGTACAAGAATAAAATTGAGTCATTTCCATGCATAATTTACAAGAAAAATAAATAACAATATGTCAATCCACAGCTAAGATTTGTGGTCATGAGATTCCTGACGAGAAGCCACTCAAACCATTTCACATTGTTACAAAGTTCTTCCCTCAGAATCTCACATCTGTGCCCTTTTCTGATGACATTTCTGGGACACCACCACTAGTTTGTCTTCTGCTTTTGTTGGGTTCCACGCACATACACACCTCTCTGTCTTGCTCACCTCTATATGTAACCGCATGCACCTTTTCTTGTTCTGCCCCCTCCTCCCCAAATACATTGATAAGAGACATTTACTGGTCCAATTAATTTTTTTATAAGTTTGAAACAAGATAATTGAAGAGAAAGTAAGAGGAAAGCAAACTGGCCTTGAGATCTCTGCCTTCAAACACATTTTTAGTGCATTTTAGAGGGTAATTTATACAAAATCTCATTTAATGCAGATATTCTTTCATTTTTCAACCTTCACAGCCTCAAAAATTAATGAAGCACTGAGAAATTTCAGAGACTGTCTTGATGTTAATAATTTTAAAACCTTTCTCTGAGGAACATGGATAATAGTTTCTACTGTTTTGTTGCAGTAGATCTTGCCATCCAGGTGGAGCCAACTGCTGGCACAATCACACCCTCTCTTTATGCCAGAAATTGGTGGTGGTGGGGGGTGATTTATTATTCAGAATTTAAAATATTTTTGTTGACACAATAAAAAAGTGTACCCTTTTGGATCCATCAGCCCATGATCTGCTCAGTCAGGAAAGTAATTCACATAGTTGCATAAAAGGCAGAGACTCTTTCCCCTGCACAAAGATTTGACAGCACTCACATCTTCAGTCTTTTATTGATATTCCACAGCCCTGTGGATTTTAATTTCATTTCAACCCTGCTTTTTAGTTTATATTGGTTGTTCTCCTCTCAGCATCTCTAGATCCACTGAAGAGGACTCGTGAAGATGCAATAATCCATCTACACCCTGAGCCATTCAGAGAACTGAAAATTCTGCTCAAGTACCCCCAAAATTAAGTTCGAACAAAGAGTTTAGCATGTCTATACCTATGTCTACACCTTTACTTAAAAGTAAATCTGTAATATCAGCGCTAGTTTTTTGAATGTATGTGCAACTAGAAGCATGGATTATTCAAAAAATATTGTATTGCAGGTTCACAAGATGAAAGCACAAACTGCAAATCATCCACATCTGCTGTCCTTGATACACGTCATGTGTTTGATGGTGGTCTTTGCTAAGAGACAAAGACTGACTTTGTCTCAGGCTACATCACTTATCCCATTAATCAGCATCTTAATGACCATTCCAAGTGGCTTTTGAGCAGAAGACTAAGCACCCACTGTCTAAGAGCCCTTCCATTTTCTGGAGAAGCTGTCTCTTCCTAAAAATGGCTTTGCATCATGCTCTGCCTTTCTACTTCACCCTGCTCACCCCTGCAGTGACCTGGCAGTGAGCTGGAGGCACAAGAGTCTCCTTAGCTTTCATTCCTTGGAGTTGGCTTGCTAGGGTGCCTTCACAGAGCACTGCATGCCTGCAGTGGTTTCACCTCAATCTGCACTAAATCCAAAATTTCAGCAGAGTTTTAAAACCCTATAGCCTCTATCTCTCCTCTGACAATACTAGCAGATTTGTTTCTTTGAGTTTTTCTGTTAGAAAATAGCATGATGCACCTCATTGCAAGAACATGGAGTAATTGTATAACCACTGGAGCTTTTCAAAATTTATATTATAAGCTTCATTATAGGAAAAAATAAAAAAATAGGTGTGCATAAAATGTTGCTTTTTAAATAGCTGAAATGCTTGTAATGTAACCACAGGGACAAACTAGAGACCCAGAGGGGAAAGACCATAAAAGAGTTAATAGAACTACCCCTTAAAAAGGTAACTGTTTTATCTACACACCACCATTTTCACAGGTAGGTTTAGCAAATTGCAAGCCAGCAGGTTCAAAGAATAACTATATAAGGAATTTCCAAGGCAAAAGTTTAAGTCACAGTTACACAGGTCTTGTCTTTCCTTGTGCTTGGGCAAAATTGCCATTAATATTAATGGCAGACAGGCATGCATGTAAAGGAGAGAAACCCCTAATTAGTGTCGTAGCACATGCAACATTCCTAACAGGGAAACCATTTTGTATGCCCTAATTGCACAAAATTGGCAACAAGTTACCGTATGCATCTGTATCAAAGGCTACAGAAGCTCATGAATTCTCCAGTGGTAGGAAAACGTGCCCATACTGCAGAGTTTGGGTGACAAAAGCAGTCTGTCTGTGTGTTATTCTCACAACCTCTGCTACCTAGCAAAGGTAGCTCTCCAGGGGTTCCTCACTCACCAGGGTTCCCACTTCACGTCTCAGAGGGTAAGCTCAAGTACCTGTGTTTTCCACCAGGGCAAAGATTTTTTCCAGCTTTTTTTACTTAAACAGATCTGACTGATCAATCTCTGCTGATATGCAGATATTGCAAAAGCGCACTAAAAACACAGGGTAGCCTTACAAAAATATCAGAATTACACTGATCATGTCAGAGAGTAGGGCCTTCTCTCTCTCATTTACAGGAAATTTCTTCATATAATGCACTGCTACAAATCACAACAAAGTCCATTTAGCTGCAGAAAGATGTTCAAGGTTCCAGTCATGCACACTATGATTACCACTAAATACAAAGCATTACAATTTCTGCAAAAATATTTCAGAACTCTTCTCACTTTTAAGTCAAAGTCAATATTTTTTTTCTAAGTAAAACAATAAACCAATTTTATCTGCAAGCAAAGGTAAGTGGTTAAGTAGAATTCTATGACCAGCAATTGTGACAGTATGTTTTTACAGAGAAAACCCCTATGTTCTTATAATATCTACATTTCTAGATTTTTAAATCTTTACGTATACATTGCTTAAGCATCTATGTTTTCCCCTCCTAAAAACGTCAGCACAAGCAATTCCTCAAGTAACTCAGTTGACTTCTCCTTGATGCAACAGACCACATTTTTGCTCCAGAGATTCAGAGACAGAAAAATATCTTATTCAACATTTTTTAATTTTTAAACTGGAGAAAGGAAATACTGCGCAAAACATTTTCACCTAAATACTTAATTGGAAGTCAACATAAATAGAAGACTGGCATCAAGCTACTTAACAAGAAACATGGTTGGCTCACTTGATATTTTCTTCACTTAACATAGAAGTTTCTTTCAAAAAACAAATTCTTTTTTGTTTGTTGCTTTTTTTCCCCACTTTTAAGTAGTAATCTTCATTCTTCTATAACGAAAATCCGGAAGTGACCAAAGCAAACTCTAAAAATGCAAACATTTAACCATCTAGGAGCTCAGGTAGCAACAGCATATCCACTTCACCAATTACAGTAACACAGATCTGCCCATGTTGTATTTCTGGATAGATTGTTTGGCTCTTAATACTCAGCCTGGATGAGTTTAATGTTTCCCTGGCTGGTCTACTGTCATGCCCATCTGTCAGAGTGGCATACAGCCCATTCACAAGGTAGAATGCCAGTTTCAACCAGAATATGGATACTAACCAAAGACCAGTTTAGGAGGAAAGCCTATTGGATGCAGCTAATGACACCTTATTTACAGAGATCCTCCTGGTGTCAAGCAGTGCCAAATTAAGAACACATGCTACATTACAAGGATCACATCTGTTAACAAGTATTGGCACTTTGTCACTGGCATCTGCCTCTTTTGTTAATCCTCTTCAGTAGTGAAAAGGCTGCCTCAGAAGAAGAACTGTTCAGGCCTCATCATACCAGTATAATTACAGATATTACTCATCAAGCATTTCCCAGTAACAGGCCAAAGTTTGTCAGCATTACCTCTGCATACATCTCTTCCCAGCAGTTGGTGATGCCCTGTAAAAAGCTGTGAAATTATAGAATTTTAATACTGATTCAAACGAGCTTTTTCCATATCTTTGAGGATTTATTAAACCTATTGTTTGTCAACAGCAAGAACAACATGACTGCAGAAAAAAGAGTGAAACAATTGTAATTAAAAATTACAGAAATGACTGTCATATATTCTTGGTACAGCTGAGTTTGCAATCTAAGTAAGACTGAATTAAATACCTCAGCCCAATTTAAAAAAAACAAACCAGAGAGTATCAAACATGATGTTCAACTGCATGGTTTTTGGGACTCCTTTGCACTCGTATTTAGGGCTTTGGGGGCCTTTTTGGTTTGTTTTTTTCTAACTGAACAGCATGGATGTGTTAAGGCACGGACAGAGCACTGTCACTGTCACTAGGCACTGGCAGAGGCCAGTACAAAAAGATCTCTATGCTGAAGGCATGCAACTCCAGCAATTTCCATTTAAAGATTATTTCCAGTTTCCACCATAAAAACAGTGAGCAGTTTGCCATGAGTAATGTCACAGATATTGAGTCCAGAAGCTGCCAGTCCTTGCCAGCAGTGTCAGCAGTGCTCTGTGTGGGAGGGGAGGTAGGCTGGCTCTCCATCCAAGCAAGTGGGAATATCAGCAGTAGGGACTCCTCCCTTTTGAGAGCTGTTGCAAACATCCTATTTTGCTGGATGGAACTCAAAGGGATCTGCACTCCTAGCAAGCCTCCCCCTTCCCCTTAGTCCAGGAGAGAGAAAGAAAGGCACAATGGATACTACATGAGGTTGAGACTGAGGGAATGCAACTGGTTCCTGCCTTCTAGGGGTAGAGAGGCAACCCAGTTACAGGGAGCACCACTATTCAAGGCTGCTCTAAAGGAATCACATTCCTTTAGAGGAATATCCTGTCAGAAGCAGGACACTTGTACTAACCTGCTTTCAGGAACCTCACCTTTGTGAAGAGACCAGGATTTTATTCTCTTTGCTTTGCTGAGATATAATTGTCTGGCTGACCACACTGCAGCACTGTGCATCACTATGCGTAATTTACAATAGGATGGGAAGCTCTTGGTCTGAACTAATTGATAACAAGCTACTTTCACTAAATGTACCTTAAAGGACCAGCTGAATTTTCTTGAACAGACAAGAGGAACATCAGTCCTGAATAATCTCTTTCGTGTTGACTCTGGAAAGAAGAAAAGTACATTTAAACCCTTCTAGGACACCAAAGGCCTGGGAATAGGATGACGCTCTTGGGAATAAAATGAAGTGTTTTCACTCCTTAGCTACTATTCAATTGATCTCTGTTCAAGAAGGATCACTAAGTACTACTATATAGTTTACATGATCTTTGGTACCAAGAGCTCTGGCTTTTCTCTGTGAAGAGTTTCCTTTGGCCACCCTATTCTTCCAATTACACCAACCACCCACAGCAGGCAGGATCAGTACTGTGAGCTGGCTGAATTTAGCAGAGTTCACAGAGTAAGCAGAGTGTTCCTCAGGAAGTATTGATAATAAAAATTGCATAAAACTTCACTCTTCCTGTACTGTTAGAACAGCTCTGCCCCATACCTCACCAGTAAGCAATGACCTTTTTGGAGGTTCAACTGCAGGCTTCAGAGTGAGCTGGCAAGATAAACTTTGAAATGAAATGAAGACACAGGGCTGCGTGCCTGTGCCTTTGGTGCATGTGGAGAAACTACTCTCTACTAACACCATGAGACAGACGTTTCTTGTATGCTCTTACCTTCATTAAAATCTGAAGCAAATGGTTTGTTTTCTTTCTACTGGTGAAGGAAGACCACTCAAGCACTGAGCTGACTGTGCTCTTCAGCGGCACCAGAGTGTTTCACTCACCAGGCAGCAACAGTGTAACCAGTCAGGATACACAAAAATAGACTGAAGATTTTGTTGAATGGTCACAGGAAGCTACAGTTATCAGGGCTGTTACAGATTGTTCCTTCCTCTTCCTTTACTGTGGCAGCTATTGAGCAGAGACGTCACTCAACCAGATAGAAACATACAATTAGAACAGAAGAAAAAAAAATATCTTCCACTGTGCATAAATAAGGTATGTTCTCCAAACATCTCTAAGCCATTTGTCAGCCCACGCACCTGCAAAGCTTCAAGACAAATAGGCACACATTGAGAGGTATTTAACAAGAGTTAAAAAAATAAAAATGAAACAAAAATCCACCATCAAGAACAAAAAAACAGATTTGTCTTGAAGACCTGAATAAAGTCTATCTTGTGACAATCTATTCCAGCAAAAAATAACACACATATGATGATACAAACATCACTTGGCCGGTGATTTATTTTGCTCAGATAGTCTTGAAGCACCAAATGACATTTGTGATAATGTCATAGAGGTAAAAATGTTTAACTGCCTCCTGGATTTACCTGGCATCTGAAAGATGTAATTCTAAAGATAATGACAATGATATTCCATTTATACAACTCATGTAATCCAAATTAATTCTCCTGGTTTTCTAACTACACAGGAATATCTGTAACCACGAAACTACAGTCAGTACTGGAGACTAACAGCTTAAAATAGGAAATCAGAATTTCACCCTCTTGGCAGCCAGCATTTGAATCGCAAGTGGTTCAACGTGATTAACCACAGCTCAGCTTCTGAGCTGGGAGATTCCTTGGCATGTTTGTTGCGGGCTGAGCACACATATCCTCAGGATCAGGCTTTCACCTTGCCTGTGCAGGCAGCAATCCCAGCAAAGATGTCATTTACAAAGAGTTCACCTAAGTCAATGCCACTTAACCTGGTAAGAAAGAAGTTTCTTAAACCACCAGAGCTTTTCCCAGCACACATAGTGGTTCCAGTAAAAACCCTGGTCATAACTGTTTCTTGTTCACCAGGGAAATGCATTGGCATCACTGTTAAAAGCGACATATGTGGCTGTTGAGCCCAGGTTACACCACTTCATTTTAGACACATACAAATTAGATGTCTTATCACTCAAATGCTTTCTCTAGAGGATGCACATCTCCAGAAGGCATTTCAAATCTTAGGTCAGTTAAACTGCCCTTTTTAACAATCTCTCCCTCCCCCACAACTAGAAAGCCAAGGGTGATGTAGTCTCCTCAAATAGATCCCTAATGCTTGGTGGCAGAAGTCACTTTTCATTTGATGCCCCTAGTTCAGAGAAGCAAAATGGCATTTCTTGGCTAGTGATGAATCAGAAAATACCTGTTTATCTAACCTTAAATGCCAAATCACACCTCTTCAAGGGTTCCTGTCTGATCAGTCAGTCCAGGTAGGCTGCCTCCTGGCCATCTGCATCCCTGGCCCTGTGGAGGCTGCATGGAGCTGTTGGCCTGTTCAAGATGGCTGGAAGCCCCGGTAAAGCCTTGCAAACTGGCTACAATCGAGAACCAACACCAGCACAAGAGAAGGTTTTGCCTCCAGAACTACGATAGAACTCCACAGGTGCCCAAGGTCTACTGAGACTGCAGCAACGAGAGATTTTTGCCGAATAAAATAATAATGCTGAGAGGACTGCTTGAAAATCGGTAGTAATGAAAAAAAATAAAAGGGAAGGGCTAATAGACAAGTGAACCTATTCATGTTTTATTCTTTTGCAATAATATAAAATTTAAAATATTAATTTATGTACATTTAAAAGGCTAAGGATAGAAGATAGAGGCTGCAGGGTGCAATTTCTGCAAACCTGAAATAATATATCCATCTCAAACCAATTCATATTTATTAGTGGAATAAATCCTTACATTTCTTTCAAAAATTCTCATCAACCCAAACATTGTTCCAGGTTCCAGACCAACAAACAGATCTGAAAACTTATGTCAGAGAACACTGTTAAAAGTGTTATTAAAGTGATCTGCATGTATTTGCCTTACTTCTGTGGAAAAAGCCTGCTTTTAAACATTTTATCAAATGCTGCCCTCTAGTGAACATCTGGCTTCGAGATGAACATACAGACTGAAACAGTTCTACGATCTAAATGAGAAACTTAATTAAAATAACTAAAATGCACACCAGTCGAGACAAAAGAGTCAAAAGAGATGTCTGATTCATTAGCGGAAATTCTTACATTGTTCTATTATTGCTGGTGATTTTTTTCCATAACTATTTTATAAGCATCTGCATTGAGAGCATTTAGCCATTACAATGTATTCTGTACCCTCCACATCTCCAGCATCTTGCCATCAGACTTTTGGATTTCATATGCTCATTTTAAACATATGTTTCACCATTATTGAGACTCTCCAAAATCATGCAGGTAGCCTGCTCAGAGTTAAATCCTGAACCTTAAATTAGCCTGCAAGAGAGTAGAGTTCAATGGCATTGTATAGAAACAAGTACGTAAGGAAACAATAATAACAGTGAAAAATGTCTACCACCATGTTTGATTCATGTTATTCTTTTTCCTTTTCTCTTTAAAGGGATATCACCTATGCTTCACTTGCTTACACAAAATCTAAGCTTCTACTTCCTACCCATTGATGAAAAGAACTGCACTGACTCAGAAAAAAATAAAGGAATTCTCATAAACCATAGGTATAATTTAAAAAATCCTAACCAACACAAACTAAACCTCTCCAGCTCCTATAATAACATGCATTTAAAAGATTCCAACCTGTTAACATTTACACTAGCTCAATATTTTAATTGTATTGCTTTTATTTCTCCATCAAGTAGTAATATCACCCATTAAGGTAGAATTAGTTGCCTTATAGTTTATGAGTAGCATTTAAGTAGAGGGGTTTGTTTTTCATGGGATAATTTTCTTTTAAGTGCACACTGATAATATGCTCCAACACTCAGCTTTCCTCCTTTTGCATATTGCATATGCTAAGTAAGTTCTTTCAGCAATAAAATAACCACCCACCACTTATCACTGCAGCCCAAAACTCCTTGGGTAATAGGGTCATAAGGAAGCATTTCTTTAAGGTCGTGCCTCCCAGTATTTTCATGAAAAACAGAACACCTGTGTTTTATTAGAGGTACATGAAATAAAGCATGTAACATTAAAAATTACTTTTCCAGTCACTGCTACCAAATATTCTGCCCACTACAGTGGTAGGCAGTCATGTGAATTAGTTTGAAGCCTCATCCTCCAATCCATCTTAGAGACATATCGATTCATAAGGTGGGAGGTATCAGCACTCCATGCATGGAAAACAGCCAAACCTTGGCAGCTGCTTGATTTTTTTTTTTTTCTTCCACAATACAACATGCTGAAGATTTTCACTGCAAAGGAAAAACAATGACAAAGAATGACAGGTCTTCGGAAGAACTGGCAAATCTAAGGGCATCCAGTTCCAGGTGGCTACCCTCATACAGCTTTGGGAGGTCTGCCTTTTAGAAGATGCTTAGCACTTACCTCTTTAAAAATAGGCTCTTTTCAAGGTTCTCTAATGAAATACTACCCAACAGAGAGGCATGGTGGCACAGGACATTTTAGTGTGTGACAGCTTTGATTTTAGCTTTATCTAAAAAAGCAGATATAAAGATGATGAAAAGAAAAACCCCAACAACAAAAACAACAAACTGGGAGAAACAGGGAGAAAATTAAATTTAAGAAAACGGAAAATTCAGGTCTTTCTTTAAATTATTTCATGCAAAATATAAATCACTATCATGTAAAATTATCTGCTAGGTGTGTCAAAATCCAGGCTTTATATCATGCAAATATCTGTTGAAGGCGATGCACAAAAAGGCAGCACTGACAGTGACTGTTCATTCATAACCTCCACGGACCACTCAGTCCTCAGACCTCTGACGTGATTCTGTTGAAGGGATTCTTCATGAGAGTATGCAGGAACACAGCTGCATGACTGGAATAAAAGCAGGAAACAAAAGCCAAAAGCCAGACCAAAATACTACCCAAATACATAAAGTTTCAATAATCTGTTTTATGCTTCTGTAAGAGTGCAGAGCAAGTGTAGGAATCATTTTCAGTTTTGACAGAAGACTGCCTTTTCCTTTCTTTCATCCTGCCTTCTGGGCAACAAGAGAGTCCTCAGTAACACTCCTGCCTCAAAATGACAGTTTGCTCACTCTCCAGTGAATGTGAATATGACCAGGATTCGGGGACAAAGATGGCTGGATGGATCATTAGCTTTGCTTGGTAAAGGCCTAGCACTGGCAGGGACAGCAAAGAAAAAACTGATCCATTGCTCCCCAAACACCCACTAAAAGGAAACCGTAGACTGCACTGTAGACTTAAACAGACTTAATTATGGCATATGGAGATGAATGAACTCCATAATTTGTGCAATGTGGAAAGTACTGGCATCCTGCACAACAAAGAAATTCTGATTAAACGGGACTTTGCCCTTGCAGAAAGACTCCCAATGCTGTGTGTGGGATGGAATGCAACAAGCCTTGGCTGCACCTTACCCACCTGCGTGCCTGGGCACAACTTGAGCAATATAATATGCAAGGCAACCAGTCCCTAGTGCCTGTTCTTGTTATTTTATTCCAAATTACATCAGTTTTAGATAATTTCTTGCCTGTGGTACTCTGTCAGCATAGAGGGGTCTTACGGAGACTGAATCAGTGCTGAAATGAGGGCTTCGCTGGAAATTATTCTGCCCAGTTGGTGCAGTAGCTCGTTAAAATCTGCCTCCAGCGAGCTACAGCCCCCTACCACTGCTCCTTCTCATACCCGAGCTGTGTCACTTACAGATAACTTCGGCTATTCCCCCTGCCCACTCAGGCATGGATCTGCCACTGGCCATGAAACTTAGTGTCACAAGTTTGACGGGGGACCCTGGGCAGAACCATGTACCCAACTCCAATGCTCACCCTCTTCCTAGAGCATGGGGAGCTGCAGAAGGAGCTGGAGAGCTCTGCTCTTTCCTACACACTCTTTCCTGTCTGACCAGCACAGAAGTTATCAATCCAGTTTGTGCTGGGCTTCTGTGCTAGCCAAACACCCGCTAATTTCATAACCTCCCTGTCCACCAAACTTCACTGCAATTAGATTTTTCCCTCCTGAATGTCACCAATTACAAGTTATGTCACTGCTCACAAAACGCTAATGAGTTATCCCACAACCAAGCGCTGAGATGCCTTGCATGTTTCAAAGGAGCACATCACAACAGCACTGGAAGCAGTTTAACCAACCTGCATAAACTCACACCAGCAGCCATGAAGTAGATTAATTTTTCTAAATATTTCTTTGAGAAGAGTGTCAAAAGGAACATTTCTCCACCTGCACACAGACAACTTCTGTCCTGACAGCTCTGCAGCATGACCCAAATGAGGTTGAGAGAACTGTCTTCCTCCAAGGTCTACTGTGCACTGAAATTGTACATCCCAGGCCTTTCAAGTTTCACATTTACTCAAGACTCCTTAATTAATCTGTATCCCTGTAAACACTGGAGATAGAACTTCCTAATCCACACAAATATGAGAAGAGAGAAGTCAAATAAGGAGTTAAATTTTATCTCCCAATATATGGGTCAGAGAGCCAAAGTTCATGAAAAATTCCTTTGCATATACCATTTCCAAAGTTTGTTTGTAAAACCTCAGTATAGCTAGTTTTTCCATTAGCTAGTCAAAAAACTTCATCATACCTCCTCATTTAAGGTGGATTTTCAGTAATGGCACATGTAGTCAAGCACCTTACACAATTCATTGCTGATCCTCTGCTTCCACATCTGCTCAGCTGCAGTCTCTTGCCTACTGTTCACAGTGAAAAATCCATGATCCACTTTACAACTGGCAGCATTCTGGAAGGCATCAGAGACACCTGGCATGGTTAGGAGCAACGCCCCTCCCACGAGTTCGAGTAATTTGTTTTTCTTCGCTTAATTTACACAAGTAGATGGTTTAACTCTATTCGAACTTGGCTTTAGGTTGCAAAGATGAAATGTGTTTGTACATATGGATTGCACACGCATGTTTACAAAACACAGCTGTTGAAGTCACATAAAAAAATCTGCACAAAGTCTTTTTCGCCTGCAAAATGATATTTAGGTAACATTCATGCAAATATTTATTTGGATAAATACTAAGATAGTAAAATCTTCACTATCAAATAGCTACCAAATAGAGTACTATATACTACTTCCCCTTCAAAGAATGGCAAAAATCCATTTATTGCAGTAGAAAAAACTCTGGCATCTAAATAGCCACTATCTGCCAAATATGTTGTCCTGTTAGTCATGTTTTAATTTTGCAATTAAAAATAATTAAAATAGCACAAAAAGACCAATTAAATCTTATTACAGACTCTTTTTGGCTTTGCTTATTAGTCTCCATTGTTTTCAGAGACCTGTTATGAAAATGACATATATGTTGACTGTTGTCCCACTTTTACCAAAGAAAAATACTGATTCGTTTGAAAATTTACTTAAGAAAATGCTCCCAGGTTAAGACCTTGTATGCCAAGTTTCAGCCCAGAGTGAATTTTTATGACCGAGTTATAAACCTTTGAAAATAAGAAACTAATACTGCAAGGATTTAAAATAATAGAAGATGTTTCACATAATATAAATCTATAAGCAGAGTATTATATTTAAGTCTTAATATCTACATAGTTGGATTATCTTATATCTTGACAATCATACTAAGTAATCTTGCCTCCTTTCCCCTTCTTCTGATTCAGTGTTTCATTCTTATGCATTAACAATGCTCTGGGCCATAAAATACTGTATTAATATTAGTTTGTCACAGTAGACTAAATTTAGAACAACTCATTAATATGGGAGAGTAAAAGGCATTCTGCCAGGAGTGTGAGTGACTCTACAAGCTCTTAAGGCTATAAGTTATGCAGATATGCCACTTGAACTAGAGAGCTAGCAATTCCTTTTGTTATTAATAAGAGATTCTATTAGTCGAAGCCATTTCTATTTCTAATTAAGAAATGTGGAAAAAGGCAATTTTACCATTGGATGTATCACCGATGTGTAGCCAGAATAAGCCACACACCATTTTTCTCTGCTTTCTGGTCAGATAGGATTAGTGGCACATGCACAGAATGAATTTTCCCCTGCAGTACACAGGAAAAAACAAACCTCCTATAGTATTTTCTTTGGTATGATCATAATCTGGGCATCAGAAAGAAAGTCCAGCAACCAGAGCTGTTTCAAAACAGATCTGATAATGTTTAGAACTGCCCCAGTGAAGAAAGTTTTTATTTTTCACAAATACAGTCTTTCATTCGTATAGTTTCATGCCTGTAATGCCTTCTCAAAGGTTGTCAAATATTAATTTTTTTAAATTTAGTCCCTTGCTAAGCTACAAATATTCATGTTTAACACCAAGTAGCAGTTCAGGGGCTGACAACAGTATGTACCTTTTGAATGATGCATAGAAAGCAGCAGTTAGCACAAAGACAAAGCCACCAGATTGGTCTCAGGGAAACCCAGTGTCTGAATTTTTCATGATTCCTCCAGCACTTAAAGAATAAGAAACTGGCTACTACTGTTGGGAGATCAGCGTTGTGAAGGTCAGAGCCCAAAAACATGCAAGTGAATCAGGTTTTGCCTGGGGAAAGTGAAAAGGGATTTAAGCTGCTTAAGAGAATTATAAAGATTTTTTTAATGCATTTTACAAACACTGTAGTAGCTAAACAATAGCTTTAAAAATGAGGAGAATCATATCCACCTACCATTCATTGCTTGTAAGTCACAAAAGACAGAGCAAAGACCTTTCCTTTATGTCTTAAGGCTTAAAACTTCCAGAGATGATTATTTTTACTTATAGACTTCCTATTACCTTTCTTTTCCCTTTTAAGAACTGCAGCTACTTCAGAAGAAAACTGATAAATAGGAATTGTAAAATAAATTCAGTAATTTCTCTATGCTTAAAAACGCAGTAAAGTGATGTCTTCATTACCCCACAGCCCACTGTCTTGTGTATGTGTTTATTTTCCATAGCAGACAAACTTTACTTGATCTCATAATTATTTCTAGAAAGTATAAATTGATTCCAGGGGGAAGAAAAAAAAAAGAAAAATAACAGAAACTGCTTAGAAAAACATTACAGTGTTTAAGCAACTGATGGCTTCACCTGTCATCATCTAGTTAAGCTCTTAATGAGTTATTTTCTATTCTTGGTCACATCTGATTTTTTTTTTTTAATACAAGTCCCTTTGAACAGCTGGGAGTTACAGCATCCTTTGATCACAGTATTCTGAATTTTCAGTCAAAATGAGGACATTTTTGTCCTTACTTGGGCTATTTTTACAAGTCTATTTCCTCAAGTATGTTTTTGGACATTACTTTGCAGACATACAAGGAAGCAGAACAATTAATGTATACAATTTTACATAAATGTTTATAAATTTAGTAAAGGGAAAGAGCTTTGCCACAAGAAACCTCAGCTCTTTTGAAGGCAGTTTTCTAATGATGACCCTTGGCATGCTAGCCCACATGGGATTCCTCTGAGAAGAGTCTGATGAAAATTAGTCTATTCTCATTTCAAACAGAATTTTGCTGAAGTCCTGATCAGAGCATCAGCATGGAGTCCAGGGAGACAACACACGCTACTTGATTCACTCCGCAGCCTCCCTCTCCTGGTAATTGTTGCAGGAACACATAGTGACAAGACTATAGGATGTGAGGGGTCTGGATGTACTCAGGCTGTTACTCTCTGTTTAAAGATTTAAACCATCAGGGTATGATAAGGCTTTTTGATGTTCATTGAACATGGAGCTTGGGTACAGAAGAAGGGGAAAGGGCTTCACCGCAAGGCAATCATCTTTCAGAGCCACAGTAAGACTGAGAGAGGTGGGAAAATCTCAGTCTCAGCATAGACATGGAACAAAGGGAGATGAAAGGGCTAGGGTGAAGAAGGGGCCAGATCTGGCTGTGAGGCAGAACTTGCACTAAAAGATAGTTCGATGCCTTAAAAAGCAGAAAAAACATTTAGTGTTCTTGCTCCATTAACATACACTTTTGGCTAAAATTTAACTATTCTGCACATTTTTTTACAGTTTATGTTGACACTACGTTTAAACAATGCCTCTAGCTTATTTTGAAATTATTTAATGAATGTACTTTGTCAGATGAACATCATTTCCTAATTATACAGGAAAGTATTAAATGATGAGCTATTTTAAAGCACGGATACAATCTTTTCTTTCCTAAGGGACAAACCAAAACAGGCTGGTGCCATACATTGCTGTATAATGTGTATGACTGGGGACGGGAGTGTAGACACAGAAATTTTCCTTGTCTTGACAAAGCAAGGCATCTTAAGACAAACAGGAAGGGACATTACCATCACCAGGTAAGGCTGATACAACACCATTTCATCATCCAGAAGAGAATGACTATTTCCAAGGATAATTAAGGGCCTAATCCTGCACCATGAATGGTGATGAGCACTTTTGATCCTCATTAGCTTTAAAGGGAGATGAGAGGAATCAGTAGGTCACAGGATCAGTCTCTAAAATGAAAGAGAGATTTGAAGGAGTCATCTACACAATTTCATAGACTAGGAGGAAGAGAAAGACAGTTTGATCTGAGCATCACTTGTACGCTCTGGGAGTTTCACAGCACCTCTGCTGTACGGCACTGTAATTTTGTAGGTCCAACAGGCATTTGCCAGCATTAGCTGCACTGAAATAAGGGAGAAGGTAAAGGATTCACACAGAAAGCTGAGTGTTAAGCTGATCAAAGTTAGAGATACAGGGATTTATATGCACCTTTCTAGCTAAGAAACACTACCTGCTTTTTTATACTAATCTCAGTGGGCCAAATTTATCCTGATGTAACTCAAAGCATATCAGAAGAATTACTGCAGAGATAAAGCAGACCCAGTCTCCCTGTGATGTTATTTATAATCTGTATGTTTTGCTCTATAAGAGCATATATACTTGGAGGGTTGCCTAACTGCAGTCACTTACAAGGGTGCAAGAGTCTATTGACTTCAGCAAAGCTAATTCAGAGTTTGATGAAGGAGATTCACATCAAAGTAGTAACATGGACTATTCCTAAAAATCATTCTTATATATTCACTGATGTTCTTAACTTGGCATTAAGAGCTGCATTAATACTTACATCAGGCTGTGCATTCCCCTTCAAATCTGAAGTCTGACATCCTTTCTCTAACAGCTAAGTGCCTTATATCATCTGTTGTGAAACTTGGTCCTGCAGAGTGTACGTACTGTGACCAGTCTGCTTCTGAAAAAATGCTTAGCACACATTTGGTTGGCTTTCAAATCCAAGGTTGGCATTTTTAGAAGCATTTAAGAGACTCAGGCATGTAAGTCCTACTGAAAGTCAATGAGACATGTCTTCCTAAATCAGTTAGGTTTTCTGAATGTTAGATCCCATTGTGTTTCAGTGAGAGTTGGCTGCCTCCCAGCTAAGGCTTTGAAAAATCTAGCCAACAAAAAAACACTGACACAAAATCAACACAAACAATAGACATGAGCTGTGTAAATCGAGTCCTTCCATGATCAGTCTACTTAGAAAACGGTAAGATATCTCAAAAACAATTACCCTCTATCCAGGACCTTTTCTAGATTTCACAAGGAAAGGGATGCCCTAGTTAAGGCACAGATGCTCCATGTGACTGTCTAGACAAGGCCCATTGTACTGGCCTCCATACTGGCCAACCTCCACTCAGAAAGTAATGAGACATTCTTTGCTGCCATTAACCAAAGGGGCATATGTCCAAACTTGCCCATCCTCTCCTATGAGGACTTGGTAGGAAAATTTTGGTTCATTCTGAAGAAGAAAGGATGTATTTTCAATTCCTGTCTTTATTTTGAGCAGCATGAAATGAGCAGCAAACCTGAAAACCTTGCAGGAAGCTACACATAAAACCAGAAGATGCTGCTGAGCCATTCAAGTCTCTGTAGGCATATTTGATGTGGTGTTTACATAATAGCAGTTGCAGGAAACAGAAGTTGAAGAACAGTTTTTGGGGGTTTTTTTGGTTTTTTTTAATGGCAAATGTATTCCCTTGCTTTCATTTTCTTTAGTTGCTGCCATACAACATATTCATCTGCAGCCATCAAAGAAATTACGCACAGAGCAGTAGCTCACCCAACCCCCTGTGGCTTCAGCCAACACTTTAGAAGCTGGGATTCAAAATGCAGTCCTAGACCGTGGATATCCCAGTTCTGCCATACAGCAGTCGTTCCTCAGACAAGTTAAAAATGCAACTTTGTGTGAACTGACAACCAACAGCACTGAAAAGGGCCAAAGTTTGCATAATTCATTGCAGTCACCACAGGTACAAAATTTATTGGAACCAAAAAAAGGCCAGTGATTTTCACAACTTCAGCCCAAGGCTAAAGAAAGACAGTAGTAGAAATTTAACCTGATATTTTGTGACACAGTCAATTGTTAAATAAATGGTGTAATAGACACCTACTGCAGCAAGAACAAAAATTGCACCAGTTGCTTTTATGTTATCATACTTCTGTGTGCTCTCACAAAAACTTTCCCCAGAAAAATCAATAAAGCAGATTGTGCCCAGCAGTCCCCCATTACAGAATTAAATCCATATGCCAACACAAAACAATGAAGAAAACAAAACTAACAAGGTATCCATTTGGCTTTGTTTGACTTTGTCTGCCAGAGAATAAGAATGCAAGGCTGGGTGTAATTTAATGCAAACCTTGGCCTATCCTGGTCATGCATATGACTGACCCTCAGTGCAAGACCATCAATTTTCTATTAAAGATCAGAGAGTTGACATATCAAAGTCAACACCTAGCTGAATAACTGCAGTAACTTGATAATAATTCTTTTGTGGATTTCAGAGTGGCTTTTCGGTAAAGTATCAGAAAGGTAGCAGTTTTCAATCCTGACCCAACAAGATCTGAATATGAAATAAAGGATTTGAGCTTGATCTCCCCATGATGTGAGGATGAATGTTCTGGTAAATGTTAACTTAGTGCTCTGAATAGCTCAGTAATAGATGGGTTTAGGCAGTAATAGGTTTAAAATGTCAACTTATTGAATAATAATTTCATGTTGTACAAATACTACGTGTAAGAAGGGATTTGTTTTGCAAATTTTGAAATAAATGAATGGATTTGTGATGTCCTTCACTGTTCTGTTCAGAATGTTATACAAGAACAAAAATTAGTTTTGCTTCAATAATATCCCTCATTGTTTCCCTGCATTATTCTGAGCATGTGTCATAACTCACAAATGTTGTTTATTCCTGTTGTTTACTCTTAAGTAGCTTGATGTGCGTTTTGCCCCCTGACAACAATCATAATTATGCATTGTGCAAATAAATAATAAGATAGCAAAAAAAAAAACCTTGACGAATTTTCCTTGAAATTCTGCTATCCAAACTAAGGACAGTGTTAAAACATCTTTACATCACTTACATCCAAACAATTCCTACTGACTCTTACTGAAGGAGGTTCCAACACAAGCATCAGATTCTGAAGCAATGACGATCCAATGCTGTCTGACTGCTAACACATGGATGGAAGGATTCAAGCTGCTCCCTTTTTGATATCATGCTATTTCAGCCATTGCCTCCCATCCAGGCACTGATGTTAAGCAACCTGTAAAGCATTGCTAACATACTCAGGAAGATGATGCCAAGCAATTGACCATATGGCATTTTGGAACAGAGTAGCATTCTTGGGGCCTTTTTATTTTTTAAATACGTTTTTCTTTACTTATTCTCAGCTTGCTTCCTTCTATGTACGCTTTCACACTTACGTAAGTGATTCTCATTTTAGCTTACGTAAGTTTTAATCCACTATACTTAAATTGATACCAAATTACCTGTGGTTGAGTCCTAGCAGTTGTATTTTCCTGACTGATCCTGAAACCCATTACTTGATGTTTAACTTATTAATCAAGAACCAAAGATACAAATTGTGCCAAAACTGCTCAGAAACTCACTCTTTATGAATCAGGCAGGCATGGGAAAATAAGGAGGGTTAGGTAAGCTTAGTTATTCCTTCTACTTTCTCTTTATGAGTGCCAATAGAAAGAACCCATGCAGCTCAAAGCCCAGTCTTCCAGACCTGCTGGAAGATTGGTAGTTGCACCTGCTGTACTCAATTATTCCATGGCCTATTTTGCACAAATAGCTTCATGGATTCAAATTTATTTAAATCTCCCAAATAAGCACAGGACTTTACATCACTGGGCAAATAACCCTGTCCCAATTTCAGAGTGAACCAGACTTCAGACAGTCAAGTGATCAGAGCACACCTCAATTAAGCATTATGCTGTTCTTTGCTTCTTGATCCCAAACTGTTGAGTAGTGAGGCCACAGGGATAAATATGTTTCATGTTTTAGCCCAGAATAACCTGTAGTTTTGGGCAGTGATTCTATCTATATTGTCCTAAGCTGAAAGGACCCACAGCATAAATTCCTGAGGAGACTTGTCCCAACTTGTCCCATTTTCATTTGTGAAAATGGTAGCTTAAAAGGCAGACCCTGCTGGGGGAACATAGAACTTGGGAGCATCCAGCTATTTCTAGGAACTGGCTGTGATACCATAAAACAAAGGTGACAATTCCTGTACAAAATCAGACATAAAGAAGAGAGGGGAGGCTAAACAGTGAAAAACAATTCCTTGCTGTCATACAAATATCTTGAAGAACAATATAGGGATTACAGGAAATCATACGCCAAGTAAACTGCTTTTTGGATAAGTATTTTCCGCTTACAAGGCCGCCCCAAGGCAAAAGTTGCTCTTTAAACAGAATTTGATTTTAAGGGCAAATTTACAATTATAATTAGCTGCAACAAGCAGACAAACCCAGAGGGAGGGCTGTGTTCAGGTCCTAAGTACAGTTCCTTGTGGTCTGGCAGCATGATCAAGAGCCCCTGCCTCGTCGCCTACCCCCAAGGAACACCCTCCAGACAGCTTGTGGGCCATGCTGACACAGGGACTCCTGCCCTGCTGGAAGGGAAAGAGACTGGAGCTAGGGATACTGGTTGGAAACAAGCACATAAATAAATTAGGCATTCCAAAGCTGATCACAGAGGGGACATAAGTTCTCAAAGAAACCAGCAGAGAGGGTTACTTGAAAAGTTACCAGGCTCAACCCCCAGTTCATGCTTCAGCTTTGCCTGAAGTCCCTTTAGGTCAATGCATATGTAGAGCATTGGGGAAAAGGAGGCGGCAGGCAGTGGAACACAACCGAAAACCCAAACAACAAAATAAAATTAAACATCCCTGAGAGACTCAAAGAGGGGTCAATTCTGAGAGGACAATTTTAGTCCAAGGTATGACAAGCTATACCTTCAATTATGATCTTGCACAGGACAGCAAACAGGAAGCACATGGCAAAGTTCCACCCAAACAACATTATACATCACACAGGCAACATGTTATATGCAGGTTAGGAGAAATGATACATTAATCCAGTTATAACAGCCCAAACCTCTGTCAGTGGCAAACTGGAATGCTAGTGGTTCTGAGGACTTTGTTCATCCCTGTCTGCCCATTGACTTTACTAACTGCTATGAGCACAAATGAGCTTACATTTTATCCAAAATGATTGCATACACAGTAAAAGTTCAAAAGTAGACTGTAAAATAAAATTAAAAAAAAAAAAAATGAAAAATTCAGCTTTCTTGAAGAACACAGGAGCAAAAAGACTTCTTCTCAAAATCTGTACCTCCCTAATTTGATCAAAACCTGTGATGGTTATGACTTTCTTAGGACTTTTAAGTTTTTCTATATTTCTTTGGAAATACAGAAGCATCAACAAAATCTCTCCTAATAGGATCATCCATGAAACCTTCTCTCCTGACTCCCTACCTGCTATAACACAGCAGTTTGACCAGGGAACAAAAATTGGCTTCCAGAAGCCATCAACGTCTTCCATGTAAAAATGTAACTTGTAGGAGCATATAGTGTCCCTCAGGTCACTGGCTTGCAGGTAATGCCATTCCTGCCCACACGTTCAGATGAATGCTTCCTCCCCCCACTCCACAAAAAAACACTCAAAGAGTCAGATCTTCCACAGAAAGAGAGCTACACTGGTATTACTGGCAAAAATAAAGTAAAACTTTCTCCTTCTTTCCTTAAACATATGAAAGTCAAGCTTCTAGACATATAATATCACTGAATCATGCTAGTGGAAATACTGTGCCACAAGAAGCTAAATAGCTGAACTTGGAGCGGCTGGTGGGTGAACCTTAGGGCAGGAGTGGTAAACAAACACGACGGTGATACTATCTAGAATGGTCACATTAACCTCTGAAAAAGCCCTAACAGGCTTTGAATTTGGAAAGAAATCATGCTCTAGCCAGTGCTTTCTGAGAGTCCATGCAGAGGGCTTATAGTTAACTCAAGTACAAAGACAGAATGACCTGAAGCTTTCTCTTCAGGATTAAAGTAGGCATGAAGGAGGTAGCTGGGTGCTAACAGTACCCGAGTGCTTTGCAAGAATATGCTCCCTGAGGTCAAAGACTGGTCTTGGAACTAACACTAAAGCTTGCACTATCTAGAGAAAAGGTGATCTTAAGAAATGATGTGAGGTGTCATTACCCAAAAATCAATACTGCTCAAATAATTTTTAGCCAAACTTAAAGAAAATCTATTCCCTCACTAAGAAAAACATCTGGATAGAGGGATCTGCTTGGAATAAAATCTTTCACATGTTTGAAAAATTCTAGTGTACAAAAAACCTTTTGGTTTTGTTTGGCTAGTGTACAAAAAACCAAACCCTAGAAGGAAGAAGAAAATCAAATTCACATAATCATGTTAGTTCCTCTATAGTTTTGTGTTTTCCCAAGGGTTCTGACTTTATTTTTTCATGTCAAAATGTGATTTTTTTTTTCCTATTAGCAAACAATTTTCCAAACACTAAAAAGGACACCCACCATGTTAAACAATATTCAAAACAAAGCCTTTTAAAAAAGCAGAGGAAAAGCTGTGTATGCAAGACAGCAGCTCTGTGAGGCAGACATTTTTGGAGAATGCATAATTTGGACCATGCATCCCTTCCCTGGGCACACTCTCTAACCTCCACAAACACGTCTGGTTTGCAGCAGACCAGCCTGCCACTTGAAGGTTAGTCAGCATCCAGAGGCCTCCCTGTATCGTTCATATTATACATGCCAGTCCCATCCTTTGGCACAACCTAACCTTTATTTTTTTCCTCACTCTTGAAAATAAAGCTTATGTGAAGGGGTCAAGGCCTGCAGAGCCATCTTCCTCCTCTCTGCCTACCATATGCAGAGCATATAGGAGGGCACAGGGAAGAGCCAAGGATTTGCCCATCCAATGAGAAGCACCGTAACAGCTCAAGGCTTGCCCCAAGGAAGTGCACATGTTGTTAAAAGTGTAAATTTGGGTACATCTGCCTCATCTCTAGCTCAGTGAAGCAACGTGGCTATATCATTTAGCCTGTTTCTTTAAACAATCCATAGATATTAAACAGCATCCTTGATGGTATATGAAAAGCAGGTACCAAGTAATGGAGAATTTATAGAGGATGCCACACAACTACCAAAAGAGCACTCAAGATACAGAGAAACATCAATTGCACAGCCAAAATCAAGCCATATTTTTAGCTGCAAACTTGTTAAACCCACATTCATATGCCTCCACCAAAATATTTCATTCTCTTTGATTAACAAATCTTTCTTAAATGAGGTTCAGTCCTACACAAATGTAAAATGGATGTGTGTTTTTTAAAGCACTGAAACTGATTTGCATTTCAGCACATCGATGTATCTATAGAACAACTCTAATAAAAAGGCTCAGCTCTTTCAGATTATTTGGTCTATGTGTTTGTTTTTCTGGTGCATATAAAATTATGTTTAAAAACGTAGGCAAACCAGGGATCCATAGGTAATCTAAGAAGCACAACATTCATGCTTGTTTATATCTGTATTTTCAGCTAGTACATATCCATGATTTATTTGCAAACAAATTAATTAATGTTTCAGCAGCTGTTTGCAGCCAGTCTGTGATCTAGTTTAAACAGAGATGACACTTTTTTTTATTCCACAGGGGCAATTTCAAGTACTCATAGATTATATTCTTACTATCAGTCCAAATGATAAAAGAGTAGTGAATCCTGAAACAGCATAGCTGACTTTATAAGATCACTGTGCTTCCACACATCCAGTTATTCCCTAATGCCATCTTTCCTGTGTTATCTTTTAATTAAGGCTGCATAATGCCAGTTTATAAACAAATCTCTAACTAAGATCAAAAACTGACATATTTTAAATGTTTTTCATTCTCTAGTTTGTGGTCTCCTGGGGGTGTTATTCTAAAATGTACATCCCTGTATGAAATTACTTTTTTATCACATTGTGTATAATGAAAAGAAATGTTTGAATATTGTTCTGTAACCTGACAAAGAACAAACAAATGAAAGAACAAATGCTGGGTAGCGTAAAAGATAAGCACAGTATACAGTAGGTAGATAACTGCAGAAAACATTACTATACTTTGTGATTTTATTTCTCTTGATAAAAAAAAAAAAGAAAACTACAAGACAAAATCCCCAAAGCCTCGCTAGGCTAAATTTCCTCCTTCTTCTTTGAACAGACTACACAGATTTTGTTGACTAATTGAGATCAATCCCAGTTGTAAATCGCCTTGCTATCCTACAGCTTTAATTAAGCTACCAGAGGGAGTTGTTTATCAATTAACACTTGTTACAAATTATTAGTAATTATATGGACTTTGCGTATATACATCAGCCAGTAAAGACTAAGCCATACTTCCCTGTGATATAAATTAATTCAGATATAGTGTATAATATTTTTCTTCCCAAAAAAAACAATCAGCACAAAAACATATGGAAATTAGACTGGTGTAGGAAGACCTAAAGTAATCCACATATTACTTTTAACTAAATGCAACAAATTTTAACATATCTTGTGCATAAATGTAGGCAATTAGACTAAGTAAATTAAGTTAGTCAAACTTCTTAAAAAATGGTAGTGCATTGCATGCATTCCCATTCTGAGTAACAAACATCTTAAATAAGGAACATTAGGTAAAAGTTGATAATGTATTCAAACATTAAAGCTACCTATTGCTCTGTGCACTACATTCTGTGATAATTTTAATTGGCTTAATTGAGATGCACAAGTCTGATTAATGTTTAATTCCTTTATATTAAAAAAGAGAGAGTCAAGTAGTTAGACATTTCTTCAATTATGTTAGATCTTTCTCAACTTCAAAGGAATGTTACAGTAGACAGCCAGATACTGGATGAACTGATTAAAGAATAAAGACTGCTCATTATAATCTAAGAGTACAAAATTGGTTTGTGTAGCCTTTGAAAGTTGAAATTAAGAGCTGTTGAGTTAAAACTCAAGCTACAGTAATTAACCCAATTTATAGCCATCCTCACTTACCTGGTTGACTAAGATTAGTCATTTGAAATGATCCAGTAGATTCACTGGTTCATTCATTATTCATTCCATGACCAATGAGATACAATTTCACCCTGATGAAACCTTCATTTATGAGACAAAGATTTAGTGCCTCTACTTAATTTGTTTTTAATTACTTAAGATAGAACCTTTCTCATTCACATTAATGAGTAACAACCTCTTCAAAACCTGCTGAGGTGATTTTGGTTGGGTTTTTTATTTTCTGGCTATGTAAGAAATAAAAGATTACAATTTTTTTTTAATAATACAAGTATTGCATTATAAAAGTAATTTACAGTAAATTTTATATCAGTACCACAGTTTCACTTTGCTAATACAGTCTACTCTCTAGCCAAAGGGATAGTCTGCTCCTGCAGGAGGTGTGTGGATAATACAAAACTACCGGGTACGAAAGGTCTAAGTGAGCTTCTACTGTAATATTAGAAAAGGGGGCACTGAAATTTCTTGGAAACTAGCCTACATCAGCAGGAGTATTAAATTTTGTCTCTATTGGCAACACTGAATCAACTGATTTTTAAAAAATCTTTGTTTTTTGACCAAAATAACAACTTGAAAAGCAACAGCACTGCACTTGACTGAAGACAGATTCACACAGGTCTCAATTAGTCACTATCTGCAACCCTTCATAAGGAGAGACAGAAGAAAATAATCAAACAAATGTTATAAATGCCCATAAATGGGCTTATGAATAAAACCACACTGCTAAATTATTCACAGAAAGTAGAATCTTAGCACAAAAAGAAGTGAATAAAGCAGGTAGGTAGCCTGTTTGGCCAAATGAAATTAGCTGTGTTACAGAGGGCATTCAATCATCTTGGTAATGATTTGATCAAGACTGTTCCACAACTGGGCTGACATGGGAGCCCTACACCCAGCAACAGGCACATGAACTACATGAAAACACTCATCCTAACCAACTTAAAGGTCTGCAAAACCAGAAGTGATAGTAGAGGAAAAGAAGCTTTTCAAATGGAAGCAACACAGTGGCCAAGGGCATGCCAGAAGGCAATGCTGGAAATCTCTGAATACAGTATTTCTTGACAATACCTAGTAACTGTAACTGAACAGGAAAAGACAACAACATCTGGTAATTTCTCATCTGATGAAAACTCTCAGAGTTCTAGTGACATTAGCTGGAGCAAAGGTAATTTTCATATTCCTTAGAAGATAAGCCCAGAAATTTGTAGTACCTTACTAGTACTTAGTTACATTAGAGTTTTACATACAGAGAAATGTTGCCTTGTAATCTATTCACCTTGTAATATATTCACCACAGGCAAGAGGGGTTTTGCCTATTCCCCTTTTCCACACTAAAACTGAAGTTATTGCTCAGAGACTGAAGTGGCCTCTTTCTGTAACATGTTAAGGTCCCTTTCCCTGGACTATCAGATTTATAATTGATTATGGAAAAATAAACACAAAAAATCACCACATCAAACCTGTAACCATCTATCCTGCCATTATAAACACTTAAATATTTTTTAACAGAAAGGCAAAAGCCAGCTAATCTATCTCTAAAAGAGAAGGCTCTCTTTGTTTCTGAAGGAAAAAGAATCAGTACTGAGGCAGACTGACAGCCCCAAATCACAACTATTGCAAGAAAAATGCTACAGGACATGATTACTTAAACAAGATGACTTCTTCAATAGAGCTAGAAGGAAATATTTTTGACAGACAAATTATTTCAGGTAAGTTTTCTCCAAGTTCTAGAAAAAAATCAGATGGAAAATTCCTAGAATCTTATCTTGTCTGCATCACTCTGTAGCAGTAGAGAACAAGGAAAGCAGCACACTGATGAACTTGCTGGTTTTGCTGGAACAATGCCCACCATACAACTGTACATGGCTTCAGTCTTTACCTGAATAGTCCCACAGCCACCCATTCAAGTTTCTGCTGCCTCTCACAGCAGCAGCAGATACCGCCCAAGATACAATTCCGCTGTGCAATGTTATGATAGCATTCACTTATTCTGATATCAAAGAAAATGTGCTTATTTTCTCCAAATTTAGAGGTTTTCTCACAAATTAGGATAACCTGAGATTTCCTGTCCTCTTCAATAACACTGCTGTTTCAGCCCCTCAGACAGGAGGCTGTCCTCAAGCTCCCTATATCGACTGATACTTTACAGATATAAAAGCAGTGGTCAGGTGGTAACCTGGAATCAAAAGACTTCCCTCAGACAGTTATGTTTTAACCCTGCACTGTGTAGTTCTGCAAATGGAAGCCAGGAAGGCTCTGAAAACCTTTTTCCTTAATGCTCGTCCTACATATGCAATGAAAAGGTTCTTATATATATTTTAGTGACATGTTCCTATGGCATTAATAGTATCTTATTAAAGTACACAACAACGATGGGGTTTATATTTTTCCATAACACTCTTCTTTCTTTGGATGAAAGGCCATCACTCATCCTAGTGGCAGCCACATTTTATTGAGGGGTAATACCAAGCACAGTAATTCTTAAAGCACTGGGTATCCCTTGGAAAGTAAGATACTATTTGATACGTTCATCAGCATCTACCCTTTTTTTGTCACTGCCTGATCTGCCAAATTACATGTTGCAAGAACAAAAGGAGTAAACTTATAGCACCTTCCCACCTATGCTGTATGTTCAGTGGATAATGGGAAGCTCTTATAGCCTTAGGAGTGCTCACCTGAACATACGGCAGAGAAGAAGCGGCCTAGGTTACGAGTTCTGCTCTCCTCCACCTGCGGCAGGGAGCTCTAGCAGATTTCACATCTAATTGTGAAGTTTCTTGATCTGCTCAAAAATGTTCCTAAACTACAGAGCATCTTTGAATTTTCATTGTTGGCTGAATATGACAAAACTCTTGGTATCATATCTTACTCTCACTCATCTTGAGCAGATCTTGTTAGTGCAGATTAGATCTTGTTAAAGATTAATTCTTAAAGCATCCTCAAGCTTTCTTTTCCAACAAAGGAAACATCAATTATAGGCTCACACATAAACTTTGCCCCTATCTTGAATACTTGCTGCCCTTTATAAATCTTAGATTTCTTCCCCTTGTGTGTGTTCAAAGGAGAGATTTTATTGCCTCCAGGGGTTGTTAAACTGATTGCAATACCACGTATTTAGAGCAGTTCAGTGGGAATTAAGCTGGTTCAATGCTGTCAGACCTAGAATATAGCTGTCAAATAGCATTACAAGTAAAACACCCTTGATAAGAAATAATGACCAAATGTCAATCTGCTTTTTACCAGCAGCGCTACAGACGTAGCCTTGCAATGAAAAATGCAATATTTTGCACATTATAGTAGCTATGCTTTTGTGATGCTACACAGTAAAGGGTGTTTCAGTCTTTCAATGTAGCTTATTTTTAGATTATAGGATTTGATCACAAAAATGTGTGTCTCGGACCTACCTTGGATTCAAAGTAGCAATGTCTAAATTGTGGCTTACCCTCCTCACACTTTTCTGCTATAAAAAACCCACAAAACAAAACAATAACAAAAAAAATCACAAAACCAACACATGCATTAAAAATTCATTAATCATACTTCCTCAGCATCAGCCATGCAGAAATTAAAACAGCCAATTTGCTTAGAGCTGCTTTATGCTCTTATAGCATAAAGGTTCATGTAACTTCACACTACAATGCAAGCCATCAGCTAATGCTATTTTTCTGATTTATGGATTTTTGTTTTTAAATGACTCTATTGTGTACAAAATTACTACATTTCTTACCATTTCTTTTGCAGATACAAATATTTGTCACCTATATGAAGAATTAATATGCAATAAATATTTTAATACTTAAATACACAGTATTCCTTATCCAATACTTAAATAGTTCTTACTTCAATAGTGTTTACAAATGTGTATTCATATTTGATAATAAAATTTTGACTTATATGAAATTGTTGCCATAAACAAATAACAAGACTATAAAAACTAAAATAAAACCATTGCCAAGACATAACTTAAGACACATTTATCCAGATGTGATGGAGTTCAAAGCAATACACCTGAAAATTTGGTTTAGATAGTGCAGGAAGTATTTCAAAATATCTGCAATAATTTGGGGTTACAGTTTCAGCCAGAATAAGCATTTCAACATTTTCTCTGTGAGAGATGCAAGAGTAATTACATACAAAAGAAAGGACAAGGAAAATCTAGTCAAAAAGACACTCTAAAACCAAGTACAGTACTAGCTCCCCAGGAATCACTGATGAATGAATGAACGAGAGAGGGAAAACAAAACATGATGCAAACTCTCAAGTGCAGTAAGATGAAGAATGTGAATGCCAAATTGTGCTCTCCATGGCATTCAGAGAGGGTACCTGTTGACAGCAGTGAAAGTCCCAGCACATGAGATAAAATTAATGCAATAAGTTTAAAATTATATTACTTTGATAAAAACCTCCCAAAAATAATAAAAAAATATTTGAGTGGCATTAATATTGTTTCACAATTTAAACCTGCACAATACTTTCCATCTCTTAAATATGCAAAGTATAAACACCACCTTTGTGTTTACAACTTTCAAACTCAGACTTAATTTTTCCATTTTGCAAACTTCTTCCCTACATTTATTAATCCACTATGCACAAAAAAGTCAAATTTATTGCTAACTTGCACATGGCTGAAAGTACAGGTTTTGAGCAAAGGGAGCAAAGAGGACAAGACTGAAGAACTATCGCTGATCTGATAGCTTCAATCAGACTGTACAACATCCGAACATTTCAGACCTGATGAGCCACTGTAAGTCCTTACATAGCTGTAATGTGCAATGCCCTGTCTTCAGAGAATCTATAGGATATGGAAGTTAACTCTGAAAATGAGCCAGAACATTTGACTAGAGGCTTAGGGTTTTGTTTGGTTTTTTTTTTGACAGATGTATTTCAGACCAGGAAGTCACAATAAAGCGTGACTGTTGCCAGCTTCTGACCCTGATCTTCTTCATCAATCCAGGGCTTTGAGCTCAAACTCAGTGCATACTCATTGTACAGTAACAGGCAGTAACTAGTACCCAGCAATGATACTAGATAAACAATATAACATCATAATCACTCTGAAAGATAATATATATATATATATTCCAATGCCCTTAACAAGTAAATTCTACTTTCTGCATTAATGAGCAGCATTCATTATTAATGGCTGAAGTAATGCATGGGGTATTCCCTTTTGGGTGAATTCATGAAAATTAACTTCTTCTTACACTCGTAGTTTCACTTTAATGTTTTTTCTGTTCCTCTTGTGAAATGTTTACAGCTCACACACTGATGCTGGAGGAGTAACTGATTTCAAACTCAATGCCATCGTTTCATAACTACACTTAAGGACTCACAGGGGAATAGAGTGCCACTGCTGAGTAATATGAATAATTTCACATTGTGAGATAAACGAGGCAAAGATAGGGCATTTATCCATAAATCAATCCAGAGCCACACGCAAGATTCCCTTTCACTTTTTCTTTCTTAAGTGAAGTGGGAAATATCTGTGGGTGATGTCATTTGGTTTCCAATTATAAAATTCAGCATGCAGTCTGTAATTATACAATTTGGCACAAACCAGCACAAGTTTCTCACTATGATGTCAAAAAGCCAGCCCTTAATTGGTCTTGCAAATGATTTTTTTTCTTTATTGTAGCTATTTCACAACCAGTTAAGATGTACTGCAGGCAAGGCTCTTTTAAATTTATTTGTATTTTAGTAAGTATTTTTAATTGAAATTTTTATATTCATTTTGAATCAGAAGGGTACTAACCAATGCATCAAACTGACATAATCATTATTTATCTTGATAAAAAATACTTCAATAAAAAATGGTTTGCACTTTACCTAAAAAAATAGAATTTTGCTGCCCTCTACCTGTCAACTCCCACATTGTGTGAGAAGACAGAAAAATCAGAAATGGGTCCAAAGTCACAGACTTCACAGAATTCTAAAGAGAGGTCAGAATTCAGCTACAGTTACACAATCTGTCTTGACCAAGCAGAAAATCACAGTCACAGTTATTGTCCCAGTTTACTGAGTTTAAATGAGGAAGGAGATTCATAACACATTTTGGGTTAGAAAGGACCTTGAACATGACAGAATCACAATCACTGAATGAGTATGGTTGGAAAGGACAATGGGGTCACCTGGTCCAACCCCCCAAGAGTCAAGCAGACTCTTCCCAGAGGACACTGCACAGGATTGCATTCAGACAATTCTTTAGTATCTCCAGTGAGGGAGACTAAGATCACATAGTTTGAACACCCCTGCCATGGGCTGGGACACCTTCCAACAGACTAGGTTGTTCAAAGATCTATCCAGGCTGACCTGGAACACTTCCACGGATGAGGTATCCATAGCTTCCCTGGATAACGTGTTCCAGTGCCTCACCACCCACGCAGGAAAGAATTTCTTCCTAATCCAATCAAAACATACTCTTTTTCGGTTTAAAGCCATTCCCTCTTATTCTATCACTATTTGCCCTTGAAAAGGCCACTCTCTGCCTCTCTTGGAAGTCTCTTCAGGTACTGGAAGGGGCTCTAAGCTCTCCCCAGAGCCTTCTCCTCTCCAGGCTGAGCAACTCCGATTCTCTCAGCCTGTTTTCACAGGAGAGGTGCTCCAGCCCTCTGATCATCTTCACTGCCCTCAACTGGACTCATTCCAACAGGTCCATGTCTGCCCTGTGCTGGGGCCCCAGAGCTGGACAGAGCACTCTGTGTATTGTCTCATGAGACATCTGCTGGCCATGACGCTTTGGATGCAGCCCAGGATAGGGTTGGCTTTCTGGGCTGCAAGTGCACATTGCTGGCTCGTGCTGAGCACCTTGTCAACCAAAACCCCCTGAGTCTTCCTCCTCAGGGCTGCTCTCAATCCATTCTCTGCCCAGCCTGTATTGGTGCTTGGGATTTCCCCAAGCCGGGTGCAGGACCTTGCACTTGGTCTTGTTGAACTTCACGAGGTTCACACGGGCCCACATCTCCAGCCTGTCAGTGTCCCTCTGGATGGCATCCCTTCCCTCCAGCGTGTCAGCCACACCACACAGCTCGGTGTCATTGTCAAACTGACAGGTGGTGCTATTGATCCCACTGTCCATGTCACAGACAAAGCTGCTAAACAGAGCCAGTGCCAGTACTGACCCCTGAGGAACACCACCAGTTACTACTTAGATCCCACTTGGACATTGAGCTGTTGACCACAGCTCTTCGAGTGTGGCCATTCAGCCAATTCCCTATCCACCAGGTAGTCCATCCAGCAAATCTATGCCTACCCAGTTTAGAGACAAGGATGTCATGTGGGGCAGTGTCAAATGCTTTGAGCAAGTCCAGGTAGATGACATCAGTTGCTCTTCCTTCATCCACCAGCACTAACTCTCTGTGGAAGGCTCAAAATCTGTCATATATGATTTTCCCATAGCAGAGCCATGTTGGCTGTTACTAATCACCTAATTTGCCACATGCCTTTGCAAAATTTTTAGGAGGATCTGCTCCATGATCTTGCACTGAGGCACTGAGATGAGACTGACTGGCCTGTCATGCTATAAACACTACATGAACTCTCTAAAACTATTTGGAAAATATGATAAGCCCATCAACCAGCCAATTTATGATTAAACATGAGAAGTACCATTGGAGAAATGATTGTTAAATGTTTTTAATTATATTCAGCTGTAAGACACTGTCCCAAAATTACTCATTTAATCATCCATTACTAAGGCTACCAAGCATAGACACTCCATTTCAATGCATGAAGGACCAGACCAATGCTTCTACCTCTGCTTTCACAGTCCTTTTCTTTTTACAAGCTATATTCCTCAAAAATTCTGCGTTTGTTTTGCTGTTATAAAAGGCAAGACCTGGACAAGAAAGCAGAAATCAGTATGCTCTGCAGATTTTCTTTCTGTTGCACTAAAAAGTGTTGAACATCTGTGACTGAAATCACTGAAACAGAAGTAGAAAACCTCTCTTCATTACTCTGCTTCTTCCATGAGAAATTTAAGTTTCATTTGTGGTAAATACTTGTGACCACAGAATCAATACAATGATTACTACACTCAGACACTGTTAATTTAGATGGCAAGTTTTACTCCTCCTTTTTAAACCTGCAGTTTGTTCACTGCTTTCTCGTAACATCCCCTTAATCAAAACACCAAAAGAAAAAAACCTCCTCTTTGAATGCCATTTTCTGTCCATCCTCCATTCTCACTGAAGAGTGATAAGAGCTTCCAGTGATATTTCCCATGTCCCCAGTCAGTTCTATGAAATAAAGAGACTGAGACAATGTCCTTAATATCTTGATGGCTAAAACCAAATAGGAATAAACCAACTCTTGTTTATATGAAATTAAAAGCTAAGGAGACACCTTCCACCCTGTCCTCTCACCTTTTGTTAACTGAAGCCATCAGCCAAAAGTAGGCATACATGGAATATAATGAATGTCCAGTGCATTTTAATGAAGTCCTAAACTAAGACAGATGACTCATGCTACTTGTATTACACACTACAGCACACCAGGTCAAACATCTAGAGCATGTCATTAACCTTAAAACATAATGAAGCATTTGCATCTACTGAGGATAAACACACAGCCTACACCCTCTTTGTTAATTCTACTCTTTGAAATCCAGTATGAAGCAAAACAAAAAGATTTAGACACACTCTTGACTTACTCCAGAGAAGAGCCCTTCTTCACACAGAACAAGCCCCCACTAATGATTGTTCCAACATGTTTTATTCCTGTCATATTAGCAACCCTTCAGATCTGATTCTTACTAAAATCCAAGAATCAGGATCGTGAGTAGAAGTTACTTTTTGTTAGGGTTAATGGCAAAACTTCTGAGACAGCTCCTGCTCTGTAAAGCTTGTAAAGATGTAAGATGAGCATACACTATCCAGTGAGTGAGAAGTGGCAAAAAGGCCTTTTCTCAGTCAGGGTCTAGGTTCCACTCCCTGACAAAGCTAACAAATCAACACTGATCATCTCAGGATTACACCAGGCTCTGCTGTCTACCACCGCAGAGGATAAAAAGCCTTCAAGTTCACTTGGGATCTCATTTTATTAACCACACTGCTGCACAGAAACTACACTAGTGGGCTCCATTATAAAGTCTAAAGACAGATAGCCAGACAGACTCAGCAATTCAGACTTTGTTGGGGTTTCTTTTTAATCCTGAGCTTGTTTTAAAGAACAACAACTCCTTTTTTGTGAACTTCCCAGAAAAGAAAAAAAAAAAAAAAAGGCAAAAAAAGGGCAAGTCTTTCAAGAGGACCTGAAAACCTGATGAGCTTCAAATGCAAGAAATAACAAGTGTTTGAATGGAAACCATGGAGATCCACTTTGGAAATTCAAGGACTGAAATACTGAGCAAGCACATGAAAAAGGAATTAAATGAAAGCGTCTTCTTCAGAAAAGAACACAGAAGTCCTGGAGTTATTAAGTCATGGTAGCAACAAAATACACAATTCTGTGGTAGACTCTCTCACTTGGAATCTCAAAATATTTTCAGCTTATTAACTTTTACAATTTCCTTATACAATGAGAAGATTAACCACTACTAAATGAATCCCCACAAGACATTAGAAGTCTTTGGAAGAGCTAAGCACAAGCAGAGAATCCTTGCTTGACTCTTAGTCAGTTACTTCTAAATAATGCTTCACTGCGCTACTACCACTCATTCGAGAATATTTTTGGTGTTTTGATTGGTTTGGGATTTTCTTGTGTGGTCTTGTTTTGTTAACTACCAGTGCTCCCAAATAGCAGCCAAACAAGTAAGAAACTAGAAGGGCCACAACAAAACTTCTTCAAAGCAGTCCATTCCCAACCCATAATAGCCCTTCAAATTGAAAGGTCAATGTAAAGGACCTAATCCCTATAACTTTAAGGAAGGAGTTTATCTCCAGTGATAGAACTGGGGCAACCTGAAGCCTGTTCTCCTGTGAAGGGTTATGTTTTCTGACCCACTCAGAGGAAATGAACAAATACAAGAAGTTTTATAAGGACAGTTAAGGATTTTAAAGTAGTATCATCACAACTGTACTCCATCATGTAAGTTCAACAAAACTAGAAGTAGAAATGTACTATTGCTAGGGAATATCATCAGCAAAACATAAACATTCTGCATTTCTATACTGTTACTGTAATGTTAAAAAAGGCTAAGCAGCTTGAGTTTATGAGAGTCTGCCAAAAAAGTCCAAAAGGATTTCACAAAAGATGAACATTGATTTAAACTTAATGAAAATAAAAATCAAGCCACTTATAATAGGGATTATTTTTCTTAAGTTAGGAAAAAGAATTCCCCAATAATTTTTGGGGAAAAAAACTATAGCCAAACTCCATTTGGAAGGAAAATATGATTCTCAGGAACTAAACAGTTAAAAACTTCTTACAAGAAGTGAGTAGGGGTCTGAAATTAAATAAAAGGATTCAAGAAACATTGTATTCTTGTTTTGTGTTTCGAGTGTCTTGTTTTAGTCACTTAAAATCTCAGGCACTTTAGTTTTGAAATATGAAATGTACACTGAAGTTAGATCTATCTGAACTTAAGCATCCAGCACCACAACTGCATCTGGATTTAAATATAGTTTCTTCTATAAACATATAGTAAACAAAAATATTAGAAAATTAATAACTCCTTTTTTATGTTCTTTCAAAGACTAATACTTGTCTGTCCATACTTACACTTCCAGCAACATCCATCATTGATTCAGGTTGTAAAAAAACAGTGATAGAACTGAGGGATAAGGAAGAAGAAATCCATCTGTATAAAATATCCTTACCACTTTAATGACAGATCAGAGACCATGAGTGAAAGTGTGACAGGAGAAGAAGGAATCAAGAGAGGTAGAAAAGAAAGTCAGTCTTGATTTACAACAATGACAAAAACATAAAAAACAAATAAGATTTGTTTGACACAGCTAATATGCAGAAAGAACAATTAGCACAACAGGGTATCCTGGCACATTATGGCACTCTCCACAGGTTTGGGACATGAAAGATTCAACAAGGAGCAAAAGACACTTAGAAGAGAGCAAAAGGGTAAATGAAGACCATATCCTAACAAATATGTGGGATTTAGCTGCCTGTGATTTTGACATGTTCCCTCAGCTTACTTCCATGGAAATTAAAGAAGTACTTGTGATATGGATGAAAAGAAGGCTACAGCACCTAGAAAAACAGCAAGCAAAATTCACATTCTGAGACCCACAACTTCTGTAAGGTAGGAAGCTGGGGGCTTGTTGCTTGAAATAATGCCTTTTTGTAAGAATAAAACTTTCACCAAAAAATCCTGCAGCATTTAAAATGTCCTGTGCTGTTATCTTTCATGCTTTAAACATTTTGAAATACTTGTACTTTCTTGAAAACCATTCTCAATCATAAAAAAAAATGTTTCAAATACTGTTAAAGAAGTTTGATAAAGTCTGTGAGAATTTTTGGTAAGAAACAAAATCATATTCTGTTAGAAAAATCTGTGAAATGGAAGCAACTAGTTCTCTTCAATGAAGGTCTTTCATTATTTTGGCCATATTTCATGTCCAAAAAAATCAAATTGTCATGAATCTCCAGATAAAACAAACCTCCTGAGAGTAGCAAGGATAAAACAAATACAAATTAGTGTTAATGCAAATTCATTTTAGCTAAGACTACGTTAATTACATCATACATTACATAAATATTGTAATCAATAATGTCCACCTCAACAAGCACAGTGCTTAGCTCTTATGCAAAAGTAATTAGGAAACCTCAGTGCTTTGGCACAGAACTTTGAGTGCTCTGAACACTGTTTGACGTAAACATTCTTACATTCACATGGACTTTGTCCCTACCGAATTTTGCTGTAAGTAACTAAGACTAAAGAGACTGATTATTTTACCTTTACTTTCAGAGCTTGAGATATCCTTTGTTTACATCATCTGAAAACCAACACCACCCTAATTCAAACAGGCTACTGCAGTTGAATAATCTGTAACTCAGTACAAACTCAAGTTCATTAGGGATGAATTTATATGCTTTGATATTTAACTTAGGAAATTGAATAATTTGTTTAAAATAACACTTTAAATAGGATTTTTTTCTCAGCCTTGCTGAATTCCCACCTGAGAAAGGACAAGTTAAAGACCATAAATGTAGAGCTATCTTTACAAAGAGGACTGAAACACAAGTCAAATATGACTTCCATGATTTGTCCTCTGCAAGTAAGCTATTCTTATGCTTTCTAGCAGACCAGTGGAACATTACCTTGCGGGAGGAATTACAGAGAAGACTACCAGTTCTTAAAAATATGCACAAGAAACTAATGTGAAATTACAGATTAAAATAATAAAAGAATCCATCTTTTCCTTATAGATTAGCTTTCACAGAACATTTATGGAATTGTATTTCTATAGTATCAGCAGAACCATTAGTTTTTTAAGAGTAGTGCTGATGAGGCATCCAACATACAATCTCACTAAAGCAGGGTGGGTGCTGCCCTTCCTGTGCTGCTGCCATTGAAAAAAAAACAGGGGAGCCTTGGATCACACAGAGCACAGAGCACACTACTTCTATTAAAATGTGACTACTTTCCATACACTGAATATAATTTTCTGGCAAATAGCAAATCACTAAACTGAAGCAGTTTAATCTCCTTTAAAGCTATTGCAGAAAATAAAACTAGTCTGACAATTTTGTCAGCATTAAAGCTGCTTGGATAAACCAAGTGCAATCAAAGACTGATAGCATGTGCACAACACCTCACACTTAAAATAGCCTTTTACACTTCATTAATCTCAATGTTTAAGCAGATCATGGAGGTTTATGAGTAAATGAGTACTAGCTTTCGAGCAGATATGTTCTAAATAATTTATAGTTAAAATATATGTCAATGTTACTACACAGACATAAAAGTTGTAAAAATCATACAGCTGAAGTGAATATAGCTAGAGATTACAAGGAGATTGCAACAGCTATAGGGCAGGGATCATCTTCTGTCTGTACTCTGAAATGCCTGCCAGGCTTTTAGGTGGTGTGAAAACAGAGTATAAAGTAACATTTTCATGAGGCGTGTGTAGCATAAAGGTCAATCAGTCACATTTTTCAAACTATGTCTCTTTGTTACAACATAAATGTTGCTATTCCACAAGAGTATTTAAAAACAGCTGTTATTTTAAAAAGCCAGTGTTGTATTCTCATCAAATCAATAAAAAGCCAGGAAATCCCTGGAATTAGAAAACCTATACAGCTGTCCTCCTTACCTCTTATCCATATGACATAGAAATGCAGATTGTGACTGCATTGTGCAGATCTTAGCAGTGAATGCAGCTTTACAAGGTGCTTAGATTGAGTCTATTTCTTCTCACTTAAAGTTACATTATGCTAGACTTAAGGCATGCTTTATTTACACGCATTCAATCTCTAGTGGGAGTTTATATACTGTGCACTGGATAATTCTCTAAGTGAACAACAGTCCAGCATCAAGAAGAGTTTCATGCAGAATACAAATAGAAAGCATTAGACAACTACCTCCCAGGGACAGTGAGTTCCCTGGGCTTACGTTGGGGATGAGGATTGGTCGATCTGTTCACCCTCCGGGGCTGTCTGGAATTATAGATCAGGGACCTTATTGTCATACCCCAGCTGCTGCACAAAGCCACTAGAAGAAAGGAGATTTACGAGTATTTCAGCAGCACTGAACAAGGGATACAGAAGCTATACAACTGGGAGTACAGTGGCTCTAAATCTGTAGGCATTATGCAAAAAGAAAATGCAGAGTTCGGCATCAAGGGAGCTCTCCCAGAGCAATAGGACATCTTTGTAAATTCTCTAAAGAATAAATTTAACAGTTATTAAAGAACAACACCCTGTTATTGCAGTCACTGAACTTTACAACACAAGGAAAGATGCAAGGGATTTTCAGAAAGACATCTGTCATTTAACAGTGACAGTGACCTCAGCACAGACAAGGAATTCAAATCCCCAGTGATGGAAACAAATTAACCCCTTGGTACACAGTGGCTTGAGAACTCCAGTATTAGGACTGCTGTGCACTGAAACAGTAACAGGCTGCACAAGCTTTTACCTTCAGCCAAGCAATAGATGGAATGAGGGATATTCTCTAAATTATAATTGCTACACTTATGACATTATTTAACATCATGCCACTGAAAGCCTTCAAATAATACAATCATTTAGGCTGGAAAAGACCTTTCAGATCATTGAATCCAACTGTTAGCCTAACACTGCCAAGTCCACCACTAAACCATGACCCTAAGTGCCACATCTACATATCTTTTAAATACCTCCAGGGGTGGTGACTCAGCCATCTCCCTGGACAGTCTGTTCCAAAGCTTGATAAACACTTCAATGACAAAATTTTCCCTAATATCCAATCTAAATTTTCCCTTATGAAATTTGAGGCTGTTTCCTCTTGCTTGTCCTACTGCTTGTGATCTGGGAGAAGAGACTCTCCTCATTACAATCTCCATTCAGGTAGTTCTTGACAGTGATAACATTCCCCCTCGAGCCTCCTTTACTCCAGACTAAACACCCCCAGCTCCCTCAGCAGCTCACAGGACTTGGGTTCCAGACTTCACCAGCTCTGTTGCCCTTCTCTGGACATGCTCCAGCACCTCAATGTCCTTTCTGTAATGAGGGGACCAGAACTGGACACAGTATTCAAGGTGCAGCTTCACCAGTGCTAAGTACAGGGAGACAATCCTGGTCCTATTGCTGATGCAGGCCAGGATGCCATTGGCCTTCTTGGCCACCTGGGCACAGTTGGCTCATGTTGAGCCACTTTCAACCAGCACCCCAGCTCCTTTTCCTGTGGGCATCTTCCACCCACATTTTCCCAAGCCTACAGCACTGCATGAGGTCTTTGTGACCCGAGGGCAGGATCTGGCACTTTGTATTGTTGAACATTGACCTCAGCACACCAGCCTGTCGAGATTCCTCTGCAGAGCCTTCGTACCCTCCAGGAGAAACACCCCTGCCCAATTTGGGCAGAAAGCATGCAAAATAAGGGTGTACTCAATCCCCTCACCCAGATCATTGATAATGACACAAAACGGAACTGGTCCCAATAAACCCTGGACTCCAATACTGGGGAACACCACTTGTAACCAGATGCCGACTGGATTTAACGGCATTCATCACCACTTTCTGGGCCCAGCCATCCAGCCCGTTTTTTACTCAGCAAGGACTGAACCTGTCCAAGTCATGAAGAGGCAGTTTTTTCTCAAGGGAAACGTTGTGGGAGACAGTGTCAAAGACCTTACTTAAGTTTAGACAGGCAACACCCAGTCTTTCCCTCATTCACTAAGCAGGTCACTCTGTCATAGGACACCAGGTTGGTCAAGCAGGATCTGAGTTTCCTAAATCCCTGCTGGCTCGTGCAGATCCCCTGGCTGTCCTGCATGTGCCGTGTGATTGCGCTCAAGATCTGCTCCATGATGTTCCCTTGCACTCAGGTCAGGCTGACAGGCCTGTAGTTCCTCACATCTTCCTTCTGCCTGTTCTTGTAGATGGCAAATGTGACCCCTAACTTCCAACGATCTGGGACCTGCCTGTTAGCCAGGGCTGCTGGTAAGTGATGGAGAATGGTGATAAGCACTTCTGCCTCCTCCCTCAGGAGCCTTTGGTAGATCCCACATAGCCTCATAGACTTGGGTGTGTCTAAGCAGTGTAGAAAGTTGCTGATCCTTCACTCACCATTTACCCTTGGATTATGGGCGCTTCATCCAGCTGCCTGTCCCCATCTTCCAGCTCAGGAGGCTGGCTAACCAGACATAACTGGTCTTATTATTAGACTGAGGAGAAGAAGGCATTAAGTACCTCAGCCTAAGTACTTCATCATTTGTTATTGTTTCCTTCTGCACCCTACAGAAGATGGAGATTCTCCTTATCTCTCCTTTTGTTGCTAATGTATTTATAGAAGCATTTCTATAGAAATTCAAAGAAATCAAAAGGTGCAGATTTCAGTTGCAGAAATAAACCCTTCACTGAAAACATTTATAATGCAGTATTTAGGGACTGGGCACAAATGCAGGAAGGCATCATCCCTTGTATATACCCATTTCACAGAGCACTTGTGTTTTACCAAGAGGGTGTTCAGTCAGTCAGATTCAGAACTGGGATACCCTAGAGACCCTGCGTAGTCTTTCTGTTAGGATATGCTACAACACCAGCCTGCAACCTGGCCTGACCCACAATCCTACACATAGTTTTATGGAAAGTCAGGAAGAAATGCAGAATTTGACCAGAAATACAAAATCCAGACATTCATCAGACATCTGTGGCGAGAAGAAGGGCAGGCCATAGAGATTACTCCATCCCAGTGACTCCAGTATCACCATGATACCTATGGAGAACAGGCCCAGAGAAGAAGCTCTAAGGAGTAATATTGTAAGACACAGCTTGACCCCAACTCTGATGTTAAGGCAACTGTTAATCATCCACTCCCACATGTGGAACAGCTAATTAGCTTATCTTAGCTATGTTCCAAGAAATTCAAACTGGCTTCAACATGTTTTGGTGTGAAAAGAGGGAGATTGATTTACAGGTACATTTGGAGAAACTTTAACGTTATGGTTAATGATACAGCAACCTTACTGATAACAAAAGAAAACAAAAGGATGTGGACAACCATGTTATTAGCTGGTGATGAAGGATATCTATCTTACAATCTGTCTGAAGTGAGAAGATTGAAAAGGACTATACATTAAACAAGACGTTCTTTTTTAAGTGGGGCATGTTAACACTTGTGGCTCTTTCCCCAACTCCATACAGCTGTTTTGCTCTTCAAAATCTTGTACAAATATTCACTTATATACATAGTAGGTTGTGCTTATTCACCATACACGCACTGCTCCTGCCACCATGCTATCCATCCTTAGCTTCTTTGATGACCCACAAAAAACTCCCAACATTGTTAACTTACCTTAATGGGTTTGGGTATATGAAGAACTCTACAAATACAGCAACAGTTCAGAACACATGTTCTAGAGTCCACAAGGAAGATGTCCAGGGTAAATAGGAATGAAGATGGTAAGTCTCCATAAAAAGAACAGGCACGTTCATTGCAAATACCCAAATGTCTCACCTGCAGGGGAACCAGAAAGGCAAGCAGGTTACTTATTCCTTGTTCTCCTGTAACACTTGGTAATCTTCAAATCATGAAAAAGAAAAACCTCAAACCCACAAAAATACCTCAACCACACTTCTGCATACAGAAGAGACTTCGTTTTAAACCAGAATCACAGGATAGTAAGGGGTTGTGGGGTCTTCTTAAGAAGTCTTCTCTTTTGTTTTTGCCTCAGCAGATTTTGATGCTCAACTTTACCCTCTGGGTATTTACTCCTTTTCCTGCTGGCATCAGCTTTCAACTACCAAAGGATGGGATGAGGAAAGCTTAGATTTGGAGAGTAAAATCAGAAGCTCTTTTGTATCAGACATTGGACTTCAGTTTATATAACTTTTAATTTATACAGAAAAGCTTATTATTCATCAATTAACTGTACTTTAAACCAGAAAAATCTATTTGAATTGAGCTGCAGGACTTAAAGGGAAGTACACTATAATTAGCCTAAAACTTGACACAATTTTAGAAATCAACTTAAAAAAATTAAAGAGATGGTATGTCACTCATTTTTATCCTTAACTCGGAACAAACTCCACTGCTAACAAACTCAAATGTAAAATTCTAATCCTCTCACATGGTGCGAGGTACTTCACTGCAGGCTTCTGACTCAAGAGGATGTGGGATTTACCAAGGCTAGGAGAGATCTAACTCCCTGACTGTTAGGGGCATTCCTTACAATAAAATCTTAAAAGCTGAGTGGGTGAGGACATCTGTTTGTACAAGGATAACCAGTTGAAGAAAAGCTCTGGATCCTCTATTTTAGGGCTACTTAGAAAGAGTAGAAGACATTCTAGAAACCGAAAAATACATTTAAAGAAAAGCTTCATTTTTGGTAAAAGTCTGATAGACAACAGCAAGAAAATGTAAAGGTCTATTCAGCAGGCGGAAAACTGATTTCACTTCTTCTTAACTGTAAGAAAAACAGCAAAAGCCAAAGCAAGAGAATCCACAGGCTTGTTTGAAGGTTTCAATCCTGCACACAGCATGAAAACAAGCCAAGTATCACACAAGTATGATCATCCTAATCATCCTACAGTCATACTGTTTAGTAAAAAATAATTGTATTTAAAAAGCCTAGTGCATTTGGGCTGCAATATAAGAGTGTGCATATATGACAGTTATTCCCTGTGCGTAAATTGCAAAGATTAGTGCCCATATTTCTTACTACTCTACTGGCTACCTGGCAATTTCAACCCCAAACAAAACAAAAACACAAACAAAACCCCACATAGTATTTGTCAACATTTCTGAGAGCAAAAAGATTAAGTTCTAGCTCCAGAGGTAGTCAGAATGTGAGACAAGTTGAATGTATGCTTTAGCACAACTATAAACCAAGAACATCATTCAATCCAATAAAAGATTAAAAACACATCAGGATGTTTCTAGCAGAAAGCAAAATAGCATTAGTATCATTGTGCAAGTCAAAACCTTGCCACTCTTGTGCAATGTAAATCATCACCTGAAACATTCCATGCCATTTTGACTACTCACAAAGGAGACATTAAACCTCCTCTATTGATTCCACTCAAGACACTAAAAAGTTATACAGCTCATGCACTGGAAGAGGATTAGAGAGAGATCTTGTCTATCATGTAGGACAGCCTTTATTCCCAAAAGATGTTCTTAAACACCCTGAAATACTTTTCACCTGATGTCACTTTGCCATCTCCAAAGCTTTTTCAAACTTCTCAGTTTAAGATCTGCCTGAACTCCAACTGCTTTTCCTTAATCAACTGACTCTCCAAGAAACACCATTAGTAACCAGTTATCATCTGGACTGTGAAACATCAAATACATTTCAAGTCCAGTCTTTCACTGATCTGTCATTTAAAGTGGTCTTTAGGGATGGGGGATACAAAAAACACTCCCAAACTTCTCTTTTTATAAATTGTATCAATCACGATAGTCAACATTTCAAGAAGTTAACATTTTTCCCCTTAAAATAGGGAAAGGCATACCCTACTGCAATCAAACACTTGTGAACAGCAGGCAGCTGACAGCACACTACTGGTGAATGTAAAGGGTGTGTAAAGTTTTCTGAGCAGGGATGTGTAAAGCAGGAGGCATCTTTCCTCAGAACTGCCTAAAGCCATGGTCTTAATTTCTGAGATTCTGAAACAAACAAATGCAACAATCTCCCCTCAGTTTAGAAGGAGTCTCTGTGTGTGTATGTGTCTTACCAATGGCGTCACCAGGAATAAGCAGCCATCAGAACCTCTGAAGTTGCTTCCATCCATCACTTATCTAGGAAAATTAATTTAATGAAACATTAGCTACAAAAGGGACCCAAGGACTCCATCTGAAATTCCTCCTAAGTTTATGGAATAGAGTAATTTTGTCCATTATAATCAGCACTTGTCCCCTCACTCCCTCATACCTGTCATCTAAGTTTAAGGTATCACTTAACACACTTTACAATTGAGAACTGTTAGTACAAAGTAGCAAATTATGTATTTTAGGTATCAGTCAAATCATGAATGCTTTGAATTCAAAGATCCTGAAGTCATCATGGATTAAATCAGTGCAGCAATGGAAATAAAGTATTGAGATCCTAACTGGAAGGGCTTATTTTAGCTGAGTAGAAGCAACTTAATTCTCTCCAATAAAGGAGGCAGAGACAAAGAGAAAAGAACTCACCACTTGCAGAAATTTGGGCAGCATCCCAATTTTCTGAACTACTGCACGCAAATTCTCATGCTAAAGCTCTCACCAATTTCTAGAACACTGACACAGTTCCTGTTAAATTGTCTGGGAAGAGATTACAAGACGCATCTTTCTCTTGTAAGGCAAGAGATCTACAAGTAGAACACAAATAGATGAATGACCAACTTGTAAGGCAGAAGGGGAGATTACACCTTAAAAGCAATGCAAATATGAATCTTGAGCCTAGCCTTAACATGGAGAATGGAGTATTTAGAGATCTAGTTAAGCTTACAGAGCTAATAGAGACACTGCTCAAACAGCTGCAGGCCTAACACATCTTTCAACCAACCTATGCTAACTTCTGGTTCCAAGCTGATACTTACAGGTAGAACAATCTAGTTTACATCATGCTGGTTTTTTTAAATATAAAATAAAAATTGTAAAGCCATAAACAAGAGGTCAAGACCTCAAACTCAGTTTCCTCTCTCTTTCCTCACCATGTTGTCATATTTTCTACTCTCCAAGCTACACAAAAGGCAACAGCTAAATGCAATACACAGCATTCTTCAGAGTTGACTGGTATTAGGATTTCAGGTGGCCTAATTTCTAAATCAAGTATTCCTCCATAATATTTGCACAATTTTCCCAGTTCAAAAATAGATCACTGAAAAAGCAAATTGGTTTGCAGGTGAGGTTGCAAGTATTTATATATGTAAGTATTAGAAGTATTTAAACAGCGATAATTACATACTAACACAAGGGTTCTCCAAAAGAAATGTGCAGCATTACATTTATGGAGAGATTTCAAAAAAACCAAAAAATCTGTGTAAGCAACAAGGGGGATTGCAGTTACTTGTGTCAGTTACCTTGTTTAGGGAAAAATGGTGCAAGTTACTTTGCTGCACTTAGAAACAGTCAAGTCAGACATTTTCAGTTCTCATTAGTCAAAAACTACATTAGCAGGAGCTGTAAAAAAACCACGGGTGTACTTCTATATAATTTCTATGACAGACAAGAGTACACCACATGTAAAATACAGAAAGCACACTTCCCCCAGGGACACTATGAGGGCTTAAGTACTTACCTGTCCTGGTAGGTGGAGTCTGAATACATCAAAACCCAGCAATAAAAAACATGAGTCACTCAATATGCAACTAAAAATTTCAGTGATAGTATCAATCAAGATTTAATTTGAAACCAGTTTAGTAGTCAGCATGGGGAAATTTCTGAAAGACTTAAAACTACAGACACTTTAAACAGTATTTCTTAAGTATTTTATTGCTACAAACTGGTACATTTTATCACAAAAAGCTACAAGGCATATTATAAACACATACTCTATTATACAGAGTGCAATGCAGTCCCCCAAACAGCCACACTCAACAGCACAATTTTTGAAGTTGCTCATTCTGTACTACGAGGTAAATATTTATAAGCTTACATAATAAAGCTTTAAAAATATTCACCCCACATCCCTGCCTTCCTTTTCAACTGATTAGACCAAAAGTTATTATATCCAACTTTCAATACACACACCAAAAAAATAGGATGCTTAAAAAAATATACAACACAATGTTTTGATCAGCTTTAACAGTCAGTTTTCTATAAAAAGCTCAACTAAAATAGTCTTAATTTCATTTTAAACAAAATCAGAAACACAGAGGAATTTTATAAACAAGTTCTCCATGGAATGGAATGCATGCATACGGTGGGGAATCTTCAGCTCCACTTGAGACTATTAAAAAGTCTCAGCCACTTTAGAGCAGAAATAAAAAGCTGGTTTGCACCCACTAATGTGTTTTTATTTTCTTGCACTTAGTTATCTTCAGTGTGGTCTAAAGTGAAGTCAGTTTGTTCTTCAGTTTCTTCCTCCTCTTCTTCCTCCTCTTCCTCACCCTCAGCTGGCTCATCAGCTTTGCCTTCTTCCTCTGTTTGCTGCTCCTGAGCCTGATCATTAATTTCGAAAGGGTTTTCACCCTGAAGAAGAAGATTGAAAACAAACATTTTGATATTTATTTCAGATATAAAATAATACTCATCATTTCAGTGAATGAAAGGGGCAGACACTAAGAAATGCTACATTATTTTATACAGCTTTTAAATAGTTGGGGTTTTTTTCAAGAAAATCAAAACGAGATGGATTTAAAACTAGCAACACCACATCTTTATGCACATGGGAAACTGGGATACCAATAAACTCTTTCAATGAAAGTGGAAATGGCACTGAGAAAAAGCCAAGTATGCTAAACGCAGATTTCACTTCAACATTCATAAATTAAAACTACATGGTTAAGTTTCAACATGTTTTAGTGGAGAACTACAGCTGCTTCTTTTTTCTCCCCAATTAAAGCCAAATTGAAACAGAAGAGTTTTGTTATGCTTTTCCTTATTTACAGTCTTAATTCACTCTGAATAATTCTATGAAAAAAAGGCAAACTCCTCAAAAAATGAAAAATAAATCTAGAATTTATTACATTGACTACCCCGAAATTCATCCCATTATCCATCTAGAAGAATTAACAGTTTCCTCAGTACTTTAAACATATTGGCATTCTGGGTTTATATTTTCTCCATTTCATACAATAGTTCAGCATGACATTACCTTACCCTTCCCCTGTTCATATAATAAAGACCTGTGAATAATCAGTGAATAATAATATGAACTGTTAGTAGTTTCTTGGCTAAAGCTCATTTCATGTTCATACATCTGATAAAGCAAGTCTGATCTGACCATACAACATCAACCGCCAACTGCACCAGGACTAGGACTTTAACAGTATTATTTAAAAGAAGATACAAAAGAAAAATTGAATGCTAGGCCCCTTGTCCTTTTTTGCCCTTTTTTTTCCACTTCAGTTACATTTCTCATGTAAAATCTTCCAGGCAGCTACTGAAAAATTAGAGAACTATAAAAACATTCAGCAAATGCCACAAAACAAAAACTTGGCTTCAGTCTTTTTCTAAAAATCAAGAGAAATCCTAAACTGAAAATTCAGATTTAACCCAAAGAAAGCAGAATTGAGACCCTGTTATAACAAAGATTTCCTGCTCTCCTGGAAGACTGCAGGCCCTGAATGCATGAGTGCTCTGCTCCATCACGTGCTGTATAAGAAAACTGAACTACTTCAGTCTGCAGTTCTTTACACATTTGGATAAGGATGAAAGGGATTGGCATAACCAGAAGCCAGATACATCTCACTGAGCAGGTGAAACTGCATTGAGTTAAGTCCACCGCAGAAAACACCAGTGCTAGTCATTCTGAAAACATCAGCAGTCTCCTTGTGAAGGCAATTCTGCAAGTTTTACTTTCCTCAGTTTTTGAACTGATGAAATTTCCATTCTCCCTTTTTCCAGTCCCCCGCTAGGGGGCTGTATTGGACAACACATACAAGGCATAAGGAACACTGAAGAGGTGGCTGGAAATACAGGCAGATATTCCACGCTCTGGTATATGGGCATTTGCAGCCTTTCCTTAACAGATACAGAACAGTTGTCTGAAACTGATTCACACACCTGTTCCTACATAATTTTTCAGGACACTACTAATTTGACATTTTAAATCACAATTAACTTGGGCATTGGCTCATACCTTGTCATATTTCCAAAAGACAGTATTGCTTAGGCTGAAAAATTGATTTATGATTTTGCCTGTCTACTGTTAGGACACAGGCAAAATCCTAAATCAATTAAAAGTAATTCAGAAATAACTAACAACAGTATTACAGAGTCACTTAGCAAAGTAAGTGGCCCGGCAGAAAAATTTTGCTAAAATGAATTCACCTGTTTCTCAGGCCACATATCTACAACATAAGCTGCTATGCCTTTTAAATTATCTCATCAACTACTGTTGTAAGCTTTTGTTTTTGTCATGAACCCTAAAAATCCTACAGAATAAAAATTAGCTGAGTAGTGTGCACACTATACTTGAGTACAAACCCTGCTAGAGCTTTTGCTTCTAAATGTAAAGATGGAGTCAATTGTTAAGTGTTTTGTGCCCCGCAGTTAACATTACATATAAAGACACTGCTGATGTTTGCCTAAAGTTTCTTGTGGTTTTTTTTTTTTTTAAGAGCATCCAATTAAAAACTGCCTAGATATAAATTGTAAATGACAACCAAAAGCTGGTGAATCTGAAGGTGGTAATTTTTGCTGCAAATTAATTTATCTGAAACAATGATTTTTGACTGGCAGAACACATTAAAAGCATATTCAATCTGTGAGCTATCTAAAAGACAGAGCACTAAGGTTAAACTACCACACGGAGAAAATGGCAAACATTAATTATTTTCTTTCCATTTGCATCTTACCTTCACATACAGCTCATATCGTGCCTTGACTATAGGATTATTCAAGATGCTGGTGGCAGTAAGAACACTCTCCCTTTTTATTTGTTCTCTGTAGGCCTAGGAAACAAATTTGACAGTGAATAATTATCACGTTCCTATAACAACTGTCACATAAATTTGAATTCATGGTCAGTTTCTGTAAATAAAATAATGAACATATTACAGCATGAACTGCTTGTTCTTAGTACTTAAGTCAAACCACATAAGTTCAATTAGGTTTAGCAGTGTTTACAGCTTGTTGCTTTAGCGTGATGAAAAGATGTATCTTGCCTATGTAATGAACAAACACATACATATACTGTAATTAACATACAGTTTATGTAATGAACTAACAACCAGTTATCTGTTCTCATCTACGGACAACATTCAGGCTTTTCCATCACAGCCTAACATATTGCTGAAGATGATTCTGCTCATTTTGAGGGTCCCTTCCAACCCAAAACATTCTACAACATATCACAATCACAGAAGCTCATAACATAACAAAACATTTGGCAATCTCGCTTACTCTCATACTTATGCTACTCTTTCAACCCTTCTCCCAGCCCTAAAGTGTATCATTATAAATTATAACTGGGACAAATACAACAAAAATGCTAATTCCAAACTGCTCTCAGTTGTCTTCAAATTAAAACTATAATCACCGAGATAGGAGACACTATATTTATCTTGCTAGAAATGCATGTGTTTTGTTTTTCAATCTGAATAACAAAATTTTTCCAGTACTTAAATTCCGTAAAACAAATTCCCATAAAATAAACAAGTAATTTCTAGTACTTTTCTCATTATTTTCTACTGGCAGCTATTAAGCACACCAACATTTCATTAGCTGGGGTGCTTAAATGCTGGCTACTTCCCGAAGTGTTAAACTAACGAAGTGCAGTAAGGACATTACAGCTTTCTAGAGAACACGTCACATCTACAAGAACATAGGAATTACTTGCACCAAGAACTGCAACACTTTTCACCCACTATTAGATTATGCTTGCCTTTTCTTTTTAAATAATATGTCATCTCTTACTTGTTTTCCTTTTGTGTGATCAGGAGACTTTAAGTGTTGCTGAACAGAACTGTGCAATGCAGGAACATAGACACTGCAAGCACTGCAGTGAACAGTCTCAACCTTCATCATATGGTCATCAGCCGTAACCCCTGCCAAAGAAGATGTAACAAATCATTAACAAAAAATGTGTTACTTCAAGCAACTGGAAAAGCAGCTTGGTTTTTTGTACCCAAAAATTAAGAGCTCTCAGTTGTTAAACATGTGAAACTGAACCACTGAGGAACAGTCACCTCAATTCAGGCATCAAAATTAGGCTCTCGGAGGGAAACATTGGAAGAGGAAATTTTTCACTTCAATACTCCAACTTCACCTCTCCACAGACTACACATGAGACCCAGGCAATGTACAAAAATGGCACCTATTTTCAATCAACAATAACCAATACCCTTAAACATACACATTTTGATACAGCAAACAAAGCTTGACCAAAGTAATTACACTTACTTTACCCCTTATAAAAACTAATTTATTTCCTTGCCCTCTCTCACCATCAGGAAGAAGCACATGAACCCAATTCCTCCAGCAATTTTAAATATTAGCTTGGTAACAAAACATTCTCATCCCAAAAGAAAACAGGCCTTCCAGTACTTATAGAAAACACAAAAGAATTTGTGAGATTGTTAAGATGTTGCCTATATCCATTTTTAAGCAGCTTTTAGTATATAAATTCAAATCAAGGTAATACTGAAATAGTTAGTGCCTAAAACAAAGCTACTCAAAGATGTCTCCTCTGGCAGTAGCCCATATTCTGAAATCCCTCAAGCAAAGAATGGGAGGATATGGTACAGCAAGGCAGGGACACATGAAATGCTCTAGAAAACTGCCTGTAGGGCAGCCAAGGGGAAGAAGAAATTCAGGCCAAGATGCATCTTGGGTAACCAAAAAATGCTCGAACTCCTGCTTTTGTCACTGTTCCTCCAAACCACGGCAACTCTCCTATTTACATTTTTCCAAATCCTTGCCATCATATTTGACCACTATCACTGTTTTATTACATGCTCTTTCAATCTACTACAGCCACTTGTTGTCACTCCTCATGCCTTATCCTGAACGAGACTGTGGCAAAGCCCACATAATTGTTTGTCAAGTACCTAGCACAACGTTATCTCCCCTTGTGACAAGGCTACCAGGACAGCAAACAAACAAGGTTTGCTATCTCCTGCTGTGCTTACATTCCACATTGTACCAGAAATGGAGCATGGAATCCCAACCAGGTACAGAAAAGATGTGAAAACTAACTGTTTTAATCCATTCTATCAAATTCAAAGAAGAATGAAAGGAGAAAAAGACCAGGAGAGCTCCACATTACTCACCTTCCATTATATCTTTTTCAGCAGCTTGGGAATTTTCCGTTTGGTTACTTGTCTGCTGCTTACGCATCGCTGTCTTCTTGAATTTATTCACCATACACTCCTACAGAGGGGAAAAAATTGTAAATACCTATGATGGACAATTGTTTATATTCCAATATTAACCCAGATTCTTAAAATTCGATATAGTTCTATAACAAACAGTAAATAATTGCTATTACTTCTTAAGGAAGTAATACTTTCAACTGTTAAAGTAACAGTACTTTACAGACTTTGAATTTGCTTCAACTTTTAATAGTATGTGCTGCACCAAAAGTTATCTACAAAAGGATTAACGGTAAGTTAAGCATATTTAGAAAATAAAGGGTAAATTTTAACTATATTCTCACATAAAAGTATTATCCAGATCAAAAACAGCTGTCTTACATGAAGAAATTCCATCACTACTTTGTCAAATTTGGTTTGCTTCTGGATATGATCCAATGTCTCCTGGTGAGCTGCACTCTCCAGATGTGACTCAATTTCTTTTTCTTCAAATGTTCGAAACTTGCAAAATGAGCAAGTAAATGCCATTCTATCAAGAGAAATATGTTAAATATTACTACTAAAACTCCTCAAAACTGTGACACTCAACAAACCCAATCAGAAAGGGAAGAGGAAAAGCATTCTTTAAAGAAGCCTAAGTGAAAAAGAAATTTAAAAACCCCTCAAGTTTTTCCATTATAAAGGATAAGTGATACAAGATCAGATATAAATCAGGCCAGTGTCAGAGTAACAAATTATCTGCGCAGGAGACAAAAACCGCTGAAATCAGAAGCCAGGTACTTAAAAGCCACATTATTCTGTGAGTCCACCTACTGCAGCTCTCTACTTCCTGTCACCTTTTGTAGTACTTCTTGTAGGCACAGAATCACAGACCAGCCAGGCCATGAATTCCTAACTATAATTAGCCAGAAAAATTCATTTAAAGCTCATTTTCCATACAAAAACTACATAATCTTTAAAGGAAATATAATATCCTCAGTACCATGAGGAAAAGTCACCAATGCCACAATCACATAACTGCACTGACACAGAACAGCTTTGTACAGTGCAGCCACTGGGCAGGACTAAGAAAGTTACAAACCTATGTACTTATTTTTGCTACAGAACAGTTGACCACACAGAGATATATATACACACATACACATAAAACCAGAATAAAATCAATTTTTAAGTCAGCATGAACATATAGTTCAAAAGCAGTACCATTCTAAGCTGCTTCTCCAGAGTGCACTGATTCACTTGTGGGGGAGAAGGGGTCAGTAAATTGTGCATTTCGCGATACAACAGTGGTCCAGTGAAACACCCAGCCTTCTAAGCCACTGAATTTGGGTGCCAGGTTTTGGCTTGCCTTTTTTTTCATTATTTGGGTTAATTTTTTGCTTTTGCTGGGGAGTAGGGGAAGCTGAGGGGTGTGGAAGGCAGTGGAGTTTTTTTCCTGATTTCTTTCTTACATTTTATTTTCCTAAAATCAGTCCAAAGGAAAAAAGATGTGTTCTTAGAGAGGCATTAAGGGCAAGAAAAACACTGTACACAACACAGAAGTTACAGCACAAACCTGTATCCATCGCCGTATTTTTCACTGTTTTTCTCCCTTCTACGCCTTTGCTTCTCTCTTCTGGCCTCAATCCGCCGCTTTTCTTCTTCCTCACTTTTAACTTCTCCTTTGCCATCTTAACATACAATTGAAGGATTAAAACCCAAATCCAAAACAAAGAAACTACAGCAGAAGTACCTGTCCTCCCTGTCTCCTCCACAAACACTTCAAAATGCAGAGAAAGACCCAATACCAACACGGTTCCATGGCTTTCCCAAACGTGCTGAAAATTTTGCTTTGTTTTCCTCCTCTAAAGACAACCAGTTAAAACACTTGGTTTTAACTTAGAGGCTAAGGGTTCACATTCTAGTTTACAGTCATAGAAGAAATTCAGATTTGAAGGAAATTCTTCCCTGTTGTGCCTAGTTATTAAAGGCCTCTTCAAGTAAGTGACCAGAAAAAGAGTAACTGGAAACGCATGGGGAAAAACACATTGTTTAAAACTCTCCCATGTTTTTAGAGCACTACTGCTACAATCACCTCGCATAAAAAGAAACTATCTAAAGGCTGTCTCTTCTACTGAAAAGGCAGTTTCCAAAACCAAAAGCAAAAGTTCTCATAAAGGAGACAAGACAGTGTTGCTTCAAGGTATGGTACACAAACTGATCTTCAACAACTTTATTTGTTTTTCTCCACTAGACTTCACTTGATTTCACAGAAAAATATTCCGAAGATTTTCAGCCAAAAAACCAAATCAGTTAATGGGGGCAGGGGCGAGAGAGACAAGGACAGACAGATTCACCACACAACAAAAAACCCAACCAAACCTTCGGAGAAGAGCTTGATTAAACTACCACCTGGCATGTAAGTAAAAGTGTGAATGAATAAATGAATAGAATTTTGCTCTACAACATTTAAGACTTCCAAGGACACTGACTTTTTGCATAAGTGCACTTATGTTTGTCTTTCCTATGTCTGCTTTAGTAGTCTATGGACAATTTAGAATATTCAATGGGTAGTTTTAGACCAGAAAAAAAAGGTTCACTTAGATTTCCTGGAGGCTGACCTCTCTTCTAAGGTTGAACTGTAAAAGAAAACAATCTCCATCCAAACGGGAACAGAAAGGAACATACAACAGCATCCTGCACAAACACTAAGACTGCAAAACACTCTGTGGCTCGAGAAGTGTCACTGAGTACTGAAAACATCTGCATTACCAACAGCTCCTGATTATCCCAAGGTTTATCATTTTGCAGCAAAGAGTTTCAAATTTATTGTGATCCAGAGAGGAGAAAAACTCCTGTCCATAAGACTATTTTTTTAAAAAATCAAATTGAAAACAAAAATCCACCTACCTACCCACAGAGGCAATTCCCATACTGATCTCAGGATTTAAATTTCATTTAGTGCATTACCACCAACCCTGGAAATATGCAAAGGATCACTTGTTTTACTGCTGTAAAAATCAACTGGTATGATAATTCTGCGGAATAAAATGGCCTCTATTTTGACCCTCAAGCTCACAAACTGAAGTGCCTGTCCTATTAGAATCTGGGGAATGGAAACCTGAATCTATACATAAACTAAAAACTCCCTCTTTCTTCAGTGCACTTATGCAAACTTTAAAAAATGAGAGAAACCCACACAATTTAAAAATAAACTCAAAATTTTACTATTACTTCAAGAAAAGAAACACTCACGTGGCTGCAAATTTCAAGCCCTCCTTGCCATCAAATGAGACTATGCAATAGGGCAGCACACAAGGAAAGTGGGACTAAAAATAATTTCAGCCTTATCACTGGATTTCTTTGTCTATGTGTCTGGAATCACTACACTTAATATACACTTTAAATTATTTTACGTAAACTAATAATAAACCTGTTTCATTATAACTGCACATGAAATAGACCCCACATTCCTGACAACAGCTCTCCAAGATAACTGAATCCACTTTATAAAAGTGACTCACCTAGGGTTTAAGGGTGAGGATGATCAGCTAGTGGGATAAATAATAGGATATGGGTGAGGAACCAGTGGGATGAACAACATTCAAGCAGTGGAATGGAAGCAAGTATAGAAGACCACAATTTTTTTTCACAAAAATTAAAAAAAAAGGCAAACAACAACATATTGAAATGATCAGAGAGCAGAGACACTGTAAGCATGAAAAAACAAACCAAGTAATGGATGGATGTTACAATCATTTTTCCACAGCTAAAATTTTTTAACTCTAAAAAAAAAAAACCCAAATTTTAAAGCTACCAATTAACTACTAGAGATCATACATACAAGCTTACTAAATCTATTCTCTCAGTCTCACAAATACCTACAATACCTTACCTGACACAGCAAACTGACTTACCTCCAAAAGTCTGATATCCAAGATCATAAGCATCTCTTGTAAAGTCTTCATATATAACAACAGCACCACTTGTATCAACTTCAATTTCCTAATAAAGTCAAACCCATAAATTAAAGAAAAGCCATTCTAAATCCAGAAAGGTAGTGTAATTTGACAAGGAAAGAAAGTGAATTGAGCATCTTGTTGAACTCAGTGTACAAACTCTTCTAGCTCTGCATTTCCCTGTAATGCCTTGAAGCCTTAATGAATTATTTTCACAATCAAAATTGTTTTCTACTTAAATATTTTGACTTCCAATCCAGACCTTTACTTAGTTGAGAAGGTGTTAATACTGCCACTCAAAAAGAAGGGAAGTGCCATTCCAGTCTTGCAACATTGAATCAGGATACAGACACACTGCTTAGTTTACTAGCAACATTCTTACATAGTGTTGCAACTGATCGGTCTGAAGGCAGGTACTAATCTTCCACCCTACCAGAGAACACCTTTTAACACTGATTCTTTTTTTATTTACCCTCCCCTTGATGTGTCTTATGTCTTATCCATTCCTCCTCACTGCTGTTTAGTAATCTCCTTTGTACCCACCCAAGCAGGTCAGAGGTGCATGAGTTCAAGCTGTCTACCCGTGGCAATATGAGAAGTGTTCACATGAGAGCTCTCTTGTGCATTACAAGAACAGGTAGGATCTACAAATACACTTCAAAATTCATTTTCCAGGCTATCTGCACTAGCTACATCTTTCACTCAAAATCAACTGCCACCAAAATAACACAGTTTTAGATAAAGTGAAAAAAAACTAAAACCATGTTCAAAAAAACTTATATAGTTTAATGCTCAATTTTATAACGCTAGCTTAAGAATTATTTGTCCTAAAGCATACTATGCAAACTTCTCAAAGAATCAAAACATTTTCCGGTTCTGGGGATCCTTACCTCTATGGCAGAATCCTGGTAAGATGTCTTCATGTCTATTAACAAAAAATGAGAAACAATGCAAAAGTGCTGTCACTAACAATTCATTTTAAGACAGTAAGATATTTAGGAAAAAAAAAATCAGCTTCTTATGCAGGGAAGATCGTCTACAATCTATCATAGTTTAATAATACTATTAAATGTAAAATCAGTTATCTTTAGAAGGATAGACTAAATACTTTTAGAAGCAATCATCTCTATCTAATTCCAAAACAATTTCAAGGTCGAAAGGACAATACAATTCTGAGACATATTTTCATTCACAGAATATATACATATTGCATCAAAATTTCTGTTAGTTGTCACCCACTTTTAGTTTTCAGCCACATAATACTGCTTAGGTCTTTCAGTTCAAGTTTCAGGAACTGTGTTAAACTACNCATACTATGCAAACTTCTCAAAGAATCAAAACATTTTCCAGTTCTGGGGATCCTTACCTCTATGGTAGAATCCTGGTAAGATGTCTTCATGTCTATTAACAAAAAATGAGAAACAATGCAAAAGTGCTGTCACTAACAATTCATTTTAAGACAATAAGCTATTTAGGAAAAAAAATCAGCTTCTTATGTAGGGCAGATGTCTACAATTTATCATAGTTTAGTAATACTATTAAATGAAAAATCAGTTTACTTTAGAAGGATAAACTAAATACTTTTAGAAGCAATCATCTATATCTAATTCCAAAACAATTTCAAGGTTGAAAGGACAATACAATTTTGAGACATATTTTCATTCACAGAATATATACAAATTGCATCAAAATTTCTGTTAGTTGTCACCCACTTTTAGTTTTCAGCCACATAATACTGCTTAGGTCTTTCAGTTCAAGTTTCAGGAACTGTGTTAAACTACTCAGCATTTTCTTCCCCTAATCTCAGAGCCACAGGACAGGCTGCGTTCTCACAGGCACTATCGATTCCACTTCCTAACGTAACATCAGTATAATGTAGTACACTCTTTGGATTGTGGAAATCAGTGAGGAGGATCAGATAATAAATTAGAAGCATTCTGTCTGAATGTAGTTTAGAAAGGAGAATGTACAGAAGTACAGAAAGAACTTGGATGAGCGTTTTAGATCCTTTTCATCACAACAAAGCTGGCGAGACCACCAGTAGAGCTGCCTGCACAAACGGCAGAGGAGTGTGTTCCACACACCCAGTTCCCAGGATCTGTACAGTTCTCTTGACGTTACAGTTCAGGGAACAGTTATGTAATACACAGTAATGGAACCAGAATAACAAAATCAAACCCAGAATTTATGTGTCAAAGTTTCTGCCAAGTCTGTGCATTTATCTTGCAAGCTATGAGCTACGGCAACCTTAAACAATTTTCAGGTATGATTTGAAACCAAATTACATAAAACACTGATCAAAATTACTAGGAAATTACATACATAAAAAACTAAAATCTGACTGCTGCACACACTGTTCATAATATATAATACTCAAATTTACATTCCTTCAAAGCAAATAATTTATTCAAATCTCACTAGTGACTTTTTTCTCCAACTTTGACTGCAATATAAAAATTTAATACTAGAGTCATAGAATATCTTTATGTAAGTTAAAGAAACCAAGCATCACTAATACAATTTGCAGTTTGTATTTACAGTTTATCTATCACATTTACAGTTCTTGTCATTACAGCATTTCACTTAAAAGTGGGAGCAATCTCTTTCTGCCTCTCATAAATTATTCTGTAACAGTTTTTGCCATTTTTGCAGTTTTCCTCCTTTTCCCCCTCCTCTTCACCCACGCCTTATCTTTATTTTAACTGCAATGCAGCTGATGCACTGCTTTTTATAGCCAAAGAGTTTGGACAGCAGGGCCCAGGCTCATGCAAGAGTACATTTTCGTATTTGTCAGGTATTTTCTCTTCAGACAACCTGGGCTCTGACATTATTTTTAGTGGTGAAAACTGGCCTCCAGGAAAGCATCATCATAAAGTCTCAGTGAGATAGTCTTCAATGGTACATATCTAAACACATCATTCAATAACATTTAGCAAACTACCTTTGCAGTAGAAAATCTAGACATGAAAATTCATAAAATGCACCGAGGTCTACTTCAAAGAGGGAAAATTAAGAACTACAAAACAGCACATACAGCCCTCTTTCTGAATATTAAAACTAAGTAATTTCTAATGAATAAAAAAGCCAGTAATTTTAACTTGAAAATTCTGACACTTGCTACTTACTAGGTGATTTTTTCTGGCTCAGCTTCAAAACAGGCTTTGTCATTTTGGGTTTCTTGATAAATGTCCCACCAGGTTTGTTATATGGCTGTGGTATCATTTTTCTTTTTATTCCTCTTGCAGCAACTGCTGCAGGACTGGGTTTGTTATGATAGTCAACGACAATCCCAGGTCTGTGCATTCCGCCAAAGTCTCCCATATGCTGAAAATGTGCGAAATGAAGAAGGTATTAGTATAAGAAATCAACGTAAATAAAACAACTACTTGGTAAAATATGACTCTGAACTTCACTAAAATCTGTGTTCTAGAGCAAAATGCAGGAGAAACTTAAGATCCTGGTCTGATGTTCTGTTGTGCAATGGCTTTGTGGATGTTTGTCCAGTAGAACAAATACTTATGTATAAACTGTGTTTCTGCTTATTCAGAACCATTGTCCAGGCAACGAACATATCTATCGTATCTCAGCCTAACATCTTGGCTCCTCTCTTCAGATTCTCTAGATAATGAATTCCACCTCCATCTGGGAAAAAAATAGAGCTTAACAACTCAGGTTTTAACACTAAAAAAAAAAAAAAAACCAAAATCCCACACTTAAAAAAAAAGCTTCTTTGCTTTGCATCTTATGCAAAATGATATAGTAGTGATTCGAAAACTGAGTAAAGAAGGTTGCCCAGTGTGGAACAGTGATTAACTGAAGGAAACCCATTCTTTCTGTTACTTATCTTTCCACTGAATTCAGTAAAATCAGAATTTTAAAGTCGGGCCTGGAGAGAGCGATACAAAAACAATTCAGCGATAAGAATGACAATTCCATTGAAAGACTAAACCTTTCCACTATTTCTAGAATTATGTAGCCATTTGTGGATACTTGTATATGAAAGTTACCTCTCCGAAGACACAAAATAAATGAGTAATCTGAAGAGGGGAATTTAGGTAGCTGGAATATTTTCAGAAGCGCTAACATACTCCTTAATATTAACTTAATTACTTGATTAATAAAGGGCAGAAGAGAGCCCACAGACTGGATGAGTGACTTGGATAAGCAGAAATATATGTATTTCCATGAGAACAGAATTAATATTACATTGTCAAAATTAAAAGAACATAAGAATAACTTCAAAATACTTATGAAAAGTATGACTTTTTTTAAAGCAGATTTTAAATGACAGACAGAATGTACCAAAACAGGCACTTTCCATAATCAGAAGTCCATGCACAAGATCTCCATGTTAATTTATTTAGTTGAGATAGATATAGACTGCCTAGCATGTACATTTACATCTGACATATGTAACTTTGACATGAAGTACACACTTTGTAATTTCAAGTTTGTGTTTTTAAAACAATCTACCTATTAAAGGTGCAATGCATTTTACATATGGTAAGTAATCTAGCCTTTACATTCTCCTTTATTACATAAAGACTAAAAGGATAAATTTCAAAAGCAAAGTAAAAAATAACTCAGTTGTAACTGCACAAAGCTTTCAGATCTAAATGAGTTCTGAAAGGATGGCATAAAGGCTTAAGAACGCAACATTTTCAGCTTCACAAGTAGAGAAATAAGGATTAGAATCTTTTTCTCATATCATGCTACATGCTAGCTAACAGCCATGTGCAAATCTGAGCTAAAAGTTGAATATGGCAACTACAATACTCAAGAATGCTGCCAAGTAGACTTTCTGGAACAAAACCATCACACAAGTTAGGCATATAAAAGACCCAGTAAAAAATAATCTTCCTTTACACTTCAAACTGCAATAAGCTGTATAGTTTAAAATTAAAGAATCACTTCCCAAAGAAATACAGCATGCTCAGGAATTTTAAAAGGTAAGTTACACCTAGAGGCACAGGCAGAAAGGTGTTCACTGAATATTTCGTGCTTAAAAAAAAATCAAAACTGGGATTATAAAACCAAGACAAAGGGACACCATCAACTTAAAGTTAGTATTTCTGTCAGGTTTGGGGTTTTTTATTCTCTTCTGCTGTATTTTTTCCCCCAGGTCACCTAACATGAAGCATTATTTCCTCAAACAGGAATCCACTATTCTGCATACAGTTAACCATGCTGTTTCTTGGACATACACTTTTTACATCCTATACTGGAAAGGAATCCACTGAAAAGCACTTAGAACTTAAGTCTTCAAAACTAACAGAAGTAAGAGAACTAGGCACACTAGGGGGAAATTAATTTCAATTCTGTGAAAGGACCTGATTTCAAGTTGATGATGCCCCTTTAACCCTGCTTTAATTCTGAGAAAGAATCACTGTAACTGCTAACCGCTCACCTTTGCCATTTCCTCCCCATCACCCTTCCAGTAAACAAGTCAGAATAAGAATTAAAAGAAGACTTGGTATTTGATAAAACATGTATGCAACATATTAAAGAATTAGCTAAACTTTTCCCTTTACAGGAACCAAAAAACCGCTCTAGCGTTCACAACCTGGGTTTTATTTTTTTGCTTATACATTGCACCTTTAACCTACTCAAAACTTCTAAACACTTTGAATTCAACTTTTACAATATTCAAAAATTTCCCCACCAGCAGCAGAGATGCTAGTGTTTACAAGGAAAAATGAAAGTCCTTTTAATCCCTTTTAGACCAAACCTACTATTATCTTCACCTTTAAAACAAAAGGAGAGATTTAACAAACCTTATCAACTAGTCTATTACTCATTACTTTCAGCAGAAAGAGGGACTGGGTTCTACTTGAAGATAGCTTCAAGGGGATAAACAACATTGTCAACCATGATAGTTTTACTTGGACAAAACCCCCACACTGTACTGAACAGTGCATTCATTTTAAAGCAGTGGTCTTGAAAGGGTTTAAAAGAGTGTCTAGTGAAAAGAATCTGAAAAGATTCTGTACTTACTCCTCGGCCTCGGCCTCTGCCTGTTGATGGTCCTCCAAAAGCATCATAGTTTCTGCTTCCAAATCCACTTTCAGGATAAGCAGGCGTTCCTCTCCCCCGAGAGCCTACAGGTGCAGGCTTCATATGGGGTGAAGAAAAACTGCTGTAGGAAGAGTAACTCTCTCTTCCTCTGTCCTCCATAAACCCAGGCCTCAATTTTGAACGGGAGTAAGGTGCTTCCCAGCTAGACCCGCCCTGGTTTCTACCTCCGAAAGAGTCAAGGCTATTCCGGTAGGAGTTGTCAAATCGACCACCATAACTACCTCCGAAGCGGCTTTGTTCGGGTTCATTATAACCATAGCCAGATCTGTACAGATCTCGCCCACCCAGAGAAGACCCGGAGTCGTAAGACTCATAAGGTCCAAACCTGGAAAAGTTGCACAGTGAGGAGAAAAAAAAGTAAGCTTACTAATGTTATACATTTCAAAAGACATGTTATCAGTTGACATTTATCAACTAAAATCAATTTATTACTATACTGGTCTGTACAGTTCTGTTATTGTTTAATCTTGATTAGGGCTGGGCAATTCATACTATGACCAGATAGAAAGCTATCTGAGCCATTTTTGCTACAAACAATTCTAAAGTTCAATATACCTGAACTTTGTTTACTTAAAATTTTCAGCGACATTTATTTACTAAAACATTATTAGAGCCCAGCCCTAGTCTCACAAAAATAATCACCTGCAGACATTCAAAGCCTAGCCAAACTCCCCTTTCTTGACATAACCTCACAGTCTAACAGTTAAACAGCAGTTAAGAGGTGGCTTAGTTCTGAACTGAGAAAAAAAACCCTTGGTTTTTCGTGGTACAGTTGGGAGTTTTAAGTACCTCACAGTTCTCATTTTAAAGGAAAAATACACATACTCTTTGTATTCGTACTTTCTGGAAATTTTCTTCCCTATAAGATTCAGTCTCACAATCAAAAGAGTTCATGGTCTTCAGTGTATCAGCTTTCACTTGCAGACCATTAGGTCTAGCAACTCATGATTTTGAAAGTCTCCCCTGGCACATACAGTGGACACAAAAACAGTCCTTGGGATTTCAGACTAAAGTAACAAGGAGCTAAAATCTTCAGCTGTTTATCAAGAATTTGCTTTGCCTAGGGTGGGGGCAGTGTCGGGCTTGAAATCAATACTTGTAACTACTTGGAAGGGAAACACGTTAGTGTCCCTGCAGGGATATAATAGGGCGATTGAGAAGCTGGGAAAGACAATCCCTTAACTGATACAATATAACCTAGAAGAGACTCAACTTACTAACTGTATCTACAGTAAAGTGAATGCCTTCATTTTAAAATATGTTCATCTCAGAAGACTCAAAGATACACAGAAAATGACACTAGAAAAGCCCATGCATAATATTAAGGTTACATAGCAAGAGACATTTTGGTGTTCTAGTCATTCAACCTCCATCATATGCAGATTACTATATGGTAGGTACAGCTCATTCCTGAATCTCTGCTCAGACTTTTACATCAATATTAATGTTCATTATTAAACAAGTTATACTTAACTAAAATGCTTAATAGAACCGAGCAGTAAGACAAAACACTTCTCCAGCCTCCCTGTTTAGTACTGTCCTTCCCCAGTGGCACCACAGTGACTACAGGCAGGAACCATACAGTAATCTGGCTACAGCCAGACAAAAATTCAAGGGCGCACACAAGAAAACCATCAGGTTATCTAAGTTTTCTTCACATTTTATCTCCTCCAAGATAGAATCACTACTCTGAAAAGCATGCTTCTTTGAATACAGTATTAAGACCTAAATCAGCTGCTCCCTGTTGTTTTTATCTGAAAGAGCAAAGTAACAGTATCCTAGCATTAAATACACAGCTTTAAGACCACTGCATCAGAATTTTTAGTTTTAGACTAATCCATCTTACAAAGTAGCCCAGAACATGCACACAGTTTCAAGTGTAATCAGTACCTTCCAATGAAATAATCTGGACATGACTTTCAGATTCAATACCAAGATCACTTGAGCACTGCACATTCAAACCAAAGAACACATACCCTAAATGTTCCTTGAAAACGGAATGTTGATAGATTCAGTCTAAGACACTAAACCAGTTAGGTCTAGTCTGCTATGTCAGAAATGATGTCAGGCCAATCAGCTACAAATTGCTAGACAATACTGAAAAATAAAACTTTTTGCTATTTTCATTGTGACACTGTTTCACTGTCAAACTTTTCCACAAAAATGCTGATTATTACAAGAATCTAGCACTTACAGTTTAGTATTTGCCAGTATTTATCAAACATGAAGACTCAGAACGAAGGTGTTCATACAAAATCATAACAACATGCCTCAGGAACACTTAAGTTAAAAGAATGATTTAAACTTAAATTGGATTTGATCAATTCTTGGGACAACTGAAGGATTATTTTACCTGTTACCACCACCACCACCTCCTCCGCCTCCACCTCCATGACTCTCCATCCCATAGGATTGGTTAAGGTAAGAGTCCATGGATCGTGGGCCACCATAGCCTCCATGCCCATAATCACGGTCCATGTCTAAAAAAAGAGCAGAAAAATGTTTATAAAGAAAGCAAGTGAGAAGTCTCATTAAGTAATCTAGTTTAAATTCTTAAGTAAAAGGTTTACTCTTTGCCCCGGTGCTTACAAACAAAAGACAAAATTTACAGCTGCAAACCAATTTTGACACTGTGCTTAGAGAAGCCACGTGTCTTTTTCATCATCTGAGCACCTCTTGACTGGAATCAAGTTCATAATTTCTTCCAGTAGTAGGTAACTCAGGGTTATTGTTCCATCAGCTGTAATCAACGTAAGTTAAATTAAGAGAATTAAATTAAGACACCTGATGTAGGATATGTCAGAAGTTTGTAGAGAATTAAGACCACTTCCAACCCTTTAATAATACTAAGAGCTCACAGGCATCTGCTCTCTTTATCCAACACCCCAAGAAACCTTCACTCACATTGAGGCCGTGGGTCAAGATTACAAGCTGTCATGCTGCAGTGCAGGCTCTCTATACAGGCTACAGTCAATCAAAAGAATTTTCTGCCACCTAGCACAAACAAAAATCCACCCAAGTCAGCACTGAGCTGCAGCTCACTAACTGTGCTAAGAGGCCGGTATTTCACAGCTGAACTGATGTCACTTCATGACATCTCAGTATCTTGAAATGAAGTCTGGCAAAAGAATCAACTTCCTCCTCAGCACTGGAAGGTCTTTGTAAAAATTCTAGGTAAATAATCACTCAAATTCATAGCACTAAAACAATGCTGCAGATCTGCATAACGAGTACGATCCACTGTCTTCCTGTAACGTATAAAATCTGCACTTCACTGGCATTCTGGAGACCAAAACTGCTTCCCAGTACCAACCAACACTAAGTTTTGGGTAATAACAAGAAAATCGGGCAAGTCAAAACTCACAGAAAAGGTAACACAGAGAAGGAACACACAGTGAACACAGGAAGGATAAAAATAAAACCAAATACTTATTTACTCTGACAAGAGAGAGTATTTCAGACATTTCAGTATCTCCACACTGACTTTTCCAGGACAATTAGCTCTCTTGAAGTCATAAGAACTGTCCTATTTAAAGAATTACAGTAACTTTCTGTGCATATCATTTAATGAAAATAACTGTAGTGCTGAAAATACATATATAAATCATATCCCATTTGTACCAGGTTCTTGTTAGCACCAAGTCACTGTAATTTACTTTCTTGTATCTGTCGACAATGAGAATTCTGCAAATTATATTAAGCTGATTATATCACTTTTACACAGATAATCTTAGCCTGAACAGGGACTCCAACAAATAAAGATCAACTGCTGATTTTATTTTTACTCTAATGATCATAGGTACTTTCTAAAAAGTTAAAGATGATACTTCTGGGAAAAAAAAACCTTGGAACATAGAAGTCCCACTGTACCTTTTCATATTCTGAACATACAATAAAGATTCAAAAATCAAAGCACAAAAAAACCCTTTTGAAAATACTAATCATGTAGCACCATCCATCATCAATTTAAACCACAAAGAGTTACTGCAAAAAAGAAATGGCTGAGGCTTCTAATAAAAGCATCTAATGTTCCTCTCTAGTGTTTCTGAATGATCTGCCACCTAATCCAGTACAATACCCTCAAGACTGTATACATAAAGATGCAGACCAGCAAAAAGAGAAGACAGTCAAGAAAATATACTCAGTTTTACAGAAATTAAGATTGAACATGGGATCATCTAATCTCAGATCCATGTTATGTTTTTTAATACAGTATAACTAATCAAAAGACACTGATGTTCTGATAACTGACATACCTGACCTGAAAGTACCCAATAATTTACCTTAGTTTAACCTGCTCCCTATTATCTACAGGCCCTACAATGGCACAAAATGAGTGAGGTTAAGAGTTGAGAACTGAATTATATCATCCAACAAGGAAGAACACAACATACTGTCAAGATCTCTGCCACTGCAATGCAATTGTACTACAGCACAGGAAGAAGAGACCAGTGTTATACATATGCCAGAAGTCCAGCATTGGAAAAACACAGAAACATTCATGTGCAAAGAACTCTTCCAAAAAATAGTTTGAAGCATCATTTTCAAATAAAAGTTTTAGTCTAAAATTTTTAGCATGAAAGCAGACACTAAAATACAATTTACAATCACAGGGTTACTTCGCACATCCACACTTGCTCAACACTCCTTACTCAGTTCTTGTTAAATAACATCAGCAGTCTTGCTATAGAGCTATGCCAGTTCCTAAATGCTCAAATCTCTGACTCTAGGACATCACCACCATCTCCTCCCTAACAGTGAACAACTTACTCATCCCTTTCCAGACTCACTGCCCTGCATCTACCTACATTATAATATACTAACATTTGAAAACAGTTAACAGGGGACACAAAAGGTACAAAAACATGAAGAGGGATGATCACTTGAATGATTTACTGCAAGAAACTGGAGGTAGCAAATGAAGATTACACAGAGTAAGCTAAAGAATGATCCAATGCACTTTTCACAAAACAGACATAAGAGTCCTGGAACTGAGTTACAAGTAATAAGTTATTTAAAATTTACATGGATTTAAGACAGAAATTGGATAAATCAACTGACAAAAAATTCAAAATATGTAAAACACAGACTATGTCTCTGGTTGGGAAAGTCTTCAAGCTGCAAACCAGTGAAGGTATATAAATATACCAAAGGACCACTTGCACTACTTTTTCCATGCCTCCAAGCAGACAGTGACATACAGGATATTGGTGAGGAGGGACAGACACCTTTGACCTGATCTACTGAAAGTGACCTTATGATCTCCATACAACTCTTTAATTAACTGTTCCACACTGCTGAGCAGTTAACCTATCATTCCAATCACTCCCCTCCTGGTCCAGTTGCAAACTTTACCAAAGATTCCTAAATTTTATACTTCATGTCCACAGCTCAACAAAGATACTGCATTCAAATTAACAAGTACAGTATTTCTTCAGGTATTAAACTTTTCTTTACTCTGAAAGTATGTTCTCCAGCAAGCTTTATCCTAAAAAAGGGGGAAACATATAAGACAACAGTAAATATTCATTTAGATAAATGAAAATAAAAAGGACTTCATAATCACTGTCACCACCGGTAGAGATATGCAGAAGTTGCCTGTCTGTGCAGACTAAATGTGAAATTGTTTCACATGCGAAGAGAACATGGGTTTAAGCATTAGAGGAAAGAACACTAGGAATTGTATTCCAGTGTCTCAAACCGGAAAGTCAAGAGAGCTGTAGCTCATAAGTTTAAATAGTAACTGCTTATCAAAAAAAAACCTTGAAGAAATACTGTATCTGTGTATCTACGAAAACTACAGAACTAAAAACAAATTAAAAAGCAGTGGTCCATATTTGCTCTTCAAGCTTAAAAATGGAAGAGTGTATCTCTGAGATGAAAGCCTTATCAAAGCATCTGAAACAAAGAATTTATTAAGGGAATAAATTGCATTTTGGCATCTGCAGCTCCTTGCATAAATATCCTGTGGATGAATGAGCCACTGAACCAAAGTACAGAAATAGAAGAACTTGTAAAGAACTATCTGGTTTTTAATTTCTAGATCATACTTGTCTACTGGTATAGAAAGGAGGGGAAAAAGGTAAAAAGAATATATTACCTCTAAAATAAAAAAGAATGCGATAACGGAATACTAAAACAAAATCTTAATTTACAAATTAAAATGTTAATGTATATCTGTTTATGCAGATTAATTTAAAAAAAAAAAAAAAAGACACCACATTTGGTGGAGAGATCATTTCAAACCACTGCAAAATAAATATCAATAGCCAGAAAAGAAAGACCAAATTTTCCAAAGGAAAATAACTACAAAGTTAAACAAGTAGTAGATAAGACTCAGAATCTCTTGGTACAAAGAACTCCATTTAAAAGAAAAATCTTTAGACCAGAGAACATTGAAATCATACTCAGAGTATAAAGACAAGAAATCATTTCAAACAGAGTGCTCCATAGGAAGCATATGAAAAGGCTAAGAAAATGAGAAATGAGAAAGATCTTGCAGTAATAAATGATAAATCAAAAAAGCTAAATTTTGACTACAAAAAGCTTAAGGATTCATTGTGCAATAGGAAGCAGTATTTCTTCCAAGCACATTACTTTTTCATAACACCACGTCTAGGTTGCTAGGATCACAGCCTTGTCCTTAGGCCATTTCCCCTTCCAAATTAAGAGGACAATAGCTGCAGTAACTAAAATATTAACATGAATATTTAATAATGTTTCTGCTTATAATACTAACATCATTTATTCTGAAGGCCAACTCTGACTCAAACTGGTCAGGAAGGGACAATGGTGTAATTACAGGAGTCATCAGACACACAACCAAAAGCGCTTCCCACTGGCTAAAAGTTTCCAACAGGAAGAACCTTGCCAAGAGCTCAAATGAAAACTAGGCAAAGATGACAATTCCCAACATCCACTCTCTGTTGCCCATCTTCCAAAGCCCCAGAAAACAGCCTTCAGCCCCCTGTACAGAACCTGGGTAAAACAATTTTTATGCATGCCTTGCTCATGTGCATACAATCTATACACACTCATGGTGAAAGTTTCAAGCTGCATACATCATAATTAAACTTTTTTAATAATTACAAACAATAGAAAGTTTACTTAACACAATGAAAACTATTATTACAGAGGTACATAAAAGGAACACTCTAATTGTACAACACACACTTGATTAGTTACTTCCCCTAGGATGAGCCTGGATTCACTTTAATACTAAGGTCATCAGATCTCAGAAAAGCAGGTTGTGGTTAACAGTTATAGTGAATATTACAATAAGATACTTAAACTAGCATTTAAGAATAACCTTTCATTCTAAAAATCAAATGGGCATTTAACTAGGAATCAATACAAAAGATGAAAAAACAGCAATATCTTTAATTTATTTATTTTACTATAAGGAAAGATAAATGCAAAATAATATAATTGGCAAAAAAAAAAGCTAAGACTCAAGAAATGTGTTACAAAAAGTATTATATTGCAATCAAAGATGCATCTGTAATCCAATGTGTTATTTCCACATAACAGCCAGCAAGAGTATCAAGAGATCCAACAGTAAGCACTTATTTGACAGGATCTGTAAATGAAGCTTGGATACAGTTTCAGGAAAGCTTTTATATTAAGATCCTTTTAATACTTGCTTGCATGCTGGCAAGGGATGTCAAAACATTTCTTGAGTCTTTTCTAAACTTGTAACCTCAATCATCTTACCAAAATACATGCATTCCTTTTTGTTTTATCTACATGGTACTTTTGACAGTGCAAAAATAAGAGGTAGCTTTTGGTGTTGACTTTATATGTTTTCTACACTCCTTCCAAAAATGTTAAAGGAAACTTGGGGGGGGGGGAGTAAATAAAACCCAAGCAGTTACAGGTTCTGTTTTTAATAAAAAAGGAAAACATCCTTTCTTTTCAACAGAAGTAGTGAGAATCAAATGCAGTACTCTGTAAGAATACACTGTTTAACGTAAAAAATGTATCATCTTAAAAAAGTCTTTATTTCTACCCTACCCCCCATCCCCACTCCTTTATCTCACAATTTCTCATTTGGAACGTGCAGGAGTTCATGTTGACATGCCCAAGATGAAAATCAAGTCTCACTCCCAGATAGTTACAACTCCTCCAGAAAACAACATGTGCACGCAAACCATGTTACGCACTTTTAACAACCCGTTTGCTTTTATGCTTTTGTCAACACTGATTGTTCAGCCCCAACTCTTTTTACAGGTTAGACGTATTTATAGCTCATACCTGAGACTGACCCACTGGGCATGTTCACACCACAATGCATGGGGGTATCTGGGAATCTCCAATCTCTGTCTTCAGCTGGAGAGGATGGGTCAGTGAGAATGACTTAGTGCTTAGCAAGAGCTGGAGGGGAGAGACAGGGAGCCGCAACAAGAGGCGGCTCTCTCTCCTGTCGGATCTCCAGGCTCCTGACACGACCCCCTCACAGAGCTCGCCCCGAGCTCCCCC